>OZ026618.1:93452310-93582379 GCA_964020975.1 Hermodice carunculata | reverse complement strand
TTGATACGAATATAAATATATATATATATATATATATATATATATATATATATATATATATATATACACATATATATGCCTTAAGGTTTGTATTTGTAGTGAAATGATAATCAAGAGGATTACCATGATAAAAAGACAACAATTACGAAAATAATTTATGACTTAAATTTATATCATCAAATAGAGTTCATGAGGTGTAGGCAGTATTTTAAAAACTGTACATTTTTCTACTTCGATTTCTCAGTATATTAAACGATGGAAGAAATATAGTGTGTTTCAATTCCTGCAGTAAACGCACAAGGCCTACTTCTACATTTATATCTCTGTCACATGGTGATTCAACTTGGTCAACAACACTGCCGTAACTCATGGTGTTTGGCACACATTTTAACTTGTGTAACTCGAGTCGGTATGTATCCCGTCCACCCATAACGACAAGGTATTCAGATTAAAGTAGCTCGCCAAATTTGCAAAATTTATGGAACAGCTTCTTCATTGGCAGTAAGTCAAAATCTCTCGGCTACTGTTAATGGAGCTTTGAGCCCACAGTTGCGATGTGGAGGAGGCATACATATATAAAGGACATTTCAGTATGCAGAACGGAAACAGATCATTTTGCAATTAAAGGTTTGACGGTCCTTTACTTAGTAGCCAGCTTGCCTGGCTTTCCTATACAAGCACACCTGAAAATCACCAAATTATCAATTCTGTGAGAAATTACACGCCAAAGTTCGTTCAGACAGAAAAGCCCTTGGCACTGAAAGAGTTAAAGCACACACACACACACACACACACACGCACGCACGCACGCACGTACGCACACACACACACACACACACACATACACACACACACCAGACACACTCACACACACACACACACACACACAAACGCACACACACTTTGAAGCCCTAGCGCGTTTGATATCACTACTAAATATCATGAGAATGCCGTGAATACATATAGAGCAGCTTCCCATGCGTTGACCACTTTTACGAGCCATAATATACTGATGGAAAAAAACATACCCCCCCCCCCCCCCATTGGTTTAACGTTGGCCTCTCGAAATATGCATGCCTTTATATGGAAAGTATGGGTGTCGCATAAAATATTCCGTAACATAAACAGCACAGCTTTGGAAATGCCTGGGCAGTCACATGCAAAAAGAAAATGTCATGAAAACAAGACAACAACCAGAGAAGTGCGATTAGTGTGTCTGGTATTGGGGTTCCTATGGGCTTAATAAGGGGCCAAGGCACTGCTGGGATCAATGGGAATCCACTACGCCACAGCACACGGGTCACCCACAACTGTCTGACTTTCAGAGGGGCAGAATCATTGGGATGTTGGAAGCTGGCCTATGCCAGCGGGAGGTTGTCAGGATAATGGTGTGCTCCAGGCAATTGGTAAAAAGGTGGTGGGACAGTTTTCAGGAAACCAGAGGATGCAAGAGGAAAGGTGGATCTGGGCAACCAAGGCTGTCAGATGGGATGGATGGCCGTTACTTGATCCACTATGTGAAGAGATACAGGTCTCTTTCGATCTGAAGGTATCGTGAGCAGTGGCGCCAAGCCTGCAACATCAAAGCGACAAAAGACTAGTGTCAGCCAAACTGAGAGCATACCGTTCTGCCATTTGCATCCCTCTTAGTCCTGCACACCACAGGCAACGGGTGCAGTATTGGGAGGAACATGTAGCCTGGGGCAGCGTGATGTGGTCAGGTAATTGCTGATTTTGCTTGGGTTTCTATGATGGAAAAATAAGTGTTCGACGAATGCTTCTGAGAGGTTCATAGAAGGATAGACTTATAATTCATGCAAATTAGGCAAATACACAAAATTAAAATGCTGAATAGCTTCAAACCTATTATAGATAGCCGTTTCATTCAAATTACACTTCATAAGTTTGGGACATGGCCACATCCCTTGAACCAAGAACCAAAGCTGAATATTTTAATTTTTTAAAAATTAGGCTAATACACGAAATTTCGATTATGTTGAACACTGGCAAAGTGTAGCATTTCAAACTGTTGTCATTTTGAAGGCACCCAGACAGATTTGCTGTGAAGCAATTTTTTTTTCTAGTCTTCACTCTGAAACTGCTGGTTCATAAACTGACACTGGGAAAATGCATGTCAGTCGGAAGGCTGGACCCATTCCGGTCGTTGCCGTATTAACTCTTTCAGTGCCAAGCATTGAACTGAGTCAACAGCTTTCCTCGGCACGCTGTGGGTGCATAGTGCCTAAAGCGTGCTGCGGAATGGTGTTGACCCAGTTCATTATATTCTACAGGACTAGAAGTAATCTGCTACTTGAATGAATAATCTTTTTACAAAGAATATGGCTTCAGTATCCGTTTGATAATTCAGAGATGTTCGTCTTACGTACCTGTAGTTCGACTTTAATCGCAGTTGGTAGTAAAACAGTTAATGAGATGGTTTTAATGCATGTAAATGGAGCGCCCGGGACGACATGAACCACCCACGTTCAGGAGCTGCCAAATCACAGTGCCATAAAAGGACAGACACAAATCCCATTTTCTATGTGGGAAATACCCGATCTACGGGTGCGACGTCTTGGCACCGTCTAGTAATATTTTGCATAGACGTGGCCCTCCATGATCCCTTGCTTCATGCCCCCAGATCATAACGACATGCAATTACGGACATGATGCACTTACTGCTTTAAGTGTGTCCACGACCTACTTTTGATCTCAATACCTGCTTAAACGAAAGCACGTGTGAGTTCAGAACGCAAAGAAAGTTTTCATCGGATTGTAACGACAATGAGTTCTATGAATAGACTGACAATGGGGGTTATTTATTAAACACTCCAAAAACATAAAGGTGAATAGTGGAGTTACGTAATGTGGTTCTAAAATTAATGCCTCTGTCATCGCTTTCACCCAGTTTGGTGCATGAAAAATCTAAAAGGCTGGTTACTCATCGAAAGTGTTCTTACACATTAATAAAGGTGTTCTCACATTATCATCGAAACCCAGATATTCAATAAAGGTCCTTGTCGGGCTTTATACACACATATTTATGAAAAACGATAAAATTATCGTTTTTCATCAATTTCTGTGTATAGACGATTTTACATTAAACCTTGAAGAGTTTGCATCCAGTTTTGATGTATTGCTCTGTTACGCTACTAATGGAAAGTAGATGGGAAGGATCTGTGCTGCACATTGGTTGATTGCCAAAATTTAAACATTGAAATCCGCACTATATTAGATAAATCAGCTTAGGGGGAACCGAACCACTCCTTTTTCTATACATTTAGACAGTTTGTTTAAGATAAGGCCAAGGACAAGTATTGTCATTAAACCTTTCATATGCTTGTGGATAGTTTGCAACAGGCAGATTCGTGGTGAAATAATATTTTGGTTCCTGTGCAATCGAAAGCGATGTGCTGAACATGGTAACTGGATGGTTCAGTTGTGGTCTTTATACCTTTTACAATGCTTCCCACGGCAATGAAAAATTGATGATGTGGAACTCTTTTCACTTCCTAATGAGAAGGGTAATTTTAGTAACGTTAATAGCCAAATTAATTTAATTATAATCATAGGAACATTCTATGGTGTACCCTTAACAGTTTAAAATGTAACCACAATCGAAGCTGTTACATGGGGGAGAATAAATCCTCCGTCAAATATCTGTCTTTGGACCTTATTCAGTTGATTTATTTTATGGGTTTATAAAACGCTTTGCATGCCCACTAAAACAGTTCCTTCGATATATATATATATATATATATATATATATATATATATATATATATATATATATATATATATATATATATATATATATATATATATTACATTCAATCAGTGCGATTTTTCTTAGGTGTTCGGTTGTCGAGACTACCTTCCATTTTGATAAGCACAGAGAACCCGTGCGGGAGCTAACAGTCACCTTTCCGGAGATGATAAATTTGAGAATTGGTATCTGTGTCGATCTCCAAGTGTTGGTTTTGTCCTCTGCCTTTCACTTACTCTGACGCCACCATTCGATCAGGGCGTGAAATAAGCATGTGTATATTTCAGACAGGTCAGAATATAGGCAAATGAGCCAAGCAAATATGCGACAATGTGTGAGACCAGAAAAACATAAAAGCTTATATATCAATGAAAATGGGGTCAAATTGTGGGATCGAGGTGTCTGGAATAACCTTGAACGTGCAGCTTTTTAACTTTAACCTTTATGTACAGTGAACTTCCCCTTTGTGTTGATTGGGTTTGTTAGATTGAAGTGATCGGAGGCCTAAGCGATTAGTGTAGTATTAGTGAGAATAATACGAAATATAATGATGCAAAATACCAGGTTTTGGTTCAGCCTGCGATGGGATTTGAAGTCTCGAATAGTTTACTAATAGTGGAAATAATATGAGACATAATAATAATACACAATACCATACGTTTTGGGTAGGCTACTATGGGATTTGAACTCTCGACCTGTGGCGCCATCTAGCCTAATGTGAAGCCCAAAACTGACTTCAAACCCATGGGACAAACCTAAAAAGGTTGAAGGAGGATCCAGAGTGATGTAATATCAATTGTGGCTTGTCCGTTACCATAGTGGGGAATTCTCAAAGATTTTTACTGTGGCATTTGCATAGATTTTTTTTGTCTGATGTATAAGTTAATATATACCTGCCCCTCTAATATAATTTAAAAGTGCGACTAATTGCTTGAGGCACAAAGGAACCAATATTCTATTGTCAAATATTGACAAAATAAACATCACAGTTTTTGCTGAGCCTGCCATGGGAATTGAAACCACAACGCATGGTACAATCTCCTGGCCATATGTAAAGTCCAACTTTCTGACCTCTGAGTCATCAGGTACATTAGTTTAAACATATTTTGTTTATCAAATACATCAGTTGCAGTATTGTTTTATTTTATTTGTGATGTCCTTCTGTACTGATTTTATTCCCCTGTCCTCTGTATGAAGTTTACCTTCCTTCCTTTATCTTATGTATTGTCGACGTGCGTTATTATCATGATTGTTTGATTGCATTTTTCTTATGTTCTATTGTGATAACTCTGTGTTGTATGTAAATTATAATTTGGTTCTTATGTGCTTTGTGTGATATTTATTGTGATCATTCTGTGGTGTATGCAGATCGTGATTTGGTTTGAATTTGAATTATTTGATATTTATTATGCCTTCATCTTATGAGTTCTGTGTGTCACTTTTTCTGTTCATTTCGATGTATATTGTTTTATTCTCCTTTTTAGGAGGTTCAATAAATATATTATTATACATGTGACAGGCTATGGCAATTGGGAAAAAAAGTAAAGCCCTATTCAAATCCCTCTCGCAGGAAAAGGTTACATACAGGCCAGGACTTTACAAACAGTTAGGTGACAATCATAATAATGAGAGAAGTAGAGGGACAACAGAAAGCAATCATGAGAGAGTTGTTCAGAAATGAGTACCATGGCGAGCTATGGTGAGTCAAAACTGGATTAAAAATTTCTATCAGCTCAACCAATGCTCGTCGGTTGGAACATCCAGTTTCCGGGGAAAAAAATCATGTACTACCGGAAAAATTCAAGACATTCTCTAAGAGAATATTCTATGCACCCGCGTAGAATAGTTTGTAAGGTAAAAGGAGCTTAGCGGGAAGTCGTTGTATGAAGCGATAATAGATGACCAGCAATATTGGGACAATAAAAGCAATACCAAGTCCCCACAAAATAAACCACAAGCACATAAATGTGTACCCTTCGCACTAATCATAAACAAGCGGGGATTCAATTGGCACCTAAGCAGAGGCAGGTGTGTTGGGCTGCGAGAAATCTGCTACCATGATTGTAAAGTTCTGAAAATTTTAGATGTCGAACACCCGGTCTCATAATATTCGATTTAAATGCTGTGACGGATTCAGAGATCCTAACTTCGAGAGTTAACTTGTAAATTGACACAGTATGGCATGTCCGTAGACTGAATATCTCTTTATGTATGAGTATGTACACCTGTAATATAAGTAAATATACAATTAACACCCCCCCCCAAGTGCAAAGAACCAGCAGCATTTTATCATACTTTAAGTGATTGCACCACCTTTTCCATGACACAACATTCCATTATAGGGGTAAATATTTAAGACAGAACTTACACATACTGGATATAATAAAATAATGTCACACAAGCGGTGTTTATGACAGTTTTACTGATCGACTGGCATATCTTTGCATTTAGCGCAGTTGGAAAATTGCCAAAGAATCTTAATCTTATGGACTGATATTTTGGACACTCCAACAGATAGTGGTGTATAGTTTCGCTTGGACATTTTGGGGATGAAATGCACCCCCAACAAAACAAAAAAGCGTTTAGAGTGCAACAGTTAATTGGCATTCTGGCATGATGAATTTGAGCAAGTGTAGATACTCTGCAAAAATAGACTCAAACACGCTCAATATTTTTATTCAATTTTCTTTTAAAAACTTGCTAAGCGTATATGATCTTTTAAATTGATCCAAACTGTTCCAAATGGTCGTAACAGATGAAAAAATATGCCTTTCTATATAATTATATACTTGACGAATATTGCATATCGTAAGTACATTCGACATTTTCTGGAATTGTATTAACTAAATATTCAGAAGTCTACCCATTGATTATTATAGACAAATATATAAGTTTATGTCTTTTTCGCTGCTGGCTTAAAGTTTCCTGTTTTGATTCCTTAGATAATTTTTCTCCACTAGTAGTTTCAGTTGCGCCAGTTACTACGCGAGCTGAGGCAAGGTATACCTGTTCCAGTCTATCTTTTCACGCCGCTTGTGTACAGGTTTCCCAAAATACGTCGGCACATTGAAGCAATGGTCTAATAAAAGGGAAATATATTTTTTCTGACTGTTTTCTGTCCAACATAAATTTCATACTTTTAAGGCAATCCACCCTTTCATAGTTTTAATACAAATACTTTCGATGTGTGTGTTCCAAGTACCATTGCTAGACGTTTATGACAGTTTTACTGATCGACTGGCGTACCCGAAAAAATAACATCATTTTCTGCCAGTAGGCAACCTTTTGGGTTTTTTGACATAATCATCATCGTTAAGCCATATTTCCTTTCACATGGTACATCAAAATTGGTACATTAATGTAGTTTATTTTTATCACTTGGATAATATTGTAAGTTGCAGTCTTCTAATTTGCTTGTCCATGGTCCTCTTTTTCATTGACATTAAACGATTGGTCAAGGGTTACCGACGAGGAAACGTCCTCGATGTGTAGATTGTTCAATAACTGGCTACTTTTGGTGTTGATACCATGGATGGTGTCCGCAAACTTCTTGTCGAAGCCGGCTTTGTATTTTTTCCTAGAGGCAGCCTATCGGCGTTTAATCGTTTTGATGTCAATGTTGCTGTTCGCGACGTATGTCCATCCAGTTTCTTCACAAATATATTCAAGCTGGTATTCAATAACCCAGTTCTTATGGTCAAAGTCACCGCCCGTACGTTGAACTACCCCCACGAATCAATTTGGTGGCTTGAGCGTTAGTGTCGTCTTGAAGAACATAATCCAGTTGTCAAAGTCCCCTCATGGTTCCTTCCGCTGGTTTGCTTGATAGATGGCATGTGCCGAAATGTTGTCGAGACTGTATTTTTTTCCTATAATATCAGCGAATGCCACGAGTTTCGATAATGTCCGTGGATATTGAAACATGTGCTTCTTACATTAGTTGAAGTTAACGTATGCTTAACCCGGTCTAGTACCATAATGTCTGGCTCCTGTTTTTCTATATGTTCATTTAAGGGGAATCTAACTTAGTCGCTTGGCTTTATGTTACTGTGGAGGTCCGGGAAAAGGACCAAGAAATTTATAGCTTGCATGGAAGAGAAAATGGGGTAATGCTGTGATAGTTTATTTCAACGATGGCTGCATAATTTATGGAACTAATCACCCAATGTCTTCACACATAAGGACACACATACATTCAGACCCCACAGATATAAAAGTAGAAGAACATAGATTCATTTACACCCACAAATAGACGGAAACAGTTACATACTTACATGCAAGAGACGAGAAAGGAAAGGCAAGACAGTTACAGATTTGTAGACAAAATTTATGTTGTTTTATGACCTTCCTAAACAATACATTTCTTGTTAGTCCTTTGTCTCTGCGCAGCCTGAAGATTTTCCAGACAAGGTGAGGTTTTATCCGAGACGGATACAGTATCCGAAGTCTGTAACACCCATATATGGCACGATACAGGTAGGCTTTCTATGGGCCGAATATCACGTTACAAATGCTAATTTATAATAAAATACATTGGGTTCATAAATTGACGTATAGTATATTTGATTTAATTTTTGTCTGAAGAGACGGCCTTTTTTTATCCCCAAAAGCTCATACTGCATTTGGCAAGAAAGTATATTGATACATCTAAACAATAAAAACATCACTTAAGATCTAACTGTAACAACGTATCATCTTAGTCTTATTTGAGTAAGTTATTCCATTTGGAAAGATCTCCTGGTTGTTTTCCATGACAGGATTTGTAGTCGAGGCTATTTCGATTGTGTTTTTGTCTTAATTTTGCAATGCGATACAATGCTAAATGTCAAACCACCCACGTCGCGCAAATTCGGTTGGCACGATCATCGACAATACCTAAGGAAGCCTTACAACTGTATCATTACAATGCCTGACGTTACAATGGATAATTCCATAAACGCTCAGATGGTGCAGTTCAGGGATGACCATGGATCCAAAACATAGGCGACACGCAGTCTGTTCAAGCAAGCAGTGAAGCCGTTATGCGGAGGTATCGTCCCGGGACAATTCTGTGTGAGGTATTAGGACAAACAGGCCAGTTACAAGGAGAATCTGGTGAACCACAGTAAACTGTTGGGCAAAACCCGCCAACATTGGTGGCCACTTTACTAAGTCTACGAATGGAGCAATTTGCCACTAACAGCACCATGGCAGCAAACATAGGGGTTTCTATATATCATCATGGCTAGATCCGCTGTTGCACTTCGTGACTGGAGCATCTGAGGGTCTCACGTCTTAGCAGGGTACATCTTATTTTGTACATTTAGCAGGCACAGGTTGAGAAGAAACAGTTATGGACATGCTTATCAGGGCTTAGCTTGTTCTCCACTGAGGCACCAAAAATTCAAATTGGAGATTGTCTGTACCCCAGTGGTGGGTGGCTAATCAAGTCTTTTACTGCCAACAGCGACTAACATAGAGGAACTTAAGACAAACATCTCCGTATTATAAAATGGATACTATATCAACATTGTTTTGTAAAAAGACCTTTCATTCAGGTTCCAGTGGGCCTATAGTCTCATACAGTATACTGATCCAGGTCAACAGCTTTCGCCGGCCCACCGTGGGTACATGGCGCCCAAAGCCTGCCGAGAAAAGCTGTTGACTCGATCCAAAACTTGGCACTGAAAGAGTTAAGCCATTCCACACACCATTGTGAAGCAGTCCGGGGCTGCTGTAATGGGGATAATGGACTACTTGTCCCACACTACAGGGATGTAGCAATTATTCACAAATTCAAGACAGCGTCAGTCAAGTGTTATGACTGGGAGTGCAGAAAGTCTCAAACCAATCAGGGTTTCCGTCGGGGGGAAGGAAATGCCCCACCAACAAATTTGTTTCCGTCAACCCCACATGCAACGATGGCAACCGCAAACACAGGCAAATCTTGGAAAGACTCAATCTCAAGTTGGCCCACAAGTCAAGCCAAAGGGGCCTTGACTTGAGATTAGCAAGAGATTTGCAAGAACGGTAATAATGTAAAATGCTCCAGATATGCTGACTGTCGATACATTCTCTTATGCTTTGTCCTTAATTGTGAAAAAAAAAAAAAAACCCAATCAGCCTTCCATCACGGCTCTGTAGAAACACTATCCATTCACCCCAGCAGGGAGATGAACCTGACGGCATGGGGAGGGGGGGGGGCGATAAAACCAGAAAAAGCCTGACCATGATTTATTTTCCAAGCCATTAGACTTGACTTTGATATCATAAATAAACATGTGGACCTTGTCGTATCCGAGCTGCCCAACAATTTATCTTTCTTTGACAAAAATAAACATTTAGTGGATAAACAGGTAATTCATGAAATTGAGATGGTGAGCTGCCTGCCATCTGTGACGCGTCCCCTCATTGATAACTTCCATTGGTACTTTTGATAACCAAGATGGAGGGGTCAGGTTAATCCTAAATGGCAGCGCGAGGGTACGACGTGGTACCGTGGTGAATGACTATGCTACTGTTACTGAATATTTTAAATTTAAAAGGGTGGACACTCTAGCTAGCATGTCAGAATCTAATTTGCTTTTACGTAAGATAGACATAAAGTCATAATACGGAAATGTATGAGATGAGTAATCGATGCCGGAACGTCACGAGGCTTAAGTGGAAGCTTAATGGTCAGGAGAATGAATTGAATCAAAGGTCTCGTTCAAAGTCATACTTGATCTTTCACCAGTCACCCATGCTATCAAATGCATCATGGCCAGGAAGGATTTTATAATGTGCATATACATTGGCGTTTCTGTGGCAGTGCTTGCCCCAAAAGCAGGCATAGATTGAAGCAAAGAATTTTTTAATCTACGGACTTGGATGATTTTGTTTCATGATCAACTAAAACAAAGCGGTAGACCATATGCAGTGTTAAGTATATTTAGGATTTGAAGTAAATGCAGTTAAAATGTGTGTGAGGTTATGTCTGAAAAAGCTCGATAAGATCAGGTCAAATTTGCACCTTACCCTGAGTAACCGACATCTTTGAAAAACTCAACTTGTAAAGTTTAGCTGGCCTTCTACACTATGCAGCAGCAGCTGTAGTAGACAGGCAAGTCCATCAACCAATCATGTTTTTGTTCAACAAATCTGATTGCTTGGAAATGGAAGGAGAACTGAAGGAAGATGTTACATGGGGTCATTTATTCAGAGGGTAATATTCAATGGTAGATCATTGTCAATTCATCAGAGATCAATCGCACGTGTAGTAACTGACGCTGGCTGATAGGGTACAGGAACTTTCTTTGAAGGGGGCTGGGCTTACTGCAATTTTTAACTTTATTAGCCAGGGTCATATGAATTATACATTAATTGCAAAGTCGCAAGAACAGTTAGTTTAGCAGCTCTGTGGTGAGCCCTAAGGTTGGCGACTCATGTCGTTTACATAACATTAGATAGCATGGCAACCTTATCCACCCGAAATAAAGGTCATACAGAAATCACGCGGCTATGGAAGCTTTAAGAATTTTGGCTGTCCGCTTCATTCAGTTTCAATATTCATGCCCATGCGGAAACAACAGTTAATTATATATCCAGGCTCCATGCGAAATTTAAAAAAAAAATGATCAAGTACACAAAATTGTGCGTATCGGCAATTATCTTTATGAAATTCGTCGAGCACCCTTTCTATTTTGCTTCCACGGGGTGATCAGCAATCGAGATGGCATTTCGTTGTTGTGAACAATGGACTTTGCACACTATCATTTTATTTCAATGTACACATCTTTACATCTTGACAAGTGGCGGTCATAATGTGAAAACTATCAAAATCTGTTTGACACTATATACGAAAGTTTATATTAAAATATGAAGTTAAAAGGGCCTTAAATGGCATAAATGCATTTATATTAAAGACCCGTGCTGATGACACTCCAGATTTTACGCTGGGGTAGCTAACCAATTATAACTGTCTACACCATGTGATTTCTTTATCAGAAATGTCGAATTTGATCTATCACCGATCAATAATGATTTAATGAATAACAATTTACAGAACTAAAAGTCGCATCATATCAGATCAGACTCAATATTGATAGGAATTTGCACAGGGTCCATTATTTCTTGCCTGAGAATATAAACTTATCGATTGCACAGGGGAGTGTTTACTTTTCCCGCAATGAAATGGCTTAACATACAGTTTTATACCTATCTTTATTGACTGTTCAAAGAGTTGGACGCTCGCCCTTGACATACTCCAGCAGCTTATCACATTGGGTGGTTCCTTATCAAATAACTACAATCATATGGTTATAGACACAAAGCCCGATACAGGAATCTCATAACTTTATATCACACCAGATTGGACTGGTACTTATGGGCAACTCTTATGCAATACGATTGAAGTTCATAGCACGCACTTGATGTCTCGGCATTATGGAAAATAGGAAGCTTTGGCCAAATCAAAATATCAAAATGTCACTTGTGCAGAGATGATAAGCCGATTTGGCACATTTTCTTTTTTTTTTGTGAGACTCTAAAAAATCTTAAAAAATACGATGGTTATATGCAGGAAGATTTTACACACATAAGTGTGCAAGACGTGTGGTGTGGTCTCTGTTGGCCATCTCCCCAGCTTTGCCTGTCTCAGCAGATTATGGTTACATATGTGGCAATAACGTTTAGAACTCTTGAGGAAAATGCGCAAAAAGTTTTTTAAAAACGTGTGGGCTTAAAGGCTGCGGTCCAACATAGATAGCTGGTATGGACATGAAATGTGTTTCAATACTTATCAAAAGCCCCCGACATACAATTTGAGCATTAGTCCGAATGATTGTGACTGTACCCGCTTCGGAGGCCGACCCCCCCCCCCCCCCAACCTTCGCCTGGCAGTGCTGATCGATGATGATGATTAATAATAGTAGTATCAGTAGCAGTGGTCGTAGTAGTAATAATAGCAAAAGCACTAGCAGTAGTTACTGTCGCAGTGGTAGTGTTTGTATTGGTTTCAACAGAATTACTCCAGAGAACGATTGCAGATCGGGCTTTGCTTTGAGAAATGTTTTTTTTTTTCGAAGAACAAATGAAAAAGTGAATACAAGAGGTATCAGCGAAAATCACAGGACATTACATGGACCAAGACATAACGAAAAGGAAGCTTAGACAAACCACAAGGCATCGGAGATATCAGTCAAATCACTGCACTGAATTGTTTTTCCTGTAGCTTGTATCGTCGTCGTCGGCGTCGTCGTCGTCGGCGTCGTCGTCGTCGTCGTCGTAATCATCATCATCATCATCATCATCATCATCATCATCATCATCATCATCATCATCATCCGATAATTACAGTTATATTGCTGGAAACACAATATACTCAAAAGTACAGTTGCACAGATTTTAAAACAGTTGTTTTTCCACTAATCAACATTTAGAGACACTAGCAGCAGCAATTTGGAAACGTAGATTAAAAGTAACTTTTATCCAAGCCTAGCGAAGGAAGTTTTTTCCATCTTATAATGAAGTTTTAAATGTTATGACAGTTATGCTTAATGCAGTATTTCAGAGAAAAGCCTATGGGACATAAGAGTAGGTGTACCAAATTGACACCACTGTTGTCCCTATAGGCAAGCGACATCGGTATAGGATGCGTCATGTTAGACGTCCGTAATAGCGAGTGACATATCTCGTGCAGTATGACAGACGAACTAGTCTTCTCTTGAGAAATGAGCGGAGAAAATTATGTTACAGGACGAAACCTCTGTTTCCCATGTGGCAGGGTTCTTCTGAGCTTACATATTATTTATTGTGATGGACACCTAGCATTACTGAATCATGTATTGTTCGTACATTAAATTGGTAAAGTACGTTTAACTGAGCACGTGATACACATAATTACGTATTGCGTCATCTGTCGTAGCTGATTTAAAAGAAAGCTAATGCAGGTTGTAAGAATATCCTTTACCAGCCAATTTGAAGGCAGCAAAATTCTCAGAGGTACGAGAGAAACAAAAGACGTGGATTATTTGATTGTTCACAACGCAAATAAAAAAGGAGAGATGGAAAACAGTACTAAGTGTGATCGGTTTTCAACAAGCATAGGGACGAAATTTAAATGGACCCTCTTAGAATAATGTTTCGGTATTTTCCTAATTGAAAACTCGTAGCGATGAAAACCAAAAGCGAAAAAAAAACTTTTGCAACGGTACGAACCTCCTGCAGAAAAGATTACAATAAACATGCCGATTCAATACAAACAAGTAATGTGTCAGTCAAACTACAGCGTGACCCATATGAATAAGGGGACGTGCATCCCACCTGTGTCGAGATGGAACTGCCCAGGCACAGGATTCATGACTCAGGACAAATTTCTTAGACCGGGTGAAATAAGACATGAATTGAACAAAAGAACACCAAAATACAGTGGATGGGCAGCTCGCAGAAAGTGAATGACTCGTGGCCGACTCACCTGAGCCAATTACTAGTTGAAAACATTTGGAGAAAAAAGAAAGAATGTGAGGAAGGGAGGGAGGGAGAGGTGAGAGAGAAAGAAAGAAAATGCTCACATCCTTCCCAAAAGGACTGCCTAGCACTAAACTTAAGAAAGAAAAAAAAGGCGAATGAAGAAGGCTCATATCAATGACCATGAAAGGCATGGCAAAAAGCAGTGCCGAACCAAAGAAAAAAAGAGTGAGAGAGAAAAAAATTATCATATCCATCCCGAAAGCAAGAGCGAAAGATCATGCAACCACGTCCAAATTTACATTTAATCCCGCCAAACACGATCATATTTAAATGATAAATAATAATGATGCATTATGCACAGCCGGCTTTACCAGTTTTAATCTCTAAACAAAGCCATAAAATGTCTGCGTTGTGAATGTCCGCGAAGTCCGTGTTGAAAATATCGCGGACATCGCGGACATTTCGAGATTGAACCTTGTTGCGTGTTTTACTATTTGTTGCGCGGATCAAATACTGGCGTAAGTAATTTGTTCCGAAGTATAAATATTTGATCAGGGGAACAAATCAGACAGGGAGCGTCAATTTAATTAATTTAGGGGATATTTGATGATGTGATCAAATCGATTTGATCAGAAGAACAATTCGATTTATTCAGATGATCAAATAACATCTATTTAATCATCTGGCCAAATCGATTTAATCATCTGAACAAATATATTTGTTCATATGATCAAATAAGAATCTATTTGTTCATGTGATTAAATCGATTTGATCAGAAGAGCAAATCGATTTAATCAGAAGATTAAACCACTTTATTCACAGGAACAAATAGACTGTATTTAATCACGTGAGCTGCATTTGTTCACCTCTAGAAATCGATTTGTTCTGATCAAATATTTCATCACCTGATCAAATACTGAATCAAACAAGAAACGGCGTTCCATTATATATATATATATATATATATATATATATATATATATATATATATATATATATATATATATATATATATATATATATATATATATATATATATATATATATATATGTGTGTGTGTGTGTGTGTGTGTGTGTGTGTGTGTGGTGCATGTGAGTGCGTCTGTGGAGGTCAATATGCAAGAAACTCCTGAAGGTAATAAGTACTGAGTAGCTAATCTTGTTTTAATTCCCGCAGATAGCAGCATTAGCGGGGGAAGGGGGATTGGCCCACTCACGTAATCATGATGGATTATTCAATCACAGAGCTATGAGGCGCTGCAGGGGGTAATGCCAAGTAAAGTGTCATTGTAGTTGTGACAGCGGAGTGGAAAGGAGACATAGTATTCCTGAGAGGCAACTGATATCCAAAGTTAGCGGATATGGATTTTTTTATACTGACAGACTGATTTTCCCTGCTTGGTGTCCTGCCACGGCTTCTGAGTGACTTAAGTATGAAAAGACTGGCACACATTGTTATTGCTATTGCAAGGAGTACAAGATTCCGATGGAGCAGTTGGAAAAGCAACTGCAAATGGCTGCAGTAATAACCAGGTAAACTGTAACACAAACCAAGTGTAAATTATAAAACCTTTTTACTTTAGATCATTCATTTTGAAGGATGTGTGGCAAAGTACCCTATTGGTAAGTGGCTATGTGGTCAAATACTGCCTTAATAATCCTGGTTTAGTTACTCTTACTCCTTAAAAGTCTCAGTTCACAGTTGAATCATATTTATTCCTCAACTTTTGTTCCCCTACAATGATTCTATCGCGATTTGGAATACGTTTATGAAGAAAACTACATTTTTGAACTCCGTTTGTTAAAATACAGATTTTCCATTTCTGGTTAAAACGTCATTGAACCATATAACCTCTTTTCAAACCTTTTTTGCATCTCTCGGCTTGCAATTGGATTTTAATGAACTCTACATATTTATGTGGTCTGTAAGAAAAAGGGTACTTGTGTCCGTTTACTGTCTAATATGTACAACATCCAATTAGAAATAAGATTTTGTAAAATGTTTATCATGGGCCTTTATACTATGTCCAGTAATGTCACAACCAACTTGGATATATCCGCAAATTGACACACACACACACACACACACACACACACACACACACACACAGACGCTTTTACCCAACACCCTGTGCTTATAAACCACTTTGAATATAGAGTTCCATCTTTAGTGCAGACAGATTTTGAAGAGCCTTGTTGTGAATTTGGTATTATTATATATATATATATATATATATATATATATATATATATATATATATATATATATATATATATATATGATTACTATGTTAGGGATGCATATGTCTGTAACATCGGTCCTAGAAGTGAATTAAGTTTGCCAGGTTGGACATTATCTTAAGATTCCTAAGTGTTTCGTGTCGTATTTGTACAATGTAATTAAGATCAATCATTACACATTTATGTTTTCATGCTCTAAGTGAGGGAGGGAGAGAGAAAGAAAGAAAATGCTCACATCCTTCCCAAAAGGAGTGCCTAGCACTAAACTTTAGAAAGAAAAAAAAAGTGAATGAAGAAGGCTCATATCCATGACCATGAAAGGCATGGCAAAAAGCAGTGCCTAACCAAAGAAAGAAAGAGTGAGAGAGAAAAAAATTCTCATATCCATCCCGAAAGCAAGAGCGAAAGATCATGCAACCACCGTCCAAATTTACATTTAATTTTGGTAGGCCTAATCATGAGTGTAAGGTGTAGTTTTATCATATTTATGTCATGTGGGCTACGTTTTTAAGTAGGCCTATTAAATAAGGAACATCATATTCGCTTTATTCCGTAATACATCAGCTCGGGATGTTTGTATTGGAAATGCAAACATGGTGCCGCCAGTTAGCAGAATGACTTGTCCGGGGATTAATGGCACCGAAACAAGTCTTGCGCTGGTTCCCCGCTGATGACCCGATTTTTTAAAGGCTAATAATGCCTAAAACTTTCTTCTAAATTTCAAATTTTATGAATATGATTAGTTCCTTTCATAAATTAATTTGCTATTATGATTTAGAACAATACAGTTTTTCAGTGAATGGTACGGAATAGGACTTTGCTCTTAGAATATTGGACTTGATAGTGTTCAAACGGTACATGGGCTTACAGAATTAGGTTTGTTAAGTTTCTCTTTGTATTAAATAAGTCATGTTACGGGCCAAGTGTGGCCTTGATAAGCGGCTGATGACCCTTTTTTTAACAATTTGTATCTTTATGTCTTTCTAATCATGTGAACTAATCTAAATCTAATCCTGTACCTGCATGCAACTCTGGAGCTGTGGAGCCATTCGTCTTTCATCTTAGTTGGCAACCCATGGTACCCCTCGAATGATATCCGATGTAATAACATTATTTATATATTTGCACCCCAAACCAAAAATCCAACTATAAGTACAACTAAACAAACCGAAATCAGGAAAACAAACAAATATAAGAGAGAGAGAGAGAGAGAGAGAGAGAGAGAGAGAGAGAGAGAGAAAGGGAGAGAGAGAGAGAAAGAGAGAGAGAGTGAGTGAGAGAGAGAGAGAAAAAGAGAGAGAGAGAGAAAGAGAGAGACTGAGTGAGAGAGAGAGAGAGAAAAAGAGAGAAAGAGAGAGAGAAAAAAAGAGAGAGAGAGAAAGAGAGAGAGAGTGAGTGAGAGAGAGAGAGAAAGAGAAAGAGAGAGAGAGAGAGAGCATCTGTAAACATTTTTGGACGCAGTTTGACAGAGTGATGCGGCACATCAGGGACGACATTCTTGGCCAAATTTCCTGAAAATGGCCCAGCATTTTGCTGATAATCGCACGCCAGGTATATTTTCTGTATTCCCTCTCAGTCTCCAAGCAGGTCTCTGCTAACTAATTTAACTATCATTTTTTCCATACAAGAAAGAAATATTTTCAAATCTGAGGTGAGTACAATAAATACGTTACACAGTAATCAGTGTTATAACCACTTCAAAAAATGATAAAAATGCTTCATTCTATGATGGTAGTCTATAGCTAGTGACCACACAATCATCCTCAAAACTGACTATATGAGATAGCACAAGTGGTGAAAGCTCCTTGGAATCACATGACACTGGAAATGTACCGTTTAGATTAGAATGTAATTCATCTCTTCGAAGGTCCCATGACATTGTAACCATCTGGCGGTTCTTAAACTCTGCTTATCCAGGATTCAAATAGACTTAGCCAATTCTTACGTTTTGAAAATATGCTTGGCTAGTAGGTCGTACACAGCGGCTGGACAGAATTCCATTTTCAAATGTGTGAAAGCTAGCAGTTTGCTGTCATGCTACGCTTGATGGTTTGGATAATTGTGTCATCTGCATGAACTCTAAGACCTGCAAACTTTGGCCTTTGTCGCATAATTTAAACTGGGTTGACGTTAAGTGTTGGGAATCACGCACAACATAGCTACATGTACGATTCAGGCCTGGAAAAAGAGTCGGGTCTTCACACATTGCCTGTTTAATTGCTCTATTGTACATTTCTTGTTGAAGTTTTCAGCCATAAGCAATGTCATCTTTTTTCGAAGCTTTTGATGCATGGCGCCCAACTTGCGAACAGCGGTGCAGCACACTTATCAATTGGGGTGTATAAATTATGACGAAATAAGTTTTATTTTACATCCATGAGTTGTAAAACATCGAAGTAACTGTGTTGTCAAAAGCACCATCCATCTTTGTTTCGTGAGCAACCTATCAAATGTATCCCTTGAAATATTTATACACGTTAAACTTGAACTACCCTCACCTGAAGTTATAAAATCGCTCTTGAAGAGGCACTGATGCAGTTTTGTCAGCATTTATCACACAGGTGACACAGACCTAATGCGCCAAACTCGTGATACTCGTACATTATTGCCTTGAAACGTCGGACTCAGAACACGTCTCTCCACCGATACAGAGCTATATAGTTGGTCTTCTTGTCCTTCTTTGTGCCATCTTATTGCGGATGAATATCAAGCAACCATGACAGTTCATCACATCCCATTGCATAAGCGAATATTTTATTATTTCTTGAGTTACACAGTCCTTCCTGACAAATCATTTTCACCTGGTCAAATATCGGAGTACCAAAGCCACATGGAGATAGTTTTATTGCCCAGAATGGGTTTGCACATCGCATAAAGTTTTTCCTGCAGACCACTTAGATAACTGTCACTTTCTCCTACAGAATCACGTTTATGGCTAACGAACGTTTGAAGAGATCTGGTACCAGGTAGGCTTAGGCTCTTCAAGCTCCTTGGGGGTCTTCATGCATATGAACCTCTGATATATCCTGCAAGTCAGGGGGGCTGGATTATCATTTTCCAATGATTTCCCGATGAACTGGGTGTATTGCAGTGGTGATCATGAATAATTATGTTTTTTTCTTCTGTCTCTCATATCTAATTCACATATTTTACTCACAATAAAAAATGTGCCCCCATTTGATCCACTTGCTTCGGTAATTAAATGCTGAAGTTCCTTTTGTTGGTTCTTTGATATGGGCTTAAAAGTAATGATGTTTCAATTGACTATTCATTAGACAATTAAACTTTAGTACCCGTCATTTTTTCCAGGTCTTCAAATCTGTCTTCTTTCCTATTGTTGTCTGTATTTTCGCTTTTTGAAGGTAACTCGACATAAACTTTAGAAGTTTATTTGAGGATGATATTTGGTTTTCCACCTTTTTGGAGTACTTGACGCATTTCCATTAGATAGTTTTTTGCTTACTCTTACACAGGAATCACACCTCTTATGGTATTCTCAGTTTGGCCTTACCTCGTCACAACTACAATGTTCAGAATCCGTTTTGGCTTTCTGAACCGTCCTGCAACGTTTTTTGGGGGTCATGAAAGATCTATCCATGATAAGTGTCCTATAGCTGTGGGCCCTGACGATTGTGATGCTCTGGGTCTGCAACGTTGTTAAGTGTGGACTGAGCCTCATGATCAATTTCAAGTGAATACCTGTTATCAAACTCACTTCCCTGTGCCACAACACTCAACCCTTCAAATATAAAACTTCTGAGAGAACATGATTGTGGTTGTACATTTGAAGGCTTAATTTCACTATCGTCCTTTTAACCCTTAAATCACGGTTTGAGAGGTTTTTATATTACCGTTAAGCATATGATGGGTAAAAGATTGAAATTCTGCATGAAGATACCTTTCATTCTAATACCAGCAAACCTAGTCTAGGGCAAAAAGCAGTCTTAGTCAACAGTAGATTAGTTTATTTTGGATACATCAATCTTTTCATGGTGAAAAAACTCGATGTGGGATAGTGAATCATCAAGTCTAAAACAGTGTTCAATGTCACTTTGCTCTGTCATCATGGCACTTAACTTGACCCACAAATCTCATACCTTTCTTTGGCTTGGAAAGCATTTTCTGATGTCGAAAGCAGAAACATTCAAGGAGACACGAGACTGCTGCAAACTTCTCTGTGAAATACATAGGGGGTCACCTCGTATACCACTCAAAGTAACCGTGTACACTTTAATCCTTTTTAAGATAGGTCAAAGTGGCATAAAGTAGCAGAGAAATTGATGGGATTTTCAAGGAGTCAGCACAGTATAGAGGTACTTGGTTTAATTAGATCTAAGAAAGCATCATTGTTATGATGCTGGAATATGTCCAATACTGTGAATGTTCAAATGAATAAAAATATATACAACATACTTTTATTTATGAAAAACCAGATCACAAAGCGTAATACCATCTCTGCAGGATTCCATATACAAACTGCCAAAATAGAGGCCAAAATTTGTTTCCACAGTTTGTAATGGTTACACGACAGGCATTGAGGGAAAATGTCTTTCATGTAGAATTTCTTTGATATATGAGACAGCAATATGTAACTATTATATATATATATATATATATATATATATATATATATATATATATATATATATATATATATATATATATATATATTGGATTGCTTTGCAAGTCGGAACATTATCCCTCATAGAAAACAGCCCAGTAACTGTTTTAGCTTTCACATCCAGTAGGTTAGTGTACGATTTATATAGAGACTGTCCACAGGAATCAGAACTTCACAGAAAAAAATCATCTTTCAAGTTCACCAAATGCTATCCCCCAAAGCACACAACATTTCAGATTGAAGTAGTGATATTTCCCGCAGATGGATGTAAAAAATTAGTCCTGGCAGATGTGGAAAACATGCTCAAGGATATATCACTAGAGGGAATCATTGAAGGGAAAGGAAGGACCGCACCAAAGAGACCTATAAGGTTTTCTGATTTGCCAAAGCATAGTCTAAGAAACTAAATTTTTGTTAGTAAATTGGACACCGAGCAATATGGTAACACACAGGCAAAGAAAATCACTCAATCTTGCTTTTTGTAAAACTCGACCACTGGGAAAAGCCATTTTCGGATGTTATGGATAGATATTAGTGTCTCATTACATCAAATACAGACTGGAAAGGATTGTTGAATTTGCATCAAACTGTTCATAAAGACCATTTAATTATATACAGCACCTGTAAAAAGGGGCTCTGAAAATATCCGGATTTTCAAATGGAATGGTCTCAAAGTGTGGTGAAATGCCCACAAAATATGCCAAGTCAAATGAAACAAATATATGCCAATGTTTATCAGCTATTTTATTTACGTAAGAAGTAATTTGGCTATGTTATTCACTAGGGAACTGCATTTTTCTGCATCAAGAACACTGTACAACATTGGGAATCAATAGATGGGAATGTAAAGCAATCTGCATCTGCTACTCAGACCACCGAACGGTACAAACTATTCAAATGCATTGAGGGCTATTTCGGAAATAATCGCTGCACTAGATCAAAATACAACCCCATTGTCTGAACATAAAAACAGTCCCAGATTACATGTACATTTTTTTCACATCTCGAGAATTTTGAACAAAGATTGCTGAATTTGCAAGTCGAATCTAACGTTGCAAAGACTTAGACCACGTTCTCCTTTGTAGAAATACAGACAGATTTTGGAGGCAAACGAATTCCCTCCTCCAGTTTCATCTGTTTCTTTTCTTCAATGCAACTTATACCTTGAGGTGCTAATCTTTATCTACTCTAACAAATGATCACGCCCCCGGATTATATACACCCACCAGCTCGAGCCTCTATGGTTGTACATAACAACTCCTTTTGTCAGGATGGGAAAGGCGTCCCTAATGCTAAAGTTTATGATACATCTATGTGACACGATGAGCCTATATATAGAAATTAAGATTATAATCAGATGATTTGCTGCTACGCTAAGGACGTCCGCGCCAGACAATATAAGCTCACTGTTCTGGATTCACCCTGTTTAATGCTGAGCTTGCCTGAAAGTTGGTAACACGATTTTCCCGCATCCGGCAGCCCTATGAACACCATCTTATGCGCGGTTTATGCTCAATATTGCAACAATTCCTTAATCTGAATGGAAATACCCAGGTTTTTCCTTCGCCGGTTAAACTCACATTAATGGAAACTTTTATTTTCAGAAAAAGCGATATCTAAAAACATACACCTAATAGAAAAACTTAGAGCTTGACATGCAGCAATGTGGTGGATATCGACGTCTTCTTTGTTTACATAGTCCACGGTGCAAATAAACGTTTTTAACCTGTCCATTAAGTTTCGCGTTCCTCATTAAAAGATTAAGCAGAGAACATAGTACACTGTAAAGATATATAGATGAATCAAAAACAGTGTAGTTTGGTACTTCAAGTATCACGTTTGCATCAACAACAGTATAATGAAGAAAAAACGCAGTGAAGTATTCGGGCTGTGTGCTTTTTTTATTTGCCATTATAGGTATATACTTTTTTTTTATTTGCCATTATAGTTATAGTTGCAAAAACTGCTATTAGCACCAAAAAAAATCTCTCGGCCTGCACTTATCTGAGTGTGACATGCAGTATATGTTATTGTACTGACTTGAAAACGATGAACCATGCTTTCACGCATATTTACCTCCATTTAAACCCATTTTTTTAAGAATGGGGAATAAGTGCCCTGATAACTGCTTTTCTCGCGTCTGCAGGGTGGCTGGTGCCGGTGGTTGCTGGGTTCGAGACTCGGTCTTACTTTAGTCCAAAAACAACCCCTAACATATATTCAGTCCTTCTCTTATGCTGTTGACCTTAAGTGTTCACAGTTCCCGATCTGGAACAATTCTGCATCCACCGTAAGTACCTGCACTGACTTAAATACAATAAACTGGGTCGTATTGATTATGGCATTCACGCATGCCAACCTCCGTTGAACCAAGGAATCTGGTAGTGGTGATGGTGTCGGTGACGGTGGTAGTAGTAATAGTAGTAAAATTGCGTTGAAAGTCTGTTTTGTGTGCACCGTTAAAAAAGCTCAGTAAAGTACACCATAAAACAAAGCAGCCACTCCTTACAGGGCTATGAGACACCATAAGAACAATATTTAAGTAAACTTTTACTTGATATTTGGCACAACGCTGTGTATATGTTGTTCGATATTATATTAGATGAGCGTAAACGCCAGTGCCGTCTATCCAGGCATGCACATATGGCTATCAGTCCAGTCGATGTTGTAATGTGCGTATCACGTAGAGGTTTCTGATGATAGTACTATCTAAAATCTATTGGGCACATAATTTTTCTGTCAGTCACCATAAGTTGTCTGCTATGTATCTAATGCATAGTGAATTCAATCACACACGCCCGCGTGCCTGTGAAGTTCAGGTGAATCTGGTGTGTATTTTGTCTATGTATATGATGGCATGGATTCGCCGTCCGACCAAGCACTGCATCGTCAGTCACTATTAGTTGCCTACCGTACACATTCGATTCTGGTGTGTAGGAGTATACGTTATTTTGAGGTTGGGGCTTGCAAATTTTAATATATCAAAAAAAAAGTTTTTATAGAAGTACAAGCATGCTTTTGGCTTGCATCTTTATCACATCCCGACTTTCATTAGCAAAAACAAGTTGAAGCTTTTCATGGAGGTTAAGGTCTTGAAAATTTACTTTTGTTTTAACAATTCAAAGAGCAGTTTCCTTTCCTCGTCGTACAAATCACAAACAAACAGTGCACTGTATTCATTCCTCAGAAACATACCATTGGTACAGCAGAGTCTGAGGCATGTTCTTTCATGTTCTGGCAGGCGATTGGCTCCATAACGGCCAGTCTCTATACGAAGTGGGGGCAACTGCACGGCGGGACAATGCGAGAGCCCGTCCATGTTTCGAGGGCATTCTTACTTTTACGTATTCTTCTGTGCAAATGTTCTTAAACTATCTGTATGCACGCAATAAATTGCGACCAGTATCACTGGTGGCTGTTTATCGGTTCATGTTGTCTTGCCGTTTTCCAGTCAAAACGTTCCTTAGGTTTCTGTCCATTTGGTGTTTCATTTATTGCCAAGGGTAGAGTATTGTATACTCGTTAACTTGAGGCAGGTTTACTTTGCTAAAGAAACTATGGTTACGATTTGGCTAATTTCGCTCAGGTCTATTTTTGCTTGCCCGGATAAGGATTCCTTTGTGTAGCTGTGCGTTATTCATGCAGAAGAATCTACACCAGGCATTAGTAATTCCCATCCACTGGTAATGGCGTGGTGTTGTCCAGCCCGTATCTCCCTGTACAGCAGCATTGGTGTTCTCTTGCCAACACCAAGAAATATGCACAAGCTCGGTTATGCACTGCATTTATGCGCTTTAATCACTTTGTCATAGTTTTTATGTGTAACGGTGTAGTTTTAAGCGAGTTTCACTGTAGATGTTCCATTATAAAAGGAGCACTATACAGCCATTTATATCATATCATATCATACTAAAAATATACAACACACTTTCTCTTTCCAGCTGCTAAATGAAGATCACATTATAGAACTTTTGGAACAATTTAAGCCCAAAACTAGTGCTGGGCATGATGATTTATCAATGAAGCTTTGGAAAGGTATCTTCCGTCCCTTTCAAAACCGCTCAATTTGATTATAAATCAGTCACTGACTGCCGGAATATTTCCACGAAAGCTAAAGATTGCCACAGTTCTGCCTTTAGACAAAAAGATGATGCCAAACTATTGGACAATTACAGGCCAATTTCTTTACTGTCGGCATTATCAAAGGTTTTGGAAAAAGTTGTTAATAACCAAATTTATGATTATTTTGTGTCCAAAAGTTGTTTTACAATAGTCAACATGGCTTTAAAAGTTCTCATTCTACAGAGACTGCGGCTCTACAATCCGTCAACAAGATTCTTAAATTTTTAGATTCTGGAAAATTACCAATCAGTATCTACTTAGACCTGTCCAAAGCTTTTGATACTGTAGACAACCAAATTATCTTCCACAAATTAAATTATTATGGTATTACCGGTACCCCGTTGGCGTGGTTCAAAAGTTACCTTACAGACAGACTCCAGTATGTCTCTTTTGAGGATAAATGTTCCAGCCTCCTGTCACTAACAACAGAGGTGCCTTAGGGGTCCATACTTGGCCCCCTTTTGTTCATCGTCTGCACTAACGATATTTACACCTTGCATCATCTAAATTCGACTCTATTCTTTATGCGACCAATACCACTTTGATAAACCCACCTTTGCTCCTTTGACGCCTCTGCATTCACAGGCAATTTTGGTAGCTCTCTATCCAAAAATATATCAGACGAACTGACAAATATACATAATTGGCTATGAGGAAATAAGGTGTCTTTAAAGATAGCAAAAACTAAATACATTATTTTTCATTTCTCCAACGTAAAATCAATTTATCTATAGATAGTTTAATATCAAAAGTAACAGAATCTTATTATTAAGGCATAGTAATTGATGAAAATACCAATTGGCAATCACATGTTACACATGTAGGTAAAAAATTATCAAAGGTAATATGAATTTTCAAAACATTACCCACATATCTACCATCACACACTTTATAGACCATGTATAATAATAATAATAATAATAATAATAATAATAATAATAATAATAATAATAATAATAATAATAATAATAATAATTGTAATAGTAATAGTAATAGTAATAATAATAATAATAATAATAATAATAATAATAATAATAATAATAATAATAATAATAATGATGATAATAATAATAATAATAATAATAATAATAATAATAATAATAATAATAATAATAATAATAATAATAATAATAATAATAATAATAAACTACCCCTTTACAACGGGGGCATCAGCAGGGCAGGGTACACCTGCGATGCGTCCAGGATAAAATACATAGTCAAGAGTACACATATTATAATTCTTTATTTTTGCTTCCTTTGATTTTTGGTATTCTTTGCAGGGGTTACTCATGTGCCCGGATCTTTAAACTTCAGAAATCTGTAGTTCGACTTATATGCCAGGACAAATTTTACGTTCACACAAACTCACGCTTCAAATAACTAGATACTTTTAAAGTTCAAAATAAACTTAAACTGAACGCTCTAAAATTCTTTTATAAATATATTCAGGACCAATTACCTGTATATTTCCATAATCTTTATACCTTACCACATGTGACCCCCGCTTACCAAACTAGGAACCAACATCAACTTCAATTTCCTTATCCAAATAGAAACAGAAGCTCTCATAGTGTAAGTTTTTTCATCCCATGTCTCTTAAAAATACAGCACCACGCATCAAAGACAAACTGTACACCCATTAACTACAAGGTTTTTCCAAGTACGCAAAACATCGTATGATCCAATAATACCAAGACGTTTGTACTATTATAAATTGTTATGCATGTAACAGATACCTTTTAAACAGTGTCATGTAAATGTATATTTTTCCTTATTTCTCGACAGCTGTGTTGCATTGACATGTCTTCCTAGGTAGCCCTCGTGATAGCGGATGTTTGTCCTTAACAGGGGTTATCCTGACTATATATTTTCAATTAATTCGTACATTGCTATATATATGTATATATATAAATATTGATTACCAGTAGTTTATCAATTTTTTTTTACTTGCCTGATTTATGTGGCATGTTTGTCAAACAGAAATATTCTGAGTTTTGACCTCCGAGTTCTGTCTCCACACCGCAGCACCATAGGTAGTAATGGGTGATAATAGAGCATTGTGTAAATGAGTGTGAACACTATAAGGCATCCATCCATACGCTTTGGACTTTGCAGTAAGGAGTCTCAATGCTCTAAGAGCAGATTGTGCGGTTTCCTTGGCTGTGTAGCTCAGGCTTGTTTAATCAAACACGACTTTTCATGTTCTAAAAGACTGACTGTAGGACGTGCAAGAGCTTTGCTTGACTAATAGGTGTCTAGTTTATTCCACAATAGTAACTTGTTAATGCGATCGTATTCTTTACTTAAATCAACACAACATGCATGGGTTTGTTTTCGTTGTTACTCCTTATTTCAATAATATTTGCCAAATGTAAGGATGTAGTGAAGACAGTTTCTATCTGGTGGGAAACAATTTTGTTCATTCACGTTTATATTGTTCGCTTCAGCATACTCCATGATTTGAGAATTAAGAACAGATCAATGCAGCTTTACTATGATCGATGCCAATGTAATTCACTGTGTATTTAGTAGGAAATTGAGTGTCCACATTGGTATTTGTAGGTGCAGGGTTTATCATGCCCTGTTGCCATACCTCAGGAGATTTGCCAGTTTTAAAACAAAACTGAAATAGTTTGTGTAGATAATCGACTATAACAGGATTTTTAATCACTTCCAGCGGAATTGCGTCTGCGCCCAGTGCTTTCCCGAGTTTAGCCTTGCGGATAGCTTTTATGATCTCACTTCCCAGGATCGGGGTATTTAGTGTTTCTGTACATTTTATGTTTGTTTCTAGAGTAAGAGGTAGACTCACTGGTGGTGGTATGTCTATTGTTTCTGCACTTCCATTAGGGCTAGGTAGGTATAGAAAATCACGTTTCCTTTTGATCCAGCACAACGTAGCGGTCCCTATCCACACATCCATCTCCTTGTATGATTTCCATTGGAATGTTTCTATCCCGTTCTGTGTCTGTATCTTTACAAATTTAGCGAATTTCCCAAAAAACTGTTTTCTGTTGTTAGTATATATTTCCAAAATGTATTGAAGTTGGACTTTCCAAATTATTGTTTAGCCGACTGAACTGTCCTGTGGAAAGCCCGTTGAAAGGCTTTCATATTGGCTTTTAATAATCCCCTTTTCTCTCCGTTCAGCACGGCACCATTCTTCTTCTGCTGTGCAGAGATAATCCCATAAAGTTGTTGATTCATCTGTCCACCATGGTTTCTTACCCAGACCAGTCTTAATTTGGATAGTTCGTTTTTGTTGGTTTTTGTTCATTTCCAACACCACAATATCTCTGAACTTGCCAAATACATGCATCTCGTTCAATTCTAATACAACTATTACATGTTGCACTTGTTCATGATGCTTATGTATGAAGACTCGTGGCATTTCACTGGTGTTGTACTTTCTTGTGTGGCTTTGTTTGGTACATTGCTGAGAGTGTAGCCCCATTGATTGTAGCCAAGCTTTACAATATCAACTCCCCGCAGCAGCAGAGCATGATTTGGGAGGCCATGAGTTGGATCATAAAGTGCTACACAGCCAGCCTCTTTAAACAGTGCTAGTAGTCTGATAACTTCGAAATTGCAGAATTGATTCAAGCTTTCATAAGGCAACATGCAATAGTCTGCCACAGATTGGCTTGGAAAGCTTTAGTTTAGTTTAAACATATTTATTTCAAACTGGATTGCCCAATAGTACAAATAGTGTTACTAATCAAGGGGTTCTCCAGACATGGAGACGCACAATATATATGTACAAGACACACAGGACGAAAATTATAAGGTAGAAAACTATGCTCTTAGATAAAACAGGGTATGTACATGTATCAACACAAGAGATAACTTTGTACATGTATGTGCTGACAATATTCTATTTACAAAATGAACATGTAATCGGAGGCGACTGAAGGCGAGGGCATCAACCCGACTAAGGCCCGCCCACCCTAGCAGGCCAACCCACAGGGACTGGCCTTTCACAGATGGCAACGGCGATGGATGCATAAAGCATGCTGCCAGGGGCGGCAGAAGCACGATGGCGACATACACACACTTCCACTGTGGAGCCGCCATTGCGCCCAGCAGCTCGAGTGTACCCTCGCCGCCTTGTCGATGTCCACCCCCTATGGTAAGTCAGCCCGGGAGAGCAGTTACGGTAACATCTTTCAAAGACTGAAAAACACAAAAACAAAAAACAAAACAAAACAAAAAAAAAAACAAAAACCAAAAAAAAAACCAAAAAAAAAAAAAAACAAAAACAAAAACAAAAACACAGAGCAGATGTACATGTACTTCTTTTCAAGTATTCACCGATTTAAGGTACCCAAAGACTTATTCATGTGATTGAAACACTATGATGAGCAATTTTCATGAGCACACTTGAAAACAAAAATGTGTTCAATTAACAGGGAAACGTCTTGATTCAATAATGACGTTTTGTACAGCTTTGAAGATTAAAGCGTTACATTCGTCCGAAGCTTCTTTACTTCCAAATAAAAAGATATTGGCTAGTCTATCACTTGCAACGTGTAAAATTAAATTCGGGTGTACACCAGGGGCTAGCAATGGAACAGTAATACAGAGAAGCTTTATTCTTTCCTTGGCGTGTCTTGGACAATAGAGACAGAAATGTTTGAAATCCTCAGTAGGATGAGAACAGTCACATGTTGGTCTCTGGATAATATTGACTCTATAGAGGTCGAAATTCAGTTTGGAAAAGCTTAGTCTTAACTGAGTATGGTAGATACTGGTAAATCGCTGGCCGTGATTATAGAAAATGGGAGCTACGTCAACTGCAAGCAGAGTGGTCTTGAGCTTGGACTTAAAGATCTGAAGGGATAGGGAGTCTCTGATATCAGAAAGAAGATTGTTCCATTGTTTGATGGCATCAGGGAGAAAAGATTTTTCGAAACGTAGGGTTCTGCATTTGATGGGGCGCACGTTACTGGATGACCCATGGTGGAGCATACGACCTCCCGGCGCGGGAGGAAGCAAGGCTGGAGGGATATGTGGGAGTTAGTTTACAATACATTTTGTAAAAAAAGAGTCAGTTTGAACTATTTACGTCCTGTAAGAGATTAGCATGTGACGTGTGTCTTAAGGCACCAGTACATATTTTAGCTGCCTCAAACTGAATTGACTCAATTAAGTCACACAGGCCTTGCCCACAATTGTCATATATTACACAACCATATTCAAGTATTGGCCTAACCATTGAGAAATATAATCTTTCCAGTGTTTTCCGGGAAAACTTGAATTTGAATCTTCAAAGGAGGCCAATGCGCTGGCTATCTTTGTCTGTGATACGCGTGATATGAGCACGCCAAGAAAGATAGTTTGCTAAGGTAATTCCAAGGTGGATATGCATATCTTCCTCTGGTATGGCGGTACCAGCTAGGAGGGCAGGGAGTGATGGGGTTTATTAATTTTGGCCGAGAAAATAACTCAAATGGATTTTATGGCATTAAAGACCAAGCATCACAATTTACCCCAGTGGTAAATAATCAAAAGATCAGCGTTCAAGTGACGTGCTGATTCAGTGGGGTCTGTACCTATCTCAAGTATACTAGTGTCGTCAGCGAAAATGCGGACATCACAGGACAAATCATCTACAATATCACTTATGTGAACAAGGAATAATAATGGACATAATATTGATCCCTGAGGCACGCCTGACCAGATAGCCAGGAGGAGGTTTGTCCATGAATGATAACACGTTGAACGCGGTTTGAGAGGTAGCTGTCCATCCACCTAAGGAGACCTTCTGACAACCACAGCTGACGTAGTTTGAAAAGGAGGCCTACATGCCACACTTTGTCGAAGGCCTTCAAGATATCTAAGAACACCATTCTGGCCTCCGTGCAGTTCTCAAGCCCACTATAGATATTATGGATAATACTGACTAATTGGTTGATAGTTGAATCATTAGCTTTAAACCGAGAGTTCTTATCAGTAAGTAGGTTATTACCTATTAGATATTCATATAGAAAATTAAAGACTAGTTGCTCGAAAACTTTAGGCTAAAAGATGAAAAGTCGTTTTCTTACTGTTATGACCATTTAAAACACGACAATTTGCCGCTATTTAAAAGGTATGAGCTACCCATACGTATTTTCGGGTGTGTCGGTTTTTTTCCCTTTATATTAGAGAGTTATAGATTCACCTTACGCAAACGTCCTACTTACAAGTAGCACATAAATGTGTCACGTAATTATTTTGTCCTGACTGTGGTCACATTGAATTTAAGATCCAGCGTTGTGGGAGCAACCCTGCCTCTCTTCAGCAATATATACGGCAGATAAAGCTGTTCCAGTAAGTTCTTAATCATCAAATAACTGTAGACACATAGCGACTTGCTACACAAAATGAGTAATTGCACTTCACATGAAATAAATTTTGAAAACATACAAATTATGCATAGAAGTTTATGAAAGTGGCACGAGTGCAGCAGCGCTCAGTCGCCAGGTGGAGGACAGATCTCAAATACAACCTAAATGCATGAATAATGCGGACTTTCGCATTTACCACGCCAGTGGCCGCCAATGACCCATGACGCCATGGGAAATGAATACTGAGCCTGTCGTCACTTGCACAGTTTCAATGAATTTGAGTGACTCTTTTTTGCGCATATACCTTACATTTATACAAGAAATTCACACCTTTTCAACTTTTAATCAGTGGCATTTTCTTTTTTGAATTTTTCCTAATTATGGACTGAGTCAGCAGCTTCTCCTCAACGCTCTTTGACGCGCTGTATCCGATGCGTCCCGAGGAAAGCTGTTGATCCAGACTATTATATTTTCTGGAACTACAGGCATGTCGGCATGTAAAACTGAATGAAAGGTGTTTCTATAAGGAATTTGAGTCTAGTATCATTTACAGTAGTTGGTTTTTAGTAGTTCGACTTTAGACGCAGTGAGCCAGTTAACTAAATAATTTGTGGTCATACAAATGTTTCGCTGGCACCCGGTCTGTCTTCAGCTTCCAAGCAACTTACTGGCCACAGAAATGGCAAAATAGAGGTTTTTGCGCTAACGTGTAACACGCAGTCATATAAAACCTAGCGTAAATAGAAGAAGCCCCAACGTATTATAACATTACAAAAGTATGTGATAAAAGAAAGAAAGAAAGAGGAAGGAAGAAAAAAGGAAAGAAAGAAAGAAAGAAAGGAAGAAAGAAAGAAAGAAAGAAAGAAAGAAAGAAAGAAAGAAAGAAAGAAAGAAAGAAAGAAAGAAAGAAAGAAAGAAAGAAAGAAAGAAAGAAAGAAAACATGTTGCCTTTCACAAAGGCAATGCTTACATAGCTGTGAATATGAATGATGTTCTGTTGGAATTCAAAAAATTAATCAATTAAATCTTGCACAAAAACAAAGTACTTTTAACCTTCACCTCCGGACTGTTCAAGTAACATAATTTTTCAATTGTGTTTACGTCATGTTTACTACGGGCAATATCGGAGGCAAAGCCCGTATGGTTTCCTTCCTGTAAGGGAATTACGATACGTGCCACGACTGGCCACAATGGTATAGCTCGTGTAAGAACGGCGGTGATTTATTTGTGTCATGTTCTCCTGGGATCTTAAACTCATTTTACCCGTTAAGCTCCGCTGATTGTTACCAGTGCAAAGCATACCCAAGAGACCCACACTTTTCTTTGACTTTCTTACATAGTGTATGTATGATTTTCCTTCCAATGAACACATTCAAACATATTTTTGAAGTACAAAGAGTTCTTCACTGAGAGTTGAACACCATCTTCTACGTTCTAGTACCTCGTTTTTCTCCTTTTGAAATAAAAGCGGAACGCTTACGTGTCGCTGTTGCTTGAGGGCACACCTCCGAACAACTTGCGGTGAAAAGTCAGGGGGAAATACGAGGGTGACCCCCGAGAAGTGAGATAGGTCACGGACGGGGAATTTCTTTATCTCTCTATCAGTCAATCAACCCTTTCTATAAAGTCTGCATTGAATCATGTTCTGATGTTTATGTCACCCCATATCCAAAAAGGCATCATACTGCTGCTAAGTATAAACTTGTGGTACCAATGTTTCAAAGCATGCATGTTCATCAGTTTGTCTGGTTGTATCTGATGGCGGAAGACAACACACATAGATGTGGAAAATTACATCAATACTTTTTAATCTAGGGTCGACGCAGAGAACGCCTCCAGTTGTGCAATCCTTCACTGTTGCAGTAAACTTGTCCGCGATAGTAACTCTTATTGAAAATCCCACACCACCTGAACCTAAAACTGCCCATTTCAGTTTCGTCCAAATCGCTTATGTCCAGATATCTCCAGTACGCCACAGAAATGGTTTTCTGCTATTCCAAAGTACGGAGGTCTGTATGCCCAAGACATTTTAGTCTAATTTTTGCATCATTATTCTATATATTTTTCGCACCATCCAGACATCCCCAAACCCAACCCAGCATTAACGTCTGCTATCTACACTTAGTGTATCTTATGATTGGGCCCTCCTCCGGTACGGTGTTTTGCGGTGATTGAGATACCAAGGTCGCCGTAGGTATCTACCTGCACCGGTGCATCTGGTGCCCCTTTTGTAGGATACTGCTACGAAAGATTCTATACTGGGGAAAGAGTATGCACTCGTGTCTCTGCCTATAGGGAAGCTTATATTCGTGCAGTTTGCTTGTAAACAAACTAATTATCGAATGTTTTGAGGTGTAATGACCGATGGCCTGACACCGATACGTTTGACAATAGCAGCCTCCCTGCGTGCGCGTGCTTTGACAAGAACACTGTTCCATGATTGATTTCTGAAAGCAACAGACCTCTCAGGTGACAGACAGGAGGGGTTGATCTCATTTAGACTCAAGTAAATCTGTAAACGATGGATGTGTTAGGCGGCTGGATTGACCGCTTGTTGAAACAGAATTGCTATCAAAAACACTGTGAGCATGATAGTTGTATGAACATCAGAGATATAGGTAGGAACTTCCAAATCTACTTTTATGGGGATTTCTAAGAATTGTCTGTGACGAACATGATGATTTTTGTGGTGTTTTAATATGTTGACTAAATACTACAAAATCATAAAGGCGATTCTTTGTCTGGGGAGTTTCTTTCCACCGCAATGGGACATCAAAGGCACAGAGAGACCTGGCCTTTGAGGAAACTTCAAAAGCAAGGCCTTCCAATGGTTGCTGGTTTACTAACCCCTAAACCGAATATCACTGAGGTTGCTGGTTCGAGACATGGTCGTTTCCTGGAGGGAAAAGAAAAACAAACACACGCACTGGTTTTGATCATAACACAACCCTTGACCTACATTTGAATGTGAGCTGCATTACACTCACTGGTTTTGATCATTGCACACACTGGTTTTGATCGTAACACACACTGGTTTCAATCATTACAAACACCGTTTTGATCATTACCCAACCCTTGACTGACGTCACTGGAGCTCTGCCGTGTATCTATGGTGTCGCTTCCACTTTAGCACATTTTGATGGAAGTGTTCTGTTTTTTCTTGCAGCTGTCAGGTTGATGGGCATTCTCTGTACTTTGGGCATGTCCATCTGTGGTGACAAAATTGCATGTGTACCAGCCATTGGGAAGTCCATGTTTCACACTCAGTCCGTTCAAGAAACTGCTCTTTACCCACATGACCACCCATCCTCAAGCGCATTATTTGGTTAATGTAGTATAGAGTCACAATGCAATACAGCTGTTACATGCATTTGATTGCAGGTATTTCTGTTCTTTTTCTGTACACAAAAATACCAGTTTTGTTGAGTCGTCAAATTTTTTAAAAGCTCATAATCCTGACAGATGCATGTGGGTTTTAATTGAGTGCTACATGCTAAACTGGCAAACGTGAGGACCGAGTTATACAAACAGCCATTATGAGCTTGGTATGAAATACGATATATATGACTATTTACCAGCCATTCAGTTTGATTTTGGCTTGTTTCAACAGTAATTACACATGCGCGGTTCAACATTTTTAAAGACGATGTTGTATTTGCGTGATTGATTCGCCGTTCCTGCGAAAAGGTGTTAGTGAGCGAGATATTACGTCGTATATCGTGGTATTGCTCTCATGGTATTACCATAAGTCATCAGAGATCAGCTCTCAGGACACTTTGAAATTAAACAATTTACAGACGAATGCTCACTAAGAGCCACTGGCATATATTGGTGGTGAGACGCTGCCATATACATTGTTTCGTTTGTATAATATATCATAAAAATTAACAACAAAAATAGCATCTGAAATCCCTAGTTTGTAATATACTTACCATTTAAAAAAAAGTGCACCCTGTCAATTTTTTACAGAAACGCCATCATTTAATGATGAGGTGTGATAAACTATGCGAAATAATCACACCAACAGTACCTTATTCCTTATTCTCAAAGGAACCTTCAGTGGATAAATTGCCATAGTGCGGTCCAAATTATGATTATAAACCAAGACAAATTATTGACACAATGATCATATCTGATTCAACAATTGATTTGGGTTATTTTAAGCATTTTGAATACAAAATTGAGATGGATCATTGATAACGCTATTTTACTGGTTGTGTAACTGGTAGAATTATGTTGGTTCAAGTTAAACATAGTTTCACATGATCAATATTTAAACGCGACCTGAAATGTTTTTCAGGCCTTTTCAATTATCAATAACTCGGTCGCTGTTATTTCGTTAGATTGATTTACTGAGACAGACCTTAACCTTTTTGATATATTGTTCGATTCTCTTGTTCCTAAGTTTACATTTGCGGACAAGGTGGTTGAAATGGACAATTGTTTTTTTTTTTTCTTGCTGCGGAGGTGTGTCTGGGCTCCTTTAAAAATACAGCAGAGAGAGATGGTTCATGATTATATAGTTCAATATGAGTACCTTTGCAATAGTCTGAAAAAATAAAATCTCATTTCCTCTGCATCAGACGGCATGCCCCAGTCATATATCGCCAGCGTACTGATGCCATTAATATGACTTGTCAGCCAACGGAGCTTTTATGATGGCCAAAAGTCCACCGTCCGGAGTCCGTCCACGTATAACTCAAACTGCGACTTATTTAAAAAAGAATGATTGATTTGTGGAGTTTTTTAATGAATATTTTGTTCACTTTTCAGCATGATCTTTACAAATTTTCTTCTTGCAAACCACATAAGCTATTGCTTTGAATTTGCAGAGTGACACCTCTGGAGTCCTCCAGACCATAAATTTTTGCTATATTTTTTGTCTTTTTGACCCTTTTTAAAAAAAAAATCACTCAGATTGTTCTGAAACTTGATTGTTGAGTTGGTAATGATACTTTGGGTCCCTAATTTCTAACCAAGTACTTAGTTCTGCTACCTGTCGGTGAATGCATGTATTCCTGTCTATTACTATCTATTACATTACCCCTTTGAATTACAAAGTGTTTAATCCAATGGGGATTGCAATGGAGGCTGCCATTTTCAACTTCTAGAAAACCGTCAAACTGCTGCACTTCAAACATAATGGAGATGTAACTTGCGCGGTTCTCTACCGAGTTCAATAAAAGAAAAATCTCCTTCAACCGCTCAGCCAATTGTTTCAAAATTTCATAGGAACACTTCTGGGTACTCCTTTATCGTAATTTGTCCACCGGATGGAACTGCCTTTTTCAATTTTAGCAATTTTGTGTTTTGTTTTTTTCGGCGTTTTGTCCCAAATTTACTGCCCAAAGTGTTGTGAAACTCGTTGGAAATGTAGCTGGTAGAACAGTTAAACAGAGATGTTCAGTAGGTGGTGATACTACAGACCCTGAATTTAGACATTTTTATTTCTATTCGGTTACCTGTTGCTTAATCTTTGCATTCCTATTGGTTACTATGTAAGTCTATGGGAATTGCAATGGAAATCCGTGTATGTTAGGTCAGCTGCGCACAGGACTGCCACAGTCCTTTTGTTCACCTTTTGACACCCCTGAGATAGCCCAGGATTTTTTTATCACGGGATATCAAATATTTTACGATGGTTTGTTCAACATTTGTTAAAGAAAATGCGTATAGTAACGCATTGCGAGACGTGAACTGCACCGCTCAGCCACCGTGGCACACGGAGCACGTTCTCTGGACGGCGGGTACTCTTACCACCTTGACCGCCAACCCATTACTCTACCCTTTGGTAAACATCAGTGCTTATATAAATTATACGACATTCTCTTCTTTCTTTCTTTCTTTCTTTCTTTCTTTCTTTCTTTCTTTCTTTCTTTCTTTCTTTCTTTCTTTCTTTCTTTCTTTCTTTCTTTCTTTCTTTCTTTCTTTCTTTCTTTCTTTCTTCTTTCTTTCTTTCTTTCTTTCTTTCTTTCTTTCTTCTTTCTTTCTTTCTTTCTTTCTTTCTTTCTTTCTTTCTTTCTTTCTTTCTTTACTTTCTTTCTTCTTTCTTTCTTTCCTCTCTCTCTCTTTCTTTCTTTCTTTCTTTCTCTCTGTCTTTCTTATATAGAGAGACAGACAGACAGATAGACAGGAAGACAGAGAGAGAGAGCGAGAGAGAGAGAGAGGATTATAACATGGTTTGTTGTCGATACGAAGAATATCACGAGCACTGGGCGCCAATGTGCAGAACCATTGAGCAAAGCGAACGAGTTGTCCTTTATGGTACCCAGTGAAAGTTGCTATTTTTCATATCGACAACCAACCAAACTGTGATAGAAGATTCAGCAGTCTCGCTGAGAGCTGACGACGCCATCGTTACCGCGGGAGTAGCTTGGCCCATAATAGTATCGTATATCGGTACTTCCGGTTATAGGAAATCTGCCGAAGAGGAGGCCTATTCTAAACTTTCCAAGGACTTTACTATACGGCCCATAGTGGTCTGGCCCGTATGATATTATACACATGCTTTATACCACTAAAATGGACCGACTCAAGATATATACATCTTCATGTCTTTTTAGCAAAATTGTGCATGCATCTAAACTACGTAGTTCGCCTGGCTCCGCTGTAGAAAAAGTGGACAAAATGTGCATTTTGGTCTGTTTAACATCTAATCATAATCGCTTTGCTTAACAGAACTGAAAAGACATGAACGACTGGAATTGGTATGCTATTTTGGCGGTCTTTTTAGCAAATTGTGCATGCATCTAAACTACGTAGTTCGCCTGGCTCCGCTGTCGAAAAAGTGGACAAAATGTGCTTTTGGTCTGTTTAATATCTAATCATAATCGCTTTGCTTAACAGAACTGAAAAGACATGAACGACTGGAATTGTATGCTATTTTGGCGGTCTGCAGGACTGTCAAAACTACGGAGAATCAAATAATACATACATGTGACAGAGAGACAGCTAAGATACATACATGTATTTAGGAAAGTGCAGTCAGACCTGTCAAATACAGCCTCAACTGAAAAAAAAGCACGAAAAACAACCAAACAATCCAAAATAAAAAATACAAGTAAGTGAATAAATATATATATATATAAGAAAGAAAGAAAGAAAGAGAGAAAGAAATTAAATATAAATAAAGATAAATGAATCAAAGTTGTTGCACGTAACCGCGTCTTATTTTTAAATTCTGCACGTAACTGCTTGCAACCCTTTTTCCGTGAATATAATGTCTTATACGATGAAGAAAAAACGAGTATATGTCACCAGAATTCTTTGTTACTTCGTTGCGTGAGTCGACCAATAATTATATGTTAAATAGTGTTTCACCCAGGAGTGGACTTGTTTGCAGAAGGGGAGCACAAAAGATATAAAAATAAATTGACACGTCTTTATTCTTACAGACAGACAGACAGACAGACAGACACACATTATATATATATATGTATATATATATATATATATATATATATATATATATATATATATATATATATATATATATATATATATATACGCCCATGCATGCATATATACATGGACGTGCCTGATGAAATATGGAGAGCGCATATGAATGTATGCATGTTAAACCGCCAACCTGGAATGACAATACGTACAATACCGCCATGAATTTCAAGTATGAAAATTGTCACCACTCGTGCAAGAGTTTCAAGGTACATGCAATCAGGAAATAAATTATATATACACAACAAACAAATACACATACACTTCTTCACAGTGTGCAAAATCACTATCACACTCGCGTAGAATTTCTCTCTCTCTCTCTCTCTCTCTCTCTCTCTATATATATATATGTACATATATATACATATATTTATATATGTATATATACATACATATATATATATATGTATATATATATATATATATATATATATGTATATATACATATATATATTTCTGTATATAATAAAACATGAATGTGTCTGTGTCTGCGTCTCTGGTAAAAGATGAATTGCTTATTTTGACCTGTTCTTGTTCCAACCTTCTCAATTGACAAGGCACAATACATGACCTCTTTTCTCAAGTGGATAAAAAAAATCTTCGATGATGCGAGACTTTAAACCTAGCAAGCTGACATACAATACAACTTCGGGAAAACGCACCTGAATTGTGCCCTAAGCACGTCAAAGAAAAATGTCAGTTAAAACGTTGACTGAGAATTAAAACAACGTACGGTAGTTGATAAAATATTGTGTAATAGGGCTATTTTTCCGTCTCTTTCCCCCTGCCTTCTCTCTTTCTCTCTGTGAATGGTTTTGAAGAAGTTGCTGAAAATATCAATCGTTGACAACGGATGACAGACGAGAGAAGATGCACAAATGATAACGGATCACAGAAAAGACGATGGACAAAGACCCACCACATAACCTCAGATGATTGACGAGTCAGGTTAGGCAAAAATGCACTAATACTTAAAAGCACACTACCAACTAACGCACAAATGCAATTGCAAAGCAACCGGCTCTGCAGTTTTGGGACAGAAACATATTTAAAATTTTCAAATAGCTACACTTGTCTACTAAGGTGCACATTTCCACATGCTTGATATTTTTCACAGTTTATTTATATTTATGCCCCTCCCCCTTTGAGGAAGCGGGGCTTATAACTTTGCTTATGTCGGTTGGTCAGTCGGTAGAGAGACTGTGGTTCCAGCACCATAACTCAAATTTTTGAGATAGGACTTTGATAGTGCCCAGGTATATACTCCTATATAAGGGCCAGCTGGAGTATGCAGGTGGTTGACCTTGACCCTATTTCCAATGTCACGGAGGCACTATTGCAAGTGTTGGTTTCAGCAGTATAACTAGAAAAGTTTTATTTATGATACGACCTGCATATTGCACAGGATTATAGTCCTTATCCAGGGCTGAATCAAGTTTGAAGATAGGTGACCTTGAATTAAATTCAAAGATTACAACGCCACTTTAGTGAACTTTTTTTCTGCATTGTTACTCAGAATTAGGTTATGACTTCAATATTGTACATGGTAATGGTCCCTATTAGGGCTTGATCAGCTGAGAAGACGAATGACCTTGACTAAATTCCCAAGGTCATCACCTAGAGTCCCAGTAGTGAACTTTGCTTCCGCATGACAACTACAGATGTTTTTGACCTAGGGCTCTCATACTGCACAGGTATACAGCCTTCTCTACGAGCTAGAGCAAGTTTTGGAGTGGATGACCTTGAGTCAATACCTGATGTCATAGAGCCATATTACTGAATTTCGTTTCTGCTTAATAAGTGCAGGATTCTTTGAGCCAGAGCTTTAGTTTTTTAGACGTCCGTGGTTTCCTATTAGGGCTAGATCAGCTTCAAAGAAAGGCTGACCTTGACTTAATTACCAAGGTCACGATTACACTTCAGTGAATTTGACTTCTGCATCCACTTTCCACGGTTGTACTATAATCAGGGTAATTATGGCGCATATAATGACGGTAGGCAGCATCTATGATTTACAAAAATGTCTTTCTTGTTTCTCCAGGTTACATTCTTACTATACTATGTATTCATTTAATTTATATGCATATGCTTCCTGGACAAATTTTTGTAAATGTTCAATTAAATACCACGGACCATAAGTTTGGAACAATATTCCACTTGATATAAGCATTCATTATTTCTCATAGTATTTTAAACCTGAAATAAAACATTACTCGTATTCAATTAGTTGACTTTAATGACCATACATGTACCTTATGTTTCTCAAAAATACCTTATATTTTGTTGATATCCCCCAGTCGTTACTTCTTGCCTGTAACCTTGTGTGCTCTATTTAGGTGTGTATGTTGTTCTTAAGAAATGAAAACAAGAGGGCTGTGTGAACAGCCCATCCTCAGCTGACCTATGCTTGAACAGATATGGTACAGACACATCTACTGTACACTGCCAGCAAGTTTGAAGTGAATGTGGCAAACAGTTTCGGAGATGAAGTCAAAAGTGTGAACATGCATTGGAATGACCAATGACTTGCATAGTAATCAATAAGAATGGTGTATTTTCCAATAAACACCTGAAAATAGAAAAAGATTGCAGTGCCACCTGGTGAGCAAATTCAGAACTAAAAGTCCCTAGGAGTGTTTCTGTGTGATATCAAAGCAATTGGGTGAGCGTTTTCGGAGAAGAAGATTTTTTAGATTTGCCCCCCAAAAACCACAAAATAATTCAATAAAAATCCAAAAATCACTGAAGCTTGACCATTTGAAAACAGTTGGTAGAAACCCACCCAAGGTACATTGCCACCAAGTTTGAAGTGAATCTGGCTCACAGTTTTGGAGAAGAAGTCGAAAATGTGTGTTGGCATTAGAATGCCCATTGACTTACAAAGTAATCAATAGGAAAGGTACATTTACCGATAAGAACCCGAATTGAAAAAATCAATAAAAATGAGGAATCCCAAGCAGTGCCACCTAGTATACAAACTTGTTTGACTCTTTCAGAAGAAAGCTATCCACCAAGTTTCAGCTCAATCTGAGTCATGGTTCTGGAAAAGAAGTCCAAAATAATGAAAACACAAAATCATAAAAATATAGAAAAAGATTGCGGTGCCACCTGGTGAACAAATTCAGAGCAAGGAGCCCCTAGGAGTATTTATGTGTGATATCAAAGCAATTGGGTGAGTTGTTTCAAAGAATAAGAATTTTTTAGATTTGCCAAAAAAAAAAAAAAAAGGAAAAAAAAAAAAAAAAAAAAAATTCATGAAAAAATAAAAAATCACTGGACAACAACCATTTGTACAAACTAGGAAGAAACCCACCCAAGGTACATTGCCACCAAGCTTGACGTGAATCTGTCAAGCGGATTCGGAGAAGAACTCGAAAATGTGAATTAGCTTTAGAATGCCCATTGACTTACATATTAATCAATAGGAAAGGTACATTTACCGACAAGTACCCGAATGGAAAAAATCGTTAAAAATCAGGAATTCACAGCAGTGCCACTCAGTGAAAAACTTTGTTTGACCCTTTCACAAGAAAGCTATCCACCAAGTTTCAGCTTAATCTGTGTGACGATTCTAGAGAAGAAGTCGAAATTGCGAAAAGACACGAAAAAATCATAAAAAATTACAAAAAAATCGCAGCGCCACCTGGTGAACAAATTAAGAACCAGGAGTCCCCAGGAGTGTTCCTATGTGATATCAAAGCAATCGGGTGAGCGGTTTTGGACAAGAAGATTTTTTAAGGTTTGTCCCCCCCCCCCCCAAAAAAAGTCATAAAAAATCCAAAAATCACTGGAGCGTAACCATTTGAATAAACTTGGTAGAAATCTACCCAAGATACATTGCCACCAAGTTTGAAGTGGATCTGGCCAATGGTTTTGGAGAAGAAGTCGAAAATGTTAATTGTGGACGACGGACGACGGACGATAGACCCTCACAAAAGCTCAACTGACTGACAAGTCAGCTGAGCTAAAAACTCATCTGGTTTCCAATTCTCGTGTGTTAAATTTGTTTAAATATCTCAATTTACTGTCAGCAATAAACTCCATTTCACTTTAATGAACCAAAATACATTAACTGTTTCAGTGAGTGAACAGCTTTCCTCAGCAAGCTTTGCGAGCACCGAGGAAAGCTGTTGATCTGGACCACTATATTCCCTGGAACTAAAGGCATGCTGGAAATTGCATGAAATGTCTTCTCACAAGAGATGCGAGACTACCACCCTTATATGATTAACCGCAGTTCGTCTTAAGCAGTTTGACTATAGTCACCGTTGACACTGAAAAAGTTGGAAATGTAAAAATCGCTGGGGCATGACTGTGTGAACAAACGTGGCAGAGACCTTCCGCATCGAGAGCTTTACCGAGCTTGAAGTAAGCGTGGCTAATGCTTTGAAAATATTACAATGTATGATATGTATTGCTGCAACGCCACTGGGCACAATGAGGCCAACAGTGGGCATTAGAATAGCCATGTTTGAGTGATATGCTGGAAAGATATGGTAGAGAAATCTATATTTGATGAAACTTGGCACGTTTATTGATCATACCGATAGCAAAAATTGGACATGTTCAGTGACCTTGAGATGACTCTGAGGTGACCCTGACTGTTACTTACAAGATTTTGATTCGTTTATTTTTTGGTTTGTTTTGGGTTTTTGCTTTTGTTTTCGTCTTTTTGACACATTTTTAACAAGAAATAGCTAAAGGCAAAGAAAAAAAGTTGTGTTAAATCTTGCATAGAACATTTTGACACAAGTATTTTCGAAATTAACCTTAACATTAAAAAAATGTACCAGGGGGATTGTGCCATAATTTATTTCATTTTTTTCATGACAGGAATACATCTGTATGTAAAATAGCTGAAACATAAAAATTATGTTCATTTGATAGATAACTTTGAAAAACAGATGGTGCGAAACTCTTATGTTTTAAAGAAATTACGTCTATTTAAAATTCTAGCCCATAAACCCATAGTTGGCAGTCATCTTGGATTCAGAAATAGAAAACGAGGCTCTGATTTGAAGTTACTATAATTTCGCAAATTCAGGTGATTTTGTTTTTAAAAAATGTACACTCTTTTAGCTGCATCTGATGGTGGCATATTTTGATGAAGCGATCCCAAACTTGTAAGATATTTACAAAAAAAACTTTTCTACCCAGAATCATGTAGGTCAGTTAATGTTTGGTTGTATGCCAAATAGTTTTTCATGATAATACTCAGACGTTATTTTCAAATAAATTGGCCATTTTGAGTTTACGTATCAATATCTGGGTGTTAATTGACATATAGTCACCTGATTATACCTACATTTCGGTGTTCAAGGTCATTTCAAGGTCAAATGGATGTCAATTTTATATATCCGTGGCATATCTTACCATCTGTCAAGTTTCATGAAGATTAGCATTTAACTTCAGAAGATAATGCTAACCGTATTCCTAAGTGAACAAAAATTGGTCATTTGGCGGCATAGTGATACCTATGCAGTGTTGCTGTTACTGGGATATTGTCCCAATAGTTGACATCCCATAATTTCGTTAAATACTCAGTAAGATTATATTTGGATAAAATCTTATGCAATTATCTGCCACCTTTCAGGAGGATAAACCTGAACAAATATAAATTAATTACAAAAATAAGCAAACAATTAAAGCACCACCTTGTAGCTAAAAATTTTGACTGTGTGTTCCCAAGTGACCCGGTATATATATATAAATTGTTGCATCCTAACCTCCTTGGCAAAGCTGCTGACATAGGCCTACCTGTGAAACGTCTGTGTGTAAAATCAAAGCATTTCATAGGTATGAATTATAGTATACTTTGTTGTCGATATAGAGTTTGTGTTATCATGTGCGAGTCCATACACCTTATAACGGCAACGAAGCATGCCATGATATATTTATCTCACATTTGTGTCGATTAATCAATTGTTATTTAAGTAGTAAGTAGTGCAAACTGCATGTAGCCCAGGCCCAGCAAACGCTGCGTTTTGAACTAGACTTGCATCATTTCCGGTCTTGTTCTGGAACTCTTGTGTTTATAGGTACTCCCGGAAGAGTACTATAACACTGTGGATGTAGCACCCTTCCCGTGCTTTGCCTGGGCCTAGGCCTAAGCCTTTGCGGTGTATATCAAAACCTTTGATGGTACTACAATCGACGCAAACAACAGATAAAACATATCTCAGAACATGGCAATATTTATGTGCACTGTATTGCTACATTTATGGACAGTAGCAGCAATTAGTGACACATGGTCCCAAAGTTCAGCACCTCACAACCTCGTCAAAAATTGCGTATACTTTATTTTCGCACACTTTTATAGCCATTGGTCAGATCATATTCTGATAACATTTCATACACTTCTGTGTAGCTGCTCTTAAGAAATCGTAAATACCCTTAACACACACACAAAAATAAAACATAAAAACGATCGCAGCGCCACCAGGTGCCCGAAATGTCAACTACATGAGCCCAGATGACCGTGTATGCAATATCAAAGTAATTGGCTAAGTGGTTCTTATGAAGAAGAAATTTTCGGGGTTTTTTTCTAGGGGGGGGGGGTTACAACTACGTTTAAAAAAAAATCTTCATCATTTTTTTTGCAAAAGTGGTAAAGGGCCACCAGGGAGATATCAATATTCAAAATCAAAACATTCCATGCAACTTTTTTGATGAAGTCCAAGATCTGAATTGTTTGCAGATGGACGGACTCCAGATCACCATCTTATAAGTTCACCTGCCTGTAAAACCCAGTTAAACTGATAATAGCTGGTGCTGTCAGAAGGCAGTCTGTACCTATACACCACTCCTTGATATACAACGATCCTTAAGTGAAAAGGTCTATCGATGCATTATACAATTGGTGATGATTTACCCATAACATGGTAGATGTATTTTTAAGAGAATTTACTTTTATGTTTGAAACGAGCGGGACTCGAACCTGCAACCTTTGGCACCAGTCGCCTAGCTGAAATGGGAAACGCACATATCCACTCGACCAAACCCCATTCTTAAAAAGAATGGTTCAAGAGTCACCTTTGACAACTTTTCTTGGAAATACATGAAACGAAGTGACAGGTTAATCTATTATTGTTTCTAATTATATTTTGATGGCCTCCAGTTGTTGTTTTGTTCTCCAGTAGATAACATGTTTTGTCAGCAGGTATAATGTTGTACGTGCATATAGTTTTAAACCAATATCAGACCACCGAAGGCGTCCGAAATACATGAATAATATTGACAATCCCAAACGATTCAACTTATAGCTTAGGTCAAAAACAGCAACCATAAACTTGATCGATCGTCTTTGCATTCCGCAATTCTATTTCTCCAGCTCTGATTGGACTCCACACGGACGAAGCATATTCCAACTTAGGCATGATAATACCTTTCTTTAGATATTTAAACGCACCCTTGCAGATGTGATCAAATGTTCTTTCTGTTATTTCTACTAATCTATCAACTGCAGCTGCAATATTTTAATAGTGCGTATCCAACATAAAATCCCTGTCTATGTAACCTCTAGGATTTTTTTATAATCTATCTTAGTCTTTCTTAAGACACTTCTTAGTTAATTCGTTATAAAACGAAATAGCAATTGAATATTATAAAAATAAATGAGGGGATGGTCATAGCGTCGAGCTAGAACAAGCCAGGCCGTGAAGCGGTCCTGAAGATGAGTGAAGACAGGGTCTTTTAAATTCCGCAGGGTTCCGGTCGCATCCGTTCGGCAGCGCTGCGTGCTGGTCAAAAAACACACCGGCCAGCAACAGCCAACCGAAACACAGCTACACTTTGATAACACGTGTTGCTGCAGGTCTAAGGCCGGGTAACAGTGTCAGAAGACAATGGACTGCGCTGGCAGTTGTGGGCTGGTTTTAGCTCAGCTGACTTGTCAGTCAGCTGAGCTTAAAACTCATCTGGTTTCCAATTCTCGTGTGTTAAATTTGTTTAAATATCTCAATTTACTGTCAGCAATAAACTTCCTTTCACTTTAATGAATCAAAATACATTAACTGTTTCAGTGGGTGAACAGCTTTCCTCAGCAAGTTTTGCGAGCACCGAGGAAAGCTGTTGATCTGGACCACTATATTCCCTGGAACTACAGGCATGCTGGAAATTGCATGAAATGTCTTTTCACAAGAAATGCGAGACTACCACCCTTATATGATTAACCGCAGTTCGTCTTAAGCAGTTTGACTAGTCGCCGTTGACACTGAAAAAGTTGGAAAATGTAAAAATCGCTGGGGCTTGACTGAGTGAACAAACGTGGCAGAGACCTTCCGCATCGAGAGATTCACCGAGCTTGAAGTAAGCATGGCTAATGCTTTGAAAATATTACAATGCATGTAATGAACTGCTGCAACGCCACTGGGCACAATGAAGCCAGAAGTGGGCATTAGAATAGCCATGTTTGAGTGATATGCTGGAAAGATATGGTAGAGAAATCTATATTTGATGAAACTTGGCACGTTTATTGATCATACCGATAGCAAAAGTTGGACATGTTCAGTGACCTTGAGATGACTCTGAGGTGACCCTGACTGTTACTTAAAAGATTTTGATTCGTTTATTTTTTGTTTTGTTTTGGGTTTTTTGCTTTTGTTTTCGTCTTTTTGACACATTAATAACAAGAAATAGCTACAAGCAAAGAAAAAATGTTGTGTTAAATCTTGCATAGAACATTTTGACACAAGTATTTTCAAAATTAACCTTAACATTAAAATTTTGTACCAGGGCTATTGTGCCATAATTTATTTCATTTTTTACATAACAGGCATATATCTGTATGTCAAATAGCTGAAACATAAAAAGTATGCTCATTTGATAGATAACTTTGAAAAACAGATGGTGCGAAACTCTTATGTTTTAAAAAAAATTACGTCTATTTAAAATTTTAGCCCATAAACCCATAGTTGGCAGTCATCTTGGATTCAGAAATAGAAAACGAGGCTCTGATTTGAAGTTACTACAATTTCGCAAATTCACGTGATTTTGTTTTTAAAAAATGTACACTCTTTTAGCTGCATCCGATGGTGGCATATTTTGATGAAGCGATTCGAAACTTGTAAGATATTTAAAAAAAAAAAACTTTTCTACCCAGAATTGTGTAGGTCAGTTAATGTTTGGTCGTATGCCAAATAGTTTTTCATGATAATACTCAGACGTTACTTTCAAATAAATTGGCCATTTTGAGTTTGCGTATCAATATCTGGGTGTTAATTGACATATAGGCACCTGATTATACCTACATTTCGGTGTTCAAGGTCATTTCAAAGTCAAATGAATGTCAATTTTATATATCCGTGGCATATCTTACCATCTGTCAAGTTTCATGAAGATTAGCATTTAACTTCAGAAGATAATGCTAACCGTATCCCTAAGTGAACAAAAATTGGTCACTTGGCCTCATAGTGATACCTATGCAGTGTTGCTGTTACTGGGGTATTGTCCAAATAGTTGACATCCCATAATTTCGTTAAATACTCAGTAAGATTGTATTTTGATAAAATCTTATGCAATTATTTGCCACCTTTCAGGAGGATAAGCCTGAACAAATATAAATTAATTACAAAAATAAGCTAACAATTACAGCACCACTTTGTGGCTAAAAATTTAAACTGTGTGTTCCCAAATGACCCGGTATATATATATATATATATATATATATATATATATATATATATATATATATATATATATATATATATATATATATATATATATATATATATATATATATATATATATACATATATATATATATATAAATTGTTGCATCCTAACCTCCTTGGCAAAGCTGCTGACATAGGCCTACCTGTGAAACGTCTGTGTGTAAAATCAAAGCATTCCATAGGTATGAATTATAGTATACTTTGTTGGCGATATGGAGTTTATGGTATCATGTGCGAGTCCATACACTTTATATCGGCAACGAAGCATGCTATGATATATTTATCTCACATTTGTGTCGATTAATCAATTGTTATTTAAGTAGTAAGTAGTGCAAACTGCATGTAGCCCAGGCCCAGCAAACGCTGCGTTTTGAACTAGACTTGCATCATTTCCGGTCTTGTTCTAGAACTCTTGCGTTTCTCGATACTCCCGGAAGAGTACTATAACATTGTGGATGTAGCACCCTTCCCGTGCTTTGCCTGGGCCAAGGCCTAAGCCTATGCGGTGTATATCAAAACCTTTGATGGTACTACAATCGACGCAAACAAGAGATAAAAAATATCACAGAATATGGCAATATTTATGTGCACTGTATTGCTACATTTATGGACAGTAGCAGCAATTAGTGACACATGGTCCCAAAGTTCAGCACCTCACAACCTCGTCAAAAATTGCGTATACTTTATTTTCGCACACTTTTATAGCCATTGGTCAGATCATATTCTGATAACATTTCATACACTTCTGTGTAGCTGCTCTTAAGAAATCGTAAATAGCCTTGACACACACAATAAAATAAAACATAAAAACGATCGCAGCGCCACCAGGTGCCCGAAATGTCAACTACATGAGCCCAGATGACCCTGTATGCAATGTCAAAGTAATTGGCTAAGTGGTTCTTATGAAGAAGAAATTTTCATTTTTTTTTCTTGGGGGGTGGGGGGTGGAGGGTTCACAACTACATTTTAAAAAATCTTCATCATTTTTTTTTTGCAAAAGTGGTAGAGGTCCACCAGGGAGATATCAATATTCAAAATCAAAACATTCTATGCAACTTTTTTGATGAAGTCTAAAATCTGAATTGTTTACAGATGAACGGACTCCAGATCACCATCTTATAAGTTCACCTGCCTGTAAAACCCAGTTAAACTGATAATAGCTGGTGCTGTCAGAAGGCAGTCTGTACCTATACACCACTCCTTGATATACAACGATCCTTAAGTGAAAAGGTCTATCGATGCATTATACAATTGGTGATGATTTACCCATAACATGGTAGATGTATTTTTAAGAGAATTTACTTTTATGTTTGAAACGAGCGGGACTCGAACCTGCAACCTTTGGCACCAGTCGCCTAGCTGAAATGGGAAACGCACATATCCACTCGACCAAACCCCATTCTTAAAAAGAATGGTTCAATGGAGGTAGTTATGTGCGAGTGCCATATCAACACGGTTATGCAGTATAAGTACTGAGTCGGCATTTATTTCCAGAATCGGGGATTTAAATCCGCCAGCATTAAGGAAATGCCGAAAATATATCTTTTATGTTTGGAACGAGCGGGACTCGGACCCGCAACCTTTGGCACCAGTCGCCTAGCTGAAATGGGAAACGCACATATCCACTCGACCAAATCCCCATTCTTAAAAAGAATGGTTCAATGGAGGTAGTTATGTGCGAGTGCCATATCAACACGGTTATGCAGTATAAGTACTGAGTCGGCATTTATTTCTGACTCACCTTTGACAACTTTTCTTGGAAATACATGAAACGAAGTGACAGGTTAATCTATTATTGTTTCTAATTATATTTTGATGGCCTCCAGTTGTTGTTTTGTTCTCCAGTAGATGACATGTTTTGTCAGCAGGTATAATGTTGTACGTGCATATAGTTTTAAACCAGAATAAGACCACCGAAGGCGTCCGAAATACATGCATAATATTGACAATCCCAAACGATTCAACTTATAGCTTAGGTCACAAACAGCAACCATAAACTTGATCGATCGTCTTTGCATTCCGCAATTCTATTTCTCCAGCTACGATTGGACTCCACACGGACGAAGCATATTCCAACTTAGGCATGATAATACCTTTCTTTAGATATTTAAACGCACCCTTGCAGATGTGATCAAATGTTCTTTCTGTTATTTCTACTAATCTATCAACTGCAGCTGCAATATTTTAATAGTGCGTATCCAACATAAAATCCCTGTCTATGTAACCTCTAGGATTTTTTTATAATCTATCTTAGTCTTTCTTAAGACACTTCTTAATTAATTCGTTATAAAACAAAATAGCTATTGAATATTATAAAACAAATGAGGGGATGGTCATAGCGTCGAGCTAGAACAAGCCAGGCCGCGAAGCGGTCCTGAAGATGAGTGAAGACAGGGTCTTTAAAATTCCGCAGGGTTCCGGTCGCATCCGTTCGGCAGCGCTGCGTGCTGGTCAAAAAACACACCGGCCAGCAACAGCCAACCGAAACACAGATACACTTTGATAACACGTGTTGCAGCAGGTCTAAGGCCGGGTAACAGTGTCAGAAGACAATGGACTGCGCTGGCAGTTGTGGGCTGAAGTCTGAGCGACATCAAACAGAGGAACAAAGTCAAAATTCATGTTGCATCATACAGCCAAATGTTAGCAACGACGATGAATTTGCAAGCTTAGCCGCTGGGACTACATAATAGATCCATTGCATCACGCTGCATGTAGAATACATTTATGTAAAATAGATAATTATGTTGTTTTCTTATTTATTGTATATGAGGGATTCCAAAATTAAGGGAAACTTAGTGTTCCAAGTTTCTACCAAAATCCTGTAAACAGCATTTCTTTTTAATATATAAAATATGTCAATGTGCAGAACCAAGAAGTAGAAAAATTTGACAGCTCCCAGCTGCGGGAATATAGGGTTTATTCGGTGCAACATAAGTCAACAATGTTACAAATATGGCGTTTTCCAAACTGGAATGTCAAGTTTCACATTGTTTGGTTTAATGTAAACACATTCTGATATAGTAAAGTTTGCTGTTGTGTTGCAGCGTTTATGTGCTGAGCTTAAATATGCCAAGACAGCTTTATTCGTAGTGCATACCATCCTGTACATTGAAGTACTGACAGTCTGTTACCAGAGTTTCGTTCAGCTAAGTTAGGCGGGCTTGATACCATGATAACGTTGTGATAGCTAGTTCACCATAAGTTTAATCTCTTGTGTTTTACTTTTTTCCTGCCCTTTGTGGGTAGGAATGGATGGTGTAGAGCCTAAAGAACGTTCTTTCATTTAAAAAAAAATAAAGGAGTAATAATTTATGAGAATGTTTATTAGTGTTCAAATATATGTTACAGTCATTAAATTGGTAATAATATCCGTGATTACATGTAGATTTGTTACAGAAAGCGATCCTCTAGTGTCTTCAATCTTGAGGATTCGGTTAAAATACACGCAAATTAGCTCGACCTTAGAGGGTTCAAAATAGCAAACAGTCAACTCTGTTACGTAACATAGTTGAGCGATAATTTTGCCGTCATTTATTATTTCTGTGCTTTATCTTCCATCACATTTGAACAGATGTGGCTATATAATTTATTATTGTACAGAAGAACATTTACACATGTCTAGCACATCTGTCCATGTCAGAGTGTGCTGTATTTTCTTCACAAGCATCTGGAAATGTTACTTATATATAAAAAGGTCAAATGACAAGGCTATGCAAAAAGTCTGTGTATTTTTTTCCATTGCTATTTTAGTATATTTGGTAAAAATTTAAAGTCCAATATCCTATGCGTCTGCAAAACTAACTGTTATTATCTTCAATCTTGTAAATTTGGGCACAAATATATGTAAATTAGTTTGACGGGGGGGGGGGGGGTAATAGTTCAGCTATGAGCTATGTTAGGCAACATAGTTGAGCGATAATTTGCTATCATTGATTATTTCCCTGCTATTTTCCATCACTAGTCAGCAGACATGGATAATAATATTTCCTCTTGTACAGAAAACCATACACACAATATCTGGCACATCCTTCCGTGCTTTTGTGTGCTTTGTTTTCATTCTAAGCCGCTGGAAATATGTTACTTATATATTGATCACCTGAGAAGCATATGCAACAATCTGTATAATTTTTTCTATTATTAATTTAGTATATTTTGTGAACATTAATGGTCTAGATTCCATAGGTCTGCAATACTATATATTTTCACAGAAAGAATCCCTTCCCTGTTGATGTTGTTAGCTCCAATATCACACTATACACTGATGATGTCACCTTATTTATTACAGTTGATGATCCCATAGACTCTACAAAATCCACTGAAACACTTAATAAAGATCTCAAAGAAACAGAAAAATGGTCACAAAAATGGTTAGTTTAATTTAACATTGTTAAAACAAAAACGTATGCTTGTCAGTAATAAAAAAATCTGTCTTATAGTCAGTTTTGTTTTCATGAAAGTGCGCTTGAATAAATTACTGTGCACAGGCATCTTGGACTTCTAATTAGATCAGACCTATTCTGATTCACGCATAAAAATTTTTATTGTCAATAATGCAAAACAAATAAAAAAAAATAACTGGGATCATGAAATTGTTACAGTACAAGTTAAGCAAGCGCTCTTTAGAAATAATCTGCTTTTCCTATGTTAGACCTATCCTTGAGTATGGGGATGTGGTCTGGGGTGGATGCACAAATACTGAGGCAGAACTACTGTAGAGTATTGAGCTGGCTGCTCCCCGTGCTGTTACAGGAGCCTTAAGTCGTATACGCTATGACAACGTATATAACGAGACTGGATGGGAAAAACTGTCAAAACGTAGAGAAAATCATAGATTAGAGCTCATGTATAAAATAGTTCATGGACTTAAACAGAATTACTTATCTGATTTACTGCCTCAAAATGTATCATCTAGAACTAACTACAAACTTCGTTCAAAAGCAAATATAACTGAAAATAAAAGTAGGATAATGATCTTCAAAAACTCCTTTCTACCATGTACAACTCGTCAATTGTAAAAGCTTGACAACTCCAAATCCAAGATGTAGTATCCTCTCGACACCAATAAAACAAAAATGTAAAAAAAAAATAAATTACTCTATACTGGTAATAGCACAGCTAAGATTCTGCATGCTAAAATTAGGATGGGCTGCAACCATCTGAATCAAGACTCACACAAAATAGGTATCAAATAGACCCCTGGATACTCAAAGAGACAGCCTATCATTACTTCCTCGAGTGCCAAAATTATATAGTACAAAGAGATATTCTTTAGTCAAAAATTATACCGTTAGCTCCACTTACTGTGAACACTATTATTTGGGAACAAAAGTTGTTCTAAGGCCAACAATATATAAAGTTTCAAGACAACACAAAATTATACAGTCCGACAGATTTTAACCACCGTCGATTATTCTAAATTAAGATCTAAAGTTGAGAACAGGAATTGATTAACCACATGCAATCAGTCGATTGAACCACATGGACTTTTTCAGCTCAATTATATCTACAAATGGAAGTAGTTTTGACTTTAAATTCCTCTTCTTCCCTTTCTTCTCTCGACCTTTACTCTTCTTCTTTCGGTGTTCCGTTAATGTGCTCTGTCTAATCTTCTACATGTCACTGTCTTTGCTCATGTATAGTCCTGTGCTGTGTATTTTTCCCCGTTTTTAATATTTGAGTAATTTACATTGCATTGTGTCTTGTAGGTATAATTCAAACCCTTATATTGTAATGCTCAATATCTGTATTTTCTACATTATTTTATCATGCAAGAGAGGTTTATATAGGATATGCCTGCTTCTTAATCGTTATTGAAAAAAAAATTGTTTATACCGAAGAGTTCCTTCATTAATTTTGGGCATGTAAATTTGAATAGTGGGCTTAACCTATTTGTCTTGATATAAGTCCCAATTTTGAAGAAAAGTTCGATATTAGGACAATAACCTCAGCCAATTTTGACCTAAATTCAATGACCCTGAGATCAACAGATAGCAGTTCTGTGAATGTACAAAGGCTAAGTGATGAAATCATAACTATTTCAATGCCAAGTTTTAAACTGAGTCAACAGTAATCTTCGCTGCACTTCGCACGCAATGCGCGCAAAATGCACCGAGGATAGCTGTTGACCTTGACCAAACTATGACCTGAATCTGCTATTTTAAGTATAGGCTTGCTGATACTTGAAATTAAAGGTCTTTGCATGAGGAATTTCGGTGAGATATCACTAAATGCATGCAAACTAGTGTGACAATAGTCACTTATAGCACTGAAAGAGTCAAGATTAAAGTCAATTTCCAACACATCACCGAAGAGGTAGTGTAATACCCGCCTTATACTTACGCTACACACGTCCTGATGTATTATAGGTATGGCTTTCAAACTGTCAAAAGAGACTAGGGTCTAACCATTGCATGTAACTTTTTCAATAACACTCACCTGTAATAACAATTATTGAAGTTTCATTCCATGTAGAGTAATACATGACTCTAATTCTTGTAGCTTTACAGAGTTTCATGACTGTTTTGTTGAACAATGAGATCAGTGGTTATGTGGCTCAATTTTAACTTGATTGCTATAATCACAATTGCCAAAGTCTGTCAAGTATGAGTTAACTAGCTTACCCTACTGAAAGTTTGATCTTTACAGAATTTGGTACTGTTTTCTGAAATAAGGAGTCATGGGATATTGAAAGCAATGGTTTCACTGTTAGGGATCCTTGATAATTACCAACGTTTCTCTGTCAACAGAGTATCGCTGGATTTTCATCATCATAGTTAAAAATTGGTGCTTTACAGAGTGTGAACAGTGTTTTTGCTAAATAATGAGCCATGTGGTCCCTAGTTTCTCCTTTATATTCTTACAGTGTAGCAACAGATTACATGGCTGCCTCGAATGATAAATACTCAAATCATGAACAAGCAAATATCACGATAAACCTTTTACCAAATCATTCTTCATCTACATCCTTCACCAAAAATATAGTCCAAACAAGTCCCCTGTGTTTATAATATAACATGTCACTTCATTAGCAAACCAATGAATTGTAAAATAGTTGACCCCTCAGCTGACTCCCAAGTATAAATAAACACCATGATTGACTTAAAAAAGGACATCCATTCCACCATATGATTCATTTGTCTCATATTTATTCGTGGCAAGACATGTGCCAAACAACGGTCTACATATCTCTGTGAATGAAACCAAATAATTAGATCATTGATCCGTAACATAGTTTATATGCTTAAATGAGCGAAAAAGTAATCGGTAACATAGTTGATCTTATGTTTGTCTCCAAAGCAAGAACAAATATGTTGAAGATACCAGAATCAGTGCACTGGCAGAGGATGTTTACGGTTCGACTGCTTTCTTCAGGAAAAATACAGTCCAATTAAATACTTTCTGCTTTCAATAAAACACTTCACTGCATCATCAATTTAGTGAATCGTCACATAGTTGACCCCACAGGTGGCTTCAAAGGATGAATAAACGTCATGATTGACTTTACAAAAGACACCCATTCCACTATATTATTTGTTTGTTCCATCTTTATTTCTAGGAAGACATGAGCCAATCAAAGGTCTGCATATCCCTATGAATGAGGCCCTAACAATTGGATCGGTGATCCGTAACATAGTTGATGTGCTTGAATGAATAGAGATATATAAAACTTGATACTGTAGTTCCAACAGCAAATCAGCTCATTTTGTTTTCCTGTGTTTTTGTTACTCTATGTTGCCCTTTATGTTGGACTCACTCATATATATACTCTAGCACATAAAGTTTACTTGTATCTTGTATGATCTACGTAGCAGAAGTTATTCCAATTCCAATGCCAATGGACAAGCTTCTTATTATGGGTCAACTGGGCAGCTTAGAGTTTTTACTTGATTTCATATTGCCAAAGCTTCTGTGCTGCTGTTCACAGCACCATTCTGACAGTAGGCCTACCTTGTTTGATCATCACCGTATCATGCTGCAACCCGTGTCATGAAAGAGTACCCGTTCCCTGATCGGCTGTCACCCGACTGAGTTCATAAAATGTATAGGCCTAATGCAACATACATTTCGACTTTGTTCCTCTGTTGGATGCGCCTAGACTTTTGTACCACACCTGCTAGCGCAGTTCATGTTCCTCCGACACTGTTGCCCGGCCGTAGACCTGCTGCAACAAGTGGTATCAAAGTGTACGTGCGTGTTGCGGTTATGCCGTTGCCCCCGCTGTTGCCCGGCCAGTGTCTTTTTTTACCGGCACCGCAGCGCCGCCGAACGGTATATGTTTTATAATCTGCGCTGCTTTTAAAAGTTAGATTCAATAAATAATCTTCATGGCATTTTTTAATTTTAATTTTTCTTAGTGCAGCTTTTTTTTAATGCAGTTTGGGTAAGGCGATTTCAGTTCACTTTTGACTTTTGGGTCTATATCTGTCACATAATTCATGCAAAACTTATTCGAAAACTTCCCAGCTTTCTTCCACATTTTTCATGTTAAAAATATTCTGCCAAATTTATATCCAGTTCATTGCTCATTGTGTCGTAATCAGTTTTCCAATAAATCAATCTTGTCGTTTCTCTTTTAGTCGTGTGGGGGAAACTGTCTTCTTAAGGTAATGTCCAACCTGAAAAAATGGCATCACCTTTAGGCCCCATATCACAGAAACATGTACCCCTGACATACTAAACCTAAATACTCAATTTGACAGAAAGTTTTGTAATATATGTCTCTGTGAGGGTTGCCACTCAAAGTTTAAACTTGTCGTATAAACAGAAACGTTTCGTGTAATAAAATTTTTTTTTTGTGAAACTTTGAATATTTTTCGAAAAATACACACGATAAAATGGTCAAATATGTGCTTTAATACCCTCAGCACACGTATCTGCAAAATTGAAAAAAAAATATTGTTTTTGTGAAACTGATAAAGTTTGTGGGACTCTTTTTTATGATACACATTTTTAAAAAAAATCACTATTTGGAAAATCCGTGATAGAGTTTTGCTCTAGAGAAAGCTACGAGTAATTCATTTTTTATTTTCTTAAAACAAGAGAATTCACTTCAGAGAAATATCCATGTGAAATGGACATTTAAGATCATAATCCTATGTCAGTAATCGAAGGTTACCACGGTCCATTGACTACCCCGTTGACATTGAAAGTATTTTGCTAATTTGGCAAGATTGTATAGCGTTTAGAACTACTAACTTTGGACATGTAAGAGATAAAATACACGTCTACCACAGGGGAGAACCCAAGTTTTTTTTTTTTTTTGGGGGGGGGGGGGTCAGCGACTTGAGGTCGAAGGCCGAATGCAAGTGTTGCAGGCACGAAGCTTGGGGGAGGGGGCAAGGGGCCTCCCCCGAAAAATGTTCAAAAATAGATGGTCTCAGATGCGTTTTCCTGGCATTTGCGACTGCACTTTCAGAAGGACCATTTGGATTTTCAGGGATGCAAACTTCACTAAACTGGGCTCAACAAATCATATTCTATTATGTATATACATATATCTGATTCAAATTCACTTAAAATAAATAAAAGAAAAATGAGTCAGTGACAAATAATTTCTGGAAATAGGTAATTGTGACCTTAACCTGCTAATATATATTTTTGCTGGTAATCAATATTATTATAACATGATGATACCTAATTAAATCTTTCAATACCAAGTTTAAGCATGAGTCAACAGCTATTCTCGGCGCACTTCGCATGCAATGCGATTACGCCAAGAATAGCTGTTTACCAGAACCAAACTTTGTCGAAAGTCTATTATCTTAAGTGTAGGCGTGTTTGTTCTTGAATAAAAGGGCTTTCCATGAGGAATTTGAATATCATATAATTATAGTGATACAAATATAAGACTTAGTGTGAATAAAGTCGCTTACGGCAATGAAAGAGTTACGAAAGAAAATAAGTATCAGTAGAAGAAAACAAAAAATATGCATTTATAACAGGTTTAAAACTTCATTTATTATAAAGTGATAGATCTTTCAATGGCAAGTATATCCGGTCGCTTTCATGCTTTTTTTTCTGAAAGTGAAGTTCTTGAAAGATACTAACTTTTAAAATGTCTGATTACAATACAGAAGCAGCTCAATTTAAGTATCACTTGGCTTACTAAGCTAAGCGATAACATTAGCTCCAGTATTGTAAGCCAGGCGATACTCCATTGGTCCCTGGAGTAATTATATATATATATATATACATATATATATATATATATATATATATATATATATATATATATATATATATTTTAATTGAAATTCAGAAACTATTTCGGAGTATATTCATAGACAATATCATGATCAGATCATGAATCAGGATCTGATCATGATATTGTTTATGGATTTACAAGGTCTTAAAAAGGAAGGCCTATTTAAAAATCTGAAGGACTCTGCTCGCGTAATTAGTTAAGGCTGCTTTTTTAAGACCTTGTACTGTTGTCTACTTTGCTGCGCTTGTGACAAGAAGAAATGATGCACTTTGCAGGGGGGGGGGAGGGGGTGACACAGATGAGCGGTAATTTATAATGTACAAGTAGTTACACAGGTCACACCAACACAAATGACTGACTATTCCATGTTCCTTTTGCTTTCCGTCCATGAGCATTTACTAACGGTTCCCGTGGTTGATCTGGAATTGATAGGATCCATGGCTGAGTCGTCACTGGCTGGCACCTGATAAAAGGCTTTAGTGCATATATGACACTCTTTCGGGAAAATGGGTGGTTCTAGTCCAAAGGTCCAAAGAATGACACATAGGACCTGGTAAAACATTTTGAATCCCCCACATGGACTTATCAAGGGTGATCGATCGGTAGAAATACAACTAGCCATTGCCTGATCACGTTACAGCACTCTTGTATAATATGGAAATAATTAAAAAAGTAAATCCAGCAAAACACTTTAAAAACAGCCGTGGAGAGCAACACTATTGCAACTAGTACATGATTAAGTATTGTAATCATAAATCCCTACCTTAAGTGCATTAATTTTGCACAAGTAACAGGCAACATTTAGATAGGCTGCGATACTCTCGCGCACAGCGGCCAGACAAAAAAAGACATCACAATACATCTAAGACAAAAAATACTCTGCTCTTTTACTGTTTCGATACACATGAGTTACATAAAGATTTGCTTGATGAGCCTGGTAATACAGGAAACGCTAAAACAATACTCTGAAAAACGCAATTCCGAAAATTATAAGTTTAAACATGATATTAATATAATTTAAAAAAATGAGTGGATGCATACAAAGCTTTGACAAGAGAAAATATATGTTCTCCTTATGGCTTGTGGCCTACAAAAGTGGACTGCTCACAAAGAGCGGTACTAGTAAAAAAAAACAGAAATGCATTAATTTGTGATGGTCAAATGATATGGCACAAATATCCATAAGCACTGTTTGAAGTTATATTCATTGTTTTATTAAAAATGTCGGGTTGTCCCCTTTGCCATGATCATAATCGTTCCTTCGAACATCCAAAATCGCGACCATTTATTTTCTTGAGTTTCTTAGTGACTCCACTCTGCTTGTAATTTCGGTCGTTTGCTCGGTTAGGTTTCTATAAACATTTGTACCTGTCAGTGGTCCCCTTACCTTCATCACATTCACTTTATCGCTCACATTTCTTACAAAGTAAACGCTTAATTTTCCTTCGACTGGAAACTGCTACGTAGTGGCAGATATCTATCATTGCGGTTTGATACGTGAGCATACGTCTTTTTAAGTGGATGTGGGGCGTTAGGATGCTAAAACGTACAATTCTATGGGTTTTAACTTCTCACGCATATTTCAGTCACAACTGTTTGAGGGATGTTTGCTATACCTCTTTTTTATGTTAAGTAAAGCGCAGGTGAGAAGCTGAAAAATGGCTGAATGCTTGAACCTCATATGAAATAGTAGTGGTAGTAGCGTCATAGTGGAATAAGACTGCATATATGTAAGTTTTCGAATATATATATATATATATATATATATATATATATATATATATATATATATATATATATATATATACAGAGAGAGAGAGAGAGAGAGAGAGAGAGAGAGAGAGAGGTGCGTTTGTGTGTGTTATGTAACGTTGCAAAATTAAATGGAAACGTATGCAGGAATTTGGAATATATGGGGTGACGAAACCTTGGCACAACAAGGCGCACCCGCCATTGGGAGCGCGGTGCAAACCCGTATATGTTCGTAACGGAGCCGGCACCCCCATAATATCACACACGTACATTATTTCACCCCCCCCCCCCCTTGAGGATTTTAATGAAAAAATAGGGGGGTCCCGAAAGGCAACGGGAGCACATCCTTACGTGCACCTTTTCACCCTACACTGACGGTCCGTGTACGCAGTTGCATAAGGCTTGGACTACCATGCTTTGGCAGTGACCACACTCTGAAAGGCAAGCTTCATATGAGTGTAAAGCATTTCCCTTCGTGCATCAAGTTACGCTGCGAGATGCTGTTTACTTTGGCGAGAGAACGGCGGGCACAGCTATCTAAAATAAGGACATACGTTAATGAAGCCAAGGGAAACAGCAGGTTTATTTAGAAGCTTTATTCTTTTATGACATGTGCTGTATGGATTTTGTAAGCCCGGTGAAAAACATTCACAACCATAAAACAAACAAACAAACAAAATTGCACACAGTATATATGTGTGTGTGTGATTGATCTCTCTCCCTCTCTCTCTCACTTTTTGTGCTGTTTTGACCGTAATTACAGTGGAGACTTCTTCATGTCAATTCTGACAACACACAGTTAATGCAACAATACATCATGATTACACTCAATCTTCTTGGTTACCCTCCATGTTATTTGCCAAGTGAATATTCACGTTCGTGATGGAAAGTGTCAGCTCTGGGACGTACTTTCCTCTGAATGGCCGCCACAGGGCTACTATTAGGTGACGATGAGGGCAACAATTATGATTGACACAACTTTGCAGATCATAAGATATGTTGCATGGCATCTTGATTATCTATGATAATCACAAGGTGAAGGCGAATAGCAACTAGCCTATACGACCAGCCACATTGAGAAGTTATAGCTTGTGACACGGCACAAAAATGTGTACTTTCTCACACTCCACTCTGCATATACCATTTTTTTCCTAAAGAAAGTCATTTGCGTGGGTCACATACTTTTTGGTTCACCGGAAACTGAAGGAGCCGTAACCAAATGTATCTACATGAATGTCCGATCCCCATGTAGAAGAGAGAAAAGGCTGAAGAACTATGGAATAATTCGGCTGCTGTAACTTGGGCGGCCCTGGATAAAAAATGTACAAATTGGTTGTCACACCGATAACGAAAATTGGCATCACCCAGCAGAGATGTTTAATACTCAGATGGACAGGTCCACTTGAACAATGGGGGGGGACCGGATGGTAGTGATGGATCAGTCCATAAAGGCGTATGACGCATATTATATGCATCATTTAGCAACTCATTTCATTGCTCTCCGATCAGGAGTGATTTAAAAGTTGCCGAAAAACAAGGCCATATCGATCCTTGGAAAGGGAGATGACGGGGTCACTGCACCGTTTCTACACGGCAAATGGAAATCTGCTGAGCATCACATGCGGACTGTGTAGTGTATGCTGTAGTCAAGCTGGGAGACACAAATAACTGCACTACTGCATGCTACTGACTTACTAGACTGTATTCAAGAAACTAATTTAAGGTATGTGCCATGTATTTATAATTTAATTGTTTACCCACATGATGATCATTTTTATTATTAAAATTTCTATATTAGCATAACAACCGCGCATGTATGACATAATAAAAAGGAATCAAGAGGACCTTTTTATGAGTGCGGACGAAAACATCCACAATTTTATATGTTGGTGGCTTATTTTGAATTGGTAATCCTGAATTTACACAAAAAATACATACGTAAAATGGTACTGACAAATATAGGGAGATAAAGGACTGCACCGCTCAAAATTGGCTAATTCTATGTATATCCCCACTTTTTTGTTGCACAGACATAGTAACCTATTGTATCCATGTAGTAAAGCGCCAACCTCACACTATTAGATAGTGACAAGCTGGCGGACATAGGTAGTGTGAAGGTCCTGCAGATCGACAGAGCAGCAACATGATTTGTAAATAGAATTGGAAAAGAGTATAAACTCCGAAACTTAAACACAACGTTGAACAATGCCGGGTACAATGGTTACAGATGACTGTCTGCCAACACAAGATCTACACAGAGTAACTTTAAAGTAACAGTATACCGTATGGAGTTCTCCGGGATCACATGATAGCTCGCAGGCCCATGCAAGACGTACTCCGAGTTTTGCAAAGACTTTAAGATGACAGGTTGGCAGGTCATGAGATAATTTTATTAATTTTTAGTAATGTTACATTCAGAGCTACAAAATTGTATAATATATATATATATATATATATATATATATATATATATATATATATATATATATATATGTATATATATATATATATATATACACACACACACAAACACACATATATATATATATATGTATATATATGTATATACACACACACACACACATATATATATATATATATTTATATATATATATATATATTGCACAAACACTCTCAAAGAATTAATTCACCATAAAAATAAGAGTGTACAGTGGAATCGAAAGTCAAGAAAAGTTTCCTTTAGCCACATATTGCATTCGTTGTACAACTACAACAGGTATACATATATTGTATATACATATGGAATGTTAGGTGCAGACAGTCTTGTTGACGTAAATACACAAGTATTTGGGACCATACATCTGTTTTGCTAATTTCCAACTAAAAGGCTTAAACACAGGTGCTAAAACTTTAAAGGTCATTTTTCGTTATTTTTGTAATAATCGTATTTAAAATGTTAAGAGATATATATATGCGCACGTGCTTGCACAGGCAAGATTTGGAATTGGCTGGTATAACATCCACTTGCCTCTTAGTCAGTTCTGGAATATTAATCCGGTAGTTTGGCGCGGAGCTGGACCGGAAGGCATCAAAAGCTCAGTTCACAAATAGTGAAAATATTGTTTTGGTCACTACTCGGACAGTTTGTTCGGACCACGGGATCAGTGTACGCATTGTCTTTGTTAATTATGACAGCTTTCTTTTAAAATTTGGACATGGCATCATACTCAATGCGCAACGCCAAGACAAATAAGTTGCTTTCTTAACGTTAAGAAATAATTTAAATGTATTTGTTCACATGGTGATTAAGTTTGGGTCAGGTTTACATCTTTAGTATTTGTACCATAAATACCAATATCCAAGGAGTAAAATCTAGCATTGTCAGGGGTCCATGGTATCGGATTATTGACATTAGTCCCCTCCTCAATATCATCTAGAGACTGAAAATAGATATGGTCCAAAGGATGAGTGTTTTTACGCGCCAGTGATAAAAGAAATAGTATTTTATTTCCAGAAACGTACAGCTAAGGAGATAATTTTTGACGGGTCTCAAATCAACATTTTGTATTCCATTGTTGTTTTCTCATTCTGTGAAAACGGTAATTCAATGTATCAATTGCTGTGGCTGAACAGACAACAGATGGTTTCTGTGTAGTACATGTTTCGCTACAGGCATCATTGTGACACGTTCAGGGGATCATCCTGTTAAAAAGCCATGGAACTACTCATATGATCGATAGGAACTAATTGTATTTGTATCTTTATATCAAACAGGGAATATGACAATCGATAGTATTTTGTGAAATAAGTATCGTCGTCTTTGTAGGGGAAGGACTGGCATCTCAGAGATATCAGGTGTGGTGCAAATCTGAACCATGTGTCACGAAAGTTAAAACAACTTGCTATTGATATCATAATGTACAATATACACAGCTGACCTCATTGTTTCCTTCTACTTTCTTCTGTTTTGTTTTAGAAACGATCCCAGCTATAGCCGGTGCGTAGATACAAGGTGGGTTTTTGATACCCATTCTGTGAATAACATCAGAAGGTAGAACGTCGACTGAACAATGAACGTTTTCCAGTATGCCAATACGTCTGCCTCTTCACTCCCGTGGACAGAAGAAGACAATGTTTCAGACGTCAACGCCAGCCATTTTGACAGCGAAAGCAACTATCAGGATTACGGTTCCGGAGAGGAAATGTATTTTTTCATTTTATGGACACTTGTTGCACCTGTTATGTTTGGTCTCATTACCTTGGTCGGTATCGTTGGAAATGGTCTAGTTATTTATGTCATCGTCTCACAAAATCACATGCGCACTGTTACAAATATCATGCTTTTGAATCTGGCCATAGCTGACATATCATTCCTGGTGGTGTGTGTTCCTTTTACAGCCTACAAATACGCCTCCTCTGCTTGGCAACTTGGTGACGTCGTTTGCAAAGTGGTCAAATACTTCCTGTATGTTACTTCCTACGTAACAGTTTACACGCTTGTTTCCATAGCAGCACTTCGATTTGTGACCATTGTCTGTCATGGAAAAAGCTTTAAAGTACGAACAAGAAGCAACGTTGGCATCTGGTGCTGTTTAATTTGGATCATTACGTTGCTTGTGAATATCCCTGTCCTGGTTGTTCACAAAGTTAAATATTTCTGGGACTACTCGTACTGTGGGATGGAAAATTCCTCTGTTGAACCATTGTTCCTTTCATTTTTCTTGTTTGCCTACGCCATCCCCCTTGTAGTTATATGTGTGCTCTACGTCATCATTATCTACTTCCTGCATCGCGCGCAAGGTTCTACCATCGATACGTCACGCAGTAAAACACGCACGGGCAAGGCGTGTCGTATCATTGTGCTGGTAGTGCTGGTGTTTGCCCTCTGTTGGCTCCCATTACATATCAACTCCCTGGTCGCCCAGTATGGTACTCTGCCTGCCGGGGCCTACTATGAGACCTTCAGAGTCCTGTGGAATTGTATGGCGTACGGCAACTCGTGCGCTAATCCTTTCATCTATAATTACTCTTCAATGGAGTTTAGGAAATGTTTCTACGAATGTTTTGCTTGTACCAAGCAAGTGTTGCGGAAGCGCAGGGCTACTCGTTCAATGTTAATTGATCCAACTGAAACCACCAACATGGTCACTTCTAACATGGTGGTAACCAATACCGTGTAAATGTAGCACTTAGGTCCCGTTAGGCAGGCGCTCACCTACATATTGACCTGACTGAGACCAACGACGTGGCTATGTTCAACATGATCGAAACGAATGTCGTACGACAAAAGCACTGATACAACATGGTTCCCTCTATTAAAGGCGTGTTAAAGCACCATTATAGAAGGACACCGCTTGCACCATAATACCAGACCGTACAGGGAACTTGCACTGACATCGTCATCATGGTTATTTTAACGACAACAATTTGATTAATTTTAACAGCATGATGAGAAACTTCATATGACAGTGATTACGAGACCAACATTGCGGCTCCTTAGCCCTTGAGAATGGACAGCACCGAGTGATGTAGGCCAATAAATCAGCAAATAGATACTTCTCGGTTGACTGTTAGGGTTGACGGTCACAGCACTGAAGACCACATATGTTTTTTTCTGTCAAGTAACAATCAGTTTACGCGTATAGAAACCACAGACCATCTAACATTGTTTGTAACAAATATTGTGTAGTTATTGTACCAATATGCTATAAACATGAACTCGTGGTATTTGTAGCGGGAACAATAATAACCATAAAAAGACTCCACCGATCTCAGAGCAAACGCTGTTCCATTAGTTCTGTAGTACGGACCATTATTATATTCTTACTGGCCTAATACTTCTCTTCGTGTATGAACCATCTTTATCTAGGATTCCGGTCGTGGATTTTGTTGTTCTTGAAAATAAGAATATTGTGATGCCTTAATAAGCACGTTTCACAGTTTTACATAACATCACGTTCACGACGCCAAGTTGAAAGTGGAAGTTTCGGCGATGATTTTAACGCCAGAGATCCGGTAAAGTATAAAATGTAGATGAAGTCCAGCAATCCAATTATTTCATACACAGCCATTCTTGAATTTTTCTGATTTTTTGCCTCACGAAAACGTCACAAAAACAGAAATGTCCAATCACTCATGCCAAAAATGTTACTTACAGCTATCACACCCTAAGGGATCACATGAACCTCATGCTGTTTCTCCAAAAAAGGCTCCTAAGGAGACGCTTAGGAAATTCTAGTGGTATCAAAGTGTGAAAAAAAGGTTTGGTTTCGTTTTGTTTTACATACACGTACTTAGAAAATGACAGTGCTCCAAGTTCTATGAATGTTTTTTTTTTGCCCTCATTGGTACACAGCATTGGTTTCATTAAATGGTATGAATTAGTGCTGCAAAAATGAAAAAAATGCAATCAGCCTGGCCTTGAATCTAGTCCGATTTCATAGATACTAAAGTGCATGAAATTTTCACTGTGTATTCTGTGTCAACAGGTGTTTCTTGTAACGGTAATGTTTGAGTTATGTTCCTGACGCGGGGGTGGGGGGAGGCACATACTCAGCATCAGGGTGGGTGGGTGCCGCAGACATTTTTATGCAATACCCTATCTTAATCCCACACCAGATGTAAAAAGGTACCCTTTCTTAAATGTTGAAGGAGTGCTGCATTGGTGCATCCTAGTGCATTCTGGAGACCAAAATTCCAAATTTTAACTCAGTTTTAGCATATTTTTACTTCCAAGAAAAATCCCCCCCCCCAGAACTTACTAATTATATCTTATATCTCCATTTCACTCAAATAATTGTTACCCCTATCCTAATCCAGCTGTGTACATTTTCGGAAGCCTTTCTAATCCTGGGAGCAATAAAAACAGGGCCTTTCCCGCGGCACATACCCAGTACAATCCTACATGGGAGTACCCCCCTCCCCCGAGTTCCTGAAACGTTTGTATTTTCTTTTTTTTTTTTTTTTTGAAAGGTCAGTTTTAATCTCTAATAACTTGGTGAATTTATCTTTCTCTGCCATTTTTCCACATATTATTGCAAAAATGTATGTGCCTATTTGCATTTAATTTTAGTGTCATCGGATCTCTATCTGTTGTACTGGTCTTCGCTTTGGCGATGTTTGTTACGGGAATTAGTCGACTTTCTTCATCTCCAATGTCTTTATATATCAACGATCATCCAATCTGGCTATACCATCGACCTGCTGTGTAAAGCTGTGCTCATAATATTGTTGCTACAATTGCAGAACGGGGTTGACAACACGTTCCACATGTTGAAAAGTGTAAATGCTTTAGGGATTATACAGTCAGTCAGTTTTAGGATTTGAAGTGCATTGCCTTTGGGTTTTTGTAAAAAAAAAATGTGTCGGGTAATACATTTGGTATTTGATGTACGGACGATTCGATAATTTGTATGAACTTACAAGTATAACAGCGTCCGAGTGTAACACCTTACAAAGTTATGAAAAAGGTACTCACGTTACAAAGACGCTTCTAGGACGACGGCGGTATTTGTGATGGCAAAACTCGCCGCAAGGTCAGACAAGCTTCAAACGCAAAGCGTTAAAGACCGACAAAGGTCATGCTCAATGCAGAACATTGACGTATAGAGCATTTACTCACCAGCAGTTCCTGTCCTAAAGCACCTCGTGAAAACGTAAACATGTTTGGTGCAAAGAGCGTGGAAAATACTTCAATAACGCAAACAAAGCCATCAAAATACGATTATACATTCTGCGCAAAACCCAATGTTCAGAACAAAAGGGGATCTTGAGTTCCCTAAAATGTCCATTGTCGTCTGGGGGAACATAATTATAAATCTTGATCACTGTTACCTTTCACAAAGTACCATGACCTCGCTCCCCCATGGTTCCATAATACAATGCCTGTTTTGTTGTCAAAAACATGTGACTTCCGACACTGATTGTTACATTAAGGTTAGTAACAGGCGTATGTAGGGCGACTAGAATCACGTGACCGTTGTGTTGAAACCTGCACTGCTTCCTTGGGTTGCAAACGTGAATTATTGTTTTCCATATTATATACTACCATGCTGTTTCCTAACATGTAATGTAGTTCTGGAAATTTTCGTGCTTAACTTCGTAAAAACCCAGTCTTTCTTAAATTAGAAAAAAAAATCGCACAGTTTAATTCGACGCAATTACATGCTATATATGGAGACATACTACACGGTGTTTGTCTTTGGCTCATTTTAATTTCTTGCTGAAAAGAATAAAACGCCACCTAAGTTTACTGAACAGTTCAAAGAGTTAGACATGGCAAGGTGCCGGACATAGTGCTTATTTTGATCCGTTATAAGTTGCATGCGCGGCACACGAAGCTGCGCATTATCTCTGCTGCACGTGACGTGGAGGAAAACGGAGATTGGCCTCTTGCGCAGACAGCGTTTGGGGCTCTTGTGAAAAATTTTCAAGTCGGTGCTGACTTCACTACACCAAATGCAGGCACGATACGTAATTATTTTTATACCTAACGTGCAAACATGGTGTTAGAATTAATGGGAAAGCCTGTTGCAATTTTGCATCAACCGATAAAGCATTTAAAACCAATAATATGTGGATATCATGTAGACTTTCAGCCAATCAGAATGCAGGTGTGCAACCTGGGCAGATACGGCTCTGGCCTGACACATTGGCGAAGTCCACGTAGGAAGTGTACTTGCCGGCGGAGATTAACTCATGTATTTAGTGAGTAGGGTACTATAAATACAGAACAATGACATGAGTCCAAGCTTTACATGAGCCTCTGAGCTCACCATATTATTCCAATCTGATGTTGCGATAATGTGGCAAGATATATTCTCTCAGTGCACTGGATGCTATGTAAAACTTATGATGTTATTTCCCCTACCTTAGGACATGCTATCGCTCATTCTGAAATTCGTTGCCTTACACTCCAACACAATATATATATATATATATATATATATATATATATATATATATATATATATATATATATATATATATATATATATATATATATATATGTATATGGTCAGATTGGAGAACCATGTCAAAGCTATGAATTGGTCTGGATTTTGCTTTCAGATATTAATAAATACGACTGCATGTGTGACGTCTATGTGATTAATTAACACGTTAAGTATATGTTGAAACTGGAATAAATGCAAGTACATAGAGTTTTTATTGAGAAGGATGAATCCCCTTGACATCACCAATTTATGGGGCGCTACCCGCTAATAGTAATACCTATGACACGGAGATGGGCGTAGCATTGGACTCAGCATCTGAATGCTTGAAAATATTAGGCAGAATTGGCAGTTTAGTAAATACATACGTTCACCCTGTTCACATAGTGTTTAATGTCCGTGTAAAGATCAGCAGCAATCTAGAAGTGAATGTCGTTATGAAGCAATTGTGCAAGGAATTGTAACATTCACACTGTTGCTTATGTTTAGCAGGATCTGGTTCAAAATAATTGCAATCGATTGAAAGAGGCCAGTCCCCTTCCAGTGCGCTTATCTTGATTTTGACGCACGTTTGTCTAATTCGTGCCTCAACTCTTTGAGTACCAAGTTTTGGACAGAGTCAGCAACTTTCCTCTGCGCGTTTTGAGTGCATTGTTGGGCGAATTGCGAATTATCTGTTGACGCAGACCGTTATATTACATGGGACAATGGGCATTCTTACACTTGAACAAAAGGTCTTTTTATAAACTAAAGTAGCCATTTGATAATTCAGGTAAGTTCATCTTAAGTGCTTCGACTTGAGTGGCAGTTGGTAGTGAAAGAGTTAACTACATGAGTAAAGGGCAAGATCAGACGGCACATTTAATCCGTACGCTTCATTTTGGCTGTTGCAATGGCAACTGCTGTTCAGGTAACGAATCTACATGACGTCAAGTTGTCATCAAAGTACAAGTATGTGGCTAAACATTATAATTTGTGACTCACAATATAGTGTCATATTTACCATAGTCCAGCCCACCTAAGATGCCAGTAGCGTAAATCTTGATATATTGCTGCAATCTCAGGTGATGGGGCCCAGGAGAAGCGCCTGAGCATGACGAATTACCGCCTCAGTTCCTGTTTACACACTGTACAATTCCCATGTATTGCGCTACAAGTTTTTATTCTGTTCAACAGAAACACAGGTTGTGCTCAAGTGGCAACAACAGGCGTATGTTTAGTAAAACAAATAGTCCACTAGCGCATGTTTCATACAACAACTGATTGTATTATGTTACTATTAAGAAGCACTTTAACTGTCCCTATAGATCAGGAACTGCTTACCAAAGTGTAGTGAGAGTGGTACACGTGACTGAGGTTCAAGAACAAACACTGGCTTTCATTTTAAAGATTTTCATGAGGCCTCTAACTACACGTCTGTTGTCTCATCTGTGTCATGTGTGAAACGACTTCAGTCCCTGTGGGGTATTCGTCCGAAAACGGTACTGGCAAAGAGTTCCAGGGACGTGCACAGAACCAGCGTCTTTCATGTTAAATTGTATCATTATGACAAACAGCAATTATTTTCTCAGTGAACAGAGCAAAATGGATCACCTTTTTAACGGTTTGATCATAAGCTTAACAGCACAAGTGCAATTCATCAGTGGCGCCGTCAAATTTTGCGGCTGTGATGACTCTGACATGAATGAAAATCGCAGCACATTTCCTTGTGCAGGCCACATAATGTTTCAATTTCCTCACAAGCCTCGAGGAATTATACTGTTTTAATTGGCAACTGAGAACATGGACTCTATTTGTGCGAATTAATCGGAAACTTCAGGCCCCTAACCAGAGGGAGGATTCAGGCAGTTCAAAGGAGCCACCCTTGGGCTGAGCACTTCTAACTCCCTTCCTCCCCCAAAAAGAAAAGAGACAATAAAAAGAAAGAAAAGAGAAGAGAGGTTGAGAATAACCATAATGCAGATCAAATATTCTCAGTAGAAAAAAGAGTTCCGCCCACCCTACTACTACTACTAATAATAATAACAATAATAATAAATGAAAATATAAAAAATATATATAAACAGTTCCACCATAAAAAGATCAATATTTTTCCAAGGAGTTCCACCCTAAAAAGAATATAATGTATTTCGCAAAGGAGTTCCGTCCCATCCACCCATCCGCACCCCCCCCAAATAAAAGAAACATACCCCCTCCCCAAATTGTGACCTGATTAGGGGCCTGCACTTTTTCCTAATAGCACAGCAAAACCTTGCTCGAATTCTGAAATCGATCAAACGTAAACATCTGATTGAAAAACAGTCTACAGGATAGGCAAAGGGAGGTTGGTAGCCCTTATCACGCCTCCTACGGCTGTGGATACACGACATGAAAATGCCTGAGCCTTAGATGCAGGGATAGGCCATACAGTTCAGAAAAACAGTATGTAAAGGAGAATTAAGTTGTCTCTTATGAGAAAACAGCACAAACAATTAATGATTAGGGATATGACAGGGGGCAAGGAGCCCATGGCAATTTTCAGAGGGTCTATGGTGGACCTTTCGCATAAAGCCGTGGCCCCCAAAAAAACGGAGAGCGCGAGCTAATGAGACACATGCCACGGTTTTGACATCTTCATCATTGTACCCTTATAAATTCAGGCCACCTGTCACGTACAGGACCGCGGAAGATAAGCAAACAACCACACACATATTTTTTTCTATTAGACCTTTCTATATTTGGGACATTAACTATTTTTATAAATTGCAGCCTGAATCTCTGTGGTAATTCATCAATGGTTGCATTTGGCTACGACCAAAACGATGAAAATTAAAGGGTTTGATTGTCCTAGAGGCATGGAATTTTTATCCTTTACAGAAAACAATTAGAATAAATTTAGATTCCTTTAAAAAAAAGGCAACCAATATCCCGTGAACAGATGTAGTTTTCAAATATATGAGCTTCAACAGAAACAATAATCTCACGCCCCAGCCACATTGTTGCTGTGAATTGTTGTTCTCAACTTTGTTGTGGTTAATATCGATCATAAAAAGACCACTAAAGCCTATTTCAAAATTATAGGAATTCCTCTCTCTCTCTCTCTCTCTCTCTCTCTCTCTCTCTCTCTCTCTCTCTCTCTCTCTCTCTCTCTCTCTCTCTCTCTCTCTCTCTCTCTCTCTCTCTCTCTCTCTCTCTCTCTCTCTCTCTCTCTCTCTCTCTCTCTCTCTCTCTCTCGGTTTGACCAAGATTTCATTCGTAATGGAAGGAGGCAAGATAGGCTAAAACTTGAATATTGCTATTAGCAGTATAAGCAAATTCAACATGTTTTATTTATTTCTACAATTCTTTCTTTAGCAGTTCAATTGTGGATTTTGTTTTCTTTTTTTTTTTTTCTTTCTTTCTATGTTTTTTTTTTTTTTACCAATTTCAAGCGAAATTGTTAAGTTCATATTATCTTTCAATTCGTTACCAATCGGTTGTAATCGATATGATTTGGTGTGATCCGGTGAACGTATGCCCGGTACGGGATGCCATTTTTGGCAGGGATTTCCGGTTTATATGATGTTGTCTGGATCCCCCTAAATGAAAACATGGGCCAGCTGCTTGGTCCGAAACCAACATAACGATGCGTGGCTGTGTAAAGACACGTACTTGGCCAATGAAATAAATTGAAAGTTTGTTTTACTTCAACATTCTCAGATAAGGAAGCAAGTAAGCTTATTCTACAATTTAATCGAGTAAAATAAATGCGAAAAAAGACGAAGGACCAGACATCAAAGCATTGGGTAATTCATGTTATCGATAGTAGTTCTGCTGATTGAAAACACATTCCGTTTCCAGCGTTTCGATTCATTTTTACAGAATGTTCCATATGTTGCTATCAAGGTCAGTAGCAGTCACTATCAAAAATTAAGTTTCACCACCGACCGATCGGGGGTGGTGGTGTTCATCTTTTCAAATCTCCACCTAAACCCAAACATCCTGCTCTGGCCAGAAATTTCAATCTAACACCAGCAAAATTGTCTACACTAAATAAATATTTCTCACCGAAAGTAGACCGTTTAAGCATTTGGTACCAATTAAGCGACCTTTTCTCATCAATTTCCTGGAACAAAAATGTAATTTATACCCTTCGATGGATAATTTTACAAAACGACGTAACCAATTTGGATTTGTCGATCGGAAAACACGGTCCATACATACATTATTAAACGTTTTTCTCATTTCATCCACATACGGCAATGCATCAGGAGTGTTTCCACTCTTAGGCTCAAACAATGAATCAAAGACTTGTTTACACAGCCTTGTGTCCGGCAAATCAAATTTCATCCTGTCGAAGTACTTAACTCTGATGTGTTCCAAATAAACATGGAAAGGCAACCACCCTTGCTCACCTATGGTCGCGGCCATTGAAGGTGAAGAGTTAACCTGAAAAATGGCTTTAGCCACTGCATATTGTAATGATTTTACAAACGCCTCAGATTCTTTCGTGTTACACACCCAACCTGCAGCACCATGTGAAATAGACGGCAAGATAATGCTCTTCCATATGGTATTACCAAAACTTACACGGTTTACATTTTAATAGGATGAAAGTATATTACTTAAATATCCTCTCAAACGTGTCCCCTTGGGAACGAGCAGTTCTTTTACATGTGGTGAGTCTACCAGGGAGCTTGAAACAATAATGCCTAAGTACTCATATGTTTTACATTCGGAAATAAAGTTATCACCCAACATGCATTTTTTGTTTAAATCTACTCTTTTACCTACAACCATGACTTTAGATTTAAAGCAGTTGAAAGTCATATTTCATTTTGAAACAAAAACTTGGGCAATATATAACATACAGTTCAGTTGGTCTTCATTTTCAGCAAATAATGCAATGTCGTCGGCATATAAGAGACAAAGAATACGGTCATTTCTAAAAGGTACACCAACATTTCTTTCCTTTAACAGATCAATCAAATCGAGCATTACAAAGGAGAACAAAGTGGGGGAGAGGATGCATCTTTTACTACATTTAGCGTCTCGAACCACGAACTCTCAAAAGCACCGAATATAATTTTGTTTTCAACCTTATCATAAAGACCCTTAATGAGACGCCAATGCTTTTCCCTGAATCCCCTTTTCCCATAGAAGTAGAAAGAGTCTTTCCCTATTTACGGTATCGAAGCTTTAGACATGTTCAAAAAAGAGATCTAAGTTTTAAATTTTTGTCTTTTCCGTAAATTGCAAATTCCTTTTAAAATAAATACTTGGTCCTCCAGTCTTCGATGCTTCCTATAGGCTCCATGCATCTCCCCTAATATGTTCTCCTGTTTTAAATACCTCATAAATTGATTTTCGACTATCGAAGTGAATACTTTATAAATATTGGATGTGACAGTAATTCCAGGATAATTTGACAAAATTTCTTTAGATCCTTCTTTGTGGATCGGTTTTATGTACCCTGGAACTCATTGATCTGGATAAACTTGTAGTGTCTTACACATGTTAAACATATCAACCAGGGAAGTAATCAAAGCTGTATCACCTTTCTTCAAAAATTCATTGGGTATATGGTCTACCCCACAGGCTTTGCCATTCTTCAATTTCGAAACTGCTTCGTTAACATTATCAAAATGGATTTCAATGCTGTTCAAGCCTGTAGTATCACCATTGTAACTCATAAGCTCATCCACCTGACCTTTCATAATGTCGTTTATGCAAGAACTTTGAATTTTGCCATTTGAACCAATATTTTTCCAGTAATTCGCAAGAGTTTGACTAGTTTCAAACTCTTGCAGATTACTGGCAAAATACATTCTTCGTGCATTTTGGTATATTTGGTAACATATTGCACCAAAGCTTTGACCTACGCAATATTGTAACTCATACTACGGATGTTGCCATCTTGGTTATGACTTTTGTCCATTTATTTTGAAACCAGCGACACATTTGTCAGATCGTTAATTCAGTCACGCATAATCATAATACATGAAGTCATTCATTTAACTTCTTGACGTATCCTGATATCTATCTGTGTAGTTTCGTTTGGTACAACTTCAGATCTGAGAGTTTCAAGCAGCAAAACGTACATGCACACATTTGTACCTCGATACCTTAAGTTACTTCGAAACTCGAATTTTGACTTTCAGAAGTCGAACTGGGAGTACATACAGTACTCGTAAAATTATTGGATCTTTGTTGTTCCTTTCTGGTCTGCTTGTATCGGTTCTATGTGGTTTAGCTTTCAATATATGATTTAATGCTCTAGGCTGTACAAGGAATCATCAGGATACAATAAACTTTTTTTTCAGTCGTAAAGATGATATTTGTATCCACTGGCATCTCATGTTTAAGAAACAGAGCTCGGCAAAATGGACTTACACTGTATATATTTGAACGTTGTGAACGCACAAAAATGTGTCATGAACCAACCTCAACGAAATAACTGCAGTCATTATATTGTCGCAGTGACATCAAACGGCCGGACCGGAATGAGTGGGGGCAGACTGGTCCCTGCACAAATGCTTAAGCACTGGCCCTGCCATCCTGTAAAAAGTTTGGGACTTGTTTAGCTCAGTATTCCATACTCTGCAAGAAAATACGAAACCTAGCGAGAAAGCGGAGTTAAGTGAATTTTGTGTGTTTCAGATATCAAATTGTCCATGTAAATATAAAGTTTCAAATGCCAGGAACCAGCGTGTGAGAGTTTCAAATTTTAAAATAAATTCCGGGGGTGCCCCCCCCCCCCCGCCCGAGCTCCGTGCTTTCGGCACTTGCAATTCGAACTCCCCTTTTTGAAAGCCTGGATCCGCTTCTGTTTCACGTTTATCAAACCTATCCTAGAATACGGTCATATCTTATGAGATAGTTGTTCTACAGGCAGTGCTGAAAAACTGAGACGTGTTCAAACACGCAGCAGCCCCGCACCGTTGCAGGCGCGCCCAAAATGTTAGAATTTGTTCACTGTGTAATGAAATAAACTGGCAGTCGGTACGCACTAGGCGTGAGCGCCACAAACTAACATACTTCTATAAAATTGCGAACTGCTTAACTCCATATTATTTCTGATAGACCACCTCCTGAAGTTGAACGCTCTTCTGAAATTTCCCATATAATTCCTTCATCAAGAATGCGTGGAGTACGGAAGGTCATTGGTGTCAACCCTGACTTCACTTTTTATGTGGTCATAACATTTTATCTGGTTCGGACGACTTTGTGTGTTGTCATAACGACATTTTATCTGGTTAGAACGACATGTTTGCTGGTCATAACGACATAATTATGTGGTCATAACATCTCAGGTGGTTCAGATGACTTTGAATGTGTTCATAACGACATTTTATCTGGTTCGGACGACTTTTCATCTGGTCATAACCACATTTCATGTGGTCATAACGATATGATATGTAGTCATAACGATATAATATTTGGTCATAACGACATTTATATGGTTCGGACGACTCTTCATCTGGTAACAACGATATTTTATCTGGTTAAGACGACATTTTACGTAGTCATAACATTTTATCTGGTTCAGACGACTTTTTATTTGGTCATAATCACATCTTATCTGGTTTGGACGATATTTTACGTGGTCTTACATTTTATTTGGTTGGGATGACTTTTTATCTTTTTACATATTTTGATAGATTGCAAGCTGATGCATCCTACGAATCAAAGATAAAACATGATTGAATGTACACGAAACATAAAATATTGATTGAATGTCATATTGATGTACTGACTGACACAGTAAGATACATAACGAACATCTTGCTGTATATCAGGCATGGTGGTTCCACGCAGATATGAATAGCTGAACATGGAGTTACGAAGTTACGATGAGGTTGGTCTGCACTGTTTTTTGTTTTCGGTACCATTCCTAGACTATTCAAAACAAACTTCCTATGGCTTGAATTTCAACAAATTGTCGTGCCTGAAATGACAAGGAAGCATATGATAACATATAAAAGGACATATACTTTCCACAGCAGCAACTGTGGTATAACAGTGTGCCAGCTGACGTGGATCGCTCTTTGGCTGTAAACAAGCAGTCACTTTTATTTCTTTAAAAAATAGTACCCATGGAATGAACATCATTCAATAAAGTGAACAAATGTGAAAATAAAAGAAATGATACAAACTATATGTAAAAACAGTAACAATAACGTTATCAGTATCACTTTTGCGCCTTCCAGAATGACATAGTCCCTTCCAGCAAAACTGATGCTAGTATTTAGCGTACCATATAAAAGGACATACACTTGTCATAGACTTACACTTGGTGTACGATATTTTTTACATATATACATGATATACTTCCCAAGTGTCTACTTGAACCCCAGCAGATCAGTGCCGGGGTATATCAACTAAATTGGCGTCTAATATTGCCTTGCACTAAATTTACACCGCACTGGAAGTCTAATACATTTTGACAACCACGTATGGGCATAATGGTAGATATCACTGTTCCTTTCTCACAACTACAAGAATATATGTTTAAAATTCAAGTGACAATTTTGTACTGCTGGGAGCTACTTCACAGGTATACGCCTTGATCCGGGCACTCATCTCCCGGGGTTCGAGTAGACACTGGGAAACTATATCATGTATATATGTAGAAAAAATCCTAAAGCAGGTCTAAGCGACTTGCTGGTATCTTTAAATTAACGTTTCCACGTACCTTATAAGTTGTGTACATCTAACACTCTAATTGCATATAATTAGCAAAGTTTTTGCATACATTTGAACTCCTAAGCTATTCAAAACAGGTGCATTATCTCAGGTCTAGGACCACATCTCGAGTTTCAGTAATTTACATGAATCAGATGTCTTTGTGAAAGGTGTAACTGGTAATATCAGAATCCGCACCCTTCAAATATAACCATGCACTCGTACAAATTAGTTGTCGAATTATACAATTTTTTATCGTTTTTGTACAAGATGGGCCCATTTTATCCAGAGTGCCATCAAACCTGTTTTTTTTTCTGTACCCGAGGTTTCAATCTCTATCATCGAATACACAGCTTAACGTGATTTTTTATGTTTCTGCAATGCGGTTACAAGGCAATGAGTCCCATACTATTCCAGCTTCGCCTGTTGCTGGCACTTATCGGTCATGGGAATGTAGAGTGGCTGTAACATTTGAAGTCACTCGATTTCCATTTTCTCTTGAAAATTTACTTTGCGACATTTGTTTATAACTCGAAACTTCAAATTTTTACCAGTCATTTCAAATTTTAAATCTAAAGAAATCCAGTTTTAAAAACACCGGTGGTCCTCCTTGGCTTCCACAAAAAGAGCGTTATTTCACGTATTAAAATGTCAGTGTTTCGTGTACTGAATGGATGCTGAGTGGCTATGTCAAATGTATATGTGTAGCTTTTTCCATTTTATGTGATTGATTTCATACAGCCGAGAGGCGATCGGCATGTGTCAAGTGGCTTGAAAATGTATGTTGGCTGACGCTGTCACATTCATCTGTCAAACTTACGCACAAATTTGATTATTTTTTTATTGGGTCTAATGCAAATACGTCATGAGAGTGTATATGAGCTGCAAGTATATGTCTTTTTCTGTGCGCCAGTCGAAAAAATACTTTCGACTCTTTGAACACATTTATACAACAAGAAATAAAAGTCATGTGTCCTTTGATCGGAAATGATATTCTTGGTTTCAGACATAACTCTTTTTAACAAAGTGGAGACACATTCGGCGATCAAAACGTGGAATGTACTTTATTGGCTGCACCACAGTATACAAAAAGTGCGGCAGAATGCCAAGCGAAGGAAATACAAACTTTTCACACGACATCAACAAACCCCTATATAAACAAAGTGTTGATACAAAAAAAAAAAAATGTAATATTAAATTACAAACACATCAGACAACCCCAGGAGACAAGTGCTACCATTCGCACATGGCAAAAGAAAAAAAACAAGAGATTCCTGATTTATTCAAACATTGTTAGTGATTTTGTAAATAGGGTAAATGAGAGAAAGTATCCGATATCGGAATATAATTTTTTTTCAGTATAATTGATTTCCTCTGATAGCCATAACTTCTTTCATATAAATTCCAAAATATCTGATCACTTTATAATCTGATGATTCCATAATAAAGATACTTTTCTTCAGATCAGTATAACCAGAAAATTCTGGAAACTTGTCCGAAATTGAATTTAACAATTTTTCTTGGGGTTCACAAAATTTTTGACAGGCGACAACAAAGTGACATTCGCCCTCTAAGAAATTACATTGCTCTCAAAGTCTTAATTGTATGGGTGATTTTGATGGACGTTTGTGCCTTCCTTTTTCGATCGCCAAATTATGTGCACTGATGCGTAGTCCTGAGTTATTTTTCCTCATGGTAAAATCTTTGATCATATGTATATAATTTTCGAATCTAAATTCTCTTTTATATAAAACATTATAGTTTCTCAATTTTTTATCCCCTGCTTCAATATTATTCATTTCCCGTTTCGATTGTTTCGAAAATAAAATTTGGGAACGTTTTTTGAATATATTATCCGAAAAACAACCCCTTTTTGTTTCCGCAGTTGTCCCATAAATGTATCATGTCTATACCATGTAGCGTCTCCGAAACAGTTTGCAACCACGGCTATTCCCTTCTAATGACATCGTGACATTGCATAAATATACGTCATACAGAAGGCTATCAGTTGGTAAATTAACAATTCTCAACTAGTTCTTACATAAAAGTCTCAAAATTTCCAGTGCCTCCGGTGATTGGCCAATTTCACCAAGAACGGCAATATTTGATGCTCTGTGATGCACATCGAGACAATGTGTTAAAAAAGTGATATTGAATTTTGTCGTTGTCATGTTTGAAGTAGCCTGCAAAAGAGTCAATTGATAAAATTTTTGATGGGAGGGCAGAGTAAGCACCCCATATTTCACAAGCATACATCAAGATTGTCATCACAACCTTTTCAAACAGATTAATAAGGAATTAAGTGCTCACTTTCCCTACAAAAAATAATCATTTGAGTCGTCCGAGTGCTTTTTTTTGGCTTTATCACATAGTCGCCTTCAAATGTTTGAATACATGTATTCAGTATAGTGCGACACTTACCATTCTTTTTTGTTTTGTTGTAAAAAAGAAAATATACATGTTATATCTTATGGTATAATGAATTACTACAGTAGATCATAATGATATCTCTTTCCCTTGCCCTTTATTTGGTTCTAAATACTTATTTAAGTAATAAAAAAAACTTCGCTCTTCTTCAGTTGAATTTCTATTTTGGTCATCAGTACACAGCTCATGTCACACGGTCTGCAGTCGTAAGTCTTTTCATGTGATGTATTGTTCATCTTGATTATGTTCATTGTGACGGACTGTTTTATGTGTGTAGGGAGCGGAATTAATATAAGCTAATCTATAGCTTGTTTTCCAATCCCATTCATTTTTTGTTTACTGTGGGTAAAATATGTTTACATAAATAAGTGAAGGGCTGGTACACGTTCCGGGGCATCAGTGGGGGGGGGGAGGGGGGGGGGGAGCGAGCGCTGGGCCAGCGTCCGAGGGCCTCATTGTACATTGTGGATTACAGTAATCGTGACACTGACCTACGCTTTGGCGCCGCGGTTTTATCTGAAAAAATCGAATATGATAATTTTAAGCACCAATTTGTTTCAACAGATTGGATTGACTATTGAGCCCTAATTTCCTTGGAACACCTTGATGAAAAACGTCTTTCTTTTGTCCACATAACCAAAACATTTAATTAATTCAATACATTATCCAAGTTTGCTGATAAATATATACCGGTGTGGCCTACAATTCAGCGAGCTGTAGGAAAAGTTTTGCATTGAACGACGCGCGTGCCTTGCATGTGTTCTAAAAGACTCTATGAGCACGCTCCGGCATTTGAATGTTTGGTTGAACATGGTAATGTAATTACCAATTTTGGGTAATCAATCTTATATCTTTTAATGAGCAATGTGCACGTCTGAAGTGAATAATGGATCTGTTCTGCATTAGTTGTTTATAATAATTACATTGCAATAATCTCCACGTCGAAACCCCACCAGGAACGATCTTCAGTGCACACGCTCGATCTTCTTGAAAAGTATACATACCACACAGACAGACAGATAATAACTCTGGATGATAGCAATGTTTTATCCTTCATCATGTGTAGAGATTTTGCCCATCGGTTCATCGTTGAAAATATGTTTTGGTATTTATAAATAGCGAATTCTCTAAAGTTGTGTGAAAACATATAAGCCTACAAAAGCTTACAGGCTTGTATGTTTTCATACTTTTTTTTAAAACATTTATTTCACATGGATTGCCTAAAGAGTTACAAAGAACTAATCTGGAGGCTCTCCAGAACAAGATAACGCACAAAGAATTTACAACACACAGGTACACCAATCATTCACTTCATGAAGACCAACACTTAATACTGTTACAACGAGAAAGGAAGCTTGCGACATCATCATCTATAATACTCCGCCCACTCTGCAGGTGTGCAGACACGCAATGAAAAACTGTACAAAATACGCACTTTATGTAACAAGCAATTTTCACGATAATGGCATTTTCCCAATATCTGACCATACGTAATTTTTGTGATTGTGCCGACGCTTGCATAAGTGTGTAGACTTCTGTTGAAACCTCAAAGTATGAAGAGGATCCATAATCAGGCAAGCAACGTGACGTGTACAATGACTACAATATGTCGAATTTATCGTGCAAACATATGCGTTTCCCGTACAGCGTGTTGTCGAACGGGTGGGCGGCACATTTTCGTTGCTTTAGCTACGTTCTCTACCGTCGGAAAGTAAACACGGCATGAATTGTGGTGTTTATCATGATATCGATTATCGATATCAAGATGATGGAAACACCAACCAGTGAACATCATGATGTCATTTTGCGAAGCACACAAAATGAGAATGATTAAAAATGAGTTTGTTTTTTTTTATGACAATAATTTTTGTTCTACGGGCATCTGGATCATTTACGTCCGCGGTATTCGATTTGAGGCCTGACAGTGGTCATTTGACCCTTACGCGAAGCGGATGGGGCAAATGACCACTGGAGGACCGAAAATAGAAGACGAAGGGCCCTACAATGATCCCAATGACATGAAAACAAACATTATTACTATCATTATTCATTTGTAGCTATTAGGTTAATAAGCTGGTTCCTGTCGTTTCATGTCACTTGCAGCCCGCAAAATAGGCGCAAATGTCATCTGGAGCCCGCAACCTCGCCGTTTATGCTCTGTGTTATGGTGTCAATCTGTAAACAATGCCCCACACAAATACAACCACAATGTTTGTTTTTGGGGAAGTGAGGATGCAAATTACCACTGGAGAGCCGCAATTCGAATATCAAAAGCCGTACAATGATCCCAATGACATAGCAAAATCAAAAACAAAAAAACAAAAAACAAAAACAAAACAAAAACAAAAACAAAACAAAAAAAAAAAACAAAACAAAAAAAAAAAACAAACAAACAAAAAAAAAAAAAAAAAACACACAAAAAAAAAAAAAAAACAGAAAAAAAAACCCCCCAAAAAAAAGACATACAAAAAAACGCACGATATTATCTCCATGATTATTCATTTGTATTATTTATCAATTATTAGTTTAACATTAACTGGTTCCCGTCACTTCATATCATTTGTGCCCCCACGAAATGAGTGGAAATGTCATCAGCAGCCCGCCACTCGTTGCGCTTTGTTGTGGTGTTAATGTGTAGGTAATGCCCTATGAGTATAAATGAGTAAAAGCGGCATTTAAATCACAGTGAAAGAACTGGTCAAATTTGCGGGAATACTTCTAGAGGATACCCGCAATGTAGGGACCAACTTCGAGAACTGTTGCAGGAAAGTCATTGTGTAGGTGAATAAGCCTCAGAGATGCGACAGAAGGTCAGACTTTATCCTCGTCTTATTTTAGCTACCCTTTTCTGAACTGGTGCTTGGTGGCAAACTTTATACCAAAAAACGTGAAGGCTTTGATTAGACCTACAATGTGCTCCTTACAGTCCGGGACACCGCAAGGGCAAAAAAGCAAGCAAGCAGGGTAGGTCTACTAGATCCAAGTACGCTAGGCCCTAAGAGTCTATTGTGGTCGCCTGGACGCGCGAATTTTAATTGTGACGACAAAATGAGCATTGCAACTGCCGTGAATGAGGTGACGGCTAGGCTCTGTCACCACGTGATATATGTGAAAACGCCCACTTCCTGGATTGTCTGACATTTTCAACCAATGAATGAAGCGTGTTTTGTTATCCACCAGGTATCTCCTCCTGCACCTCATGAACAGTAGGTCACAGTAGGGACAGTTCCCAGGAGGTCAGTAGGCGTAGTAGGCCTACCAGCATCTACAGTCGAAATGCTTCATTGGCGGATGCTATACTTGACACATGTAATCGGTATTTTTAGCAATAAAGTAGTTCTTAAAACATCGGAACGCATCTCACTGATTTCCTAGCAAATTGAATGAGGTGATGTGCCTCTGACGACAGTCGAAATGTTTCATTGGAGCTTGCGGAGCGAGCCCAGACCTTAGTCTTAGGCCTACTAAAATTCTACCAAAACTTTGAAAACGCTGTACATGCAGGACCAGTAGTAGGTTATGCATATAAGAGGATGCTCAGTGACTTTTTATTGGATGAGAAGCGGGATAATTACTGATCCACGTGTGTACATAAACAGAGCGTTCTGCAGTGTGCCATGATGGACCCAAATAGAGCATGGTCAGGTTTTTGTTGCGCCTATACTGGACACATGTAATCGGTATTTTTTTTAGCAATAAAATAGTTCGTAAGAAATCAGAAAGCATCCCACTGGTTTCCTTGCAAGGGGGGGGGGGGTAATTTGATGTTCAGGAACGATTTGACTGTAAACGCAGAGTTTGTAGAGGCCTTCATTCAATCATTGTCTGCACCAATTCCTCAAATGGCTTTGGGAGAGAGAGAGAGAGAGAGAGAGAGAGAGAGAGAGAGAGAGAGAGAGAGAGAGAGAGAGAGAGAGAGAGAGAGAGAGAGAGAGAGAGAGAGAGAGAGAGAGAGAGAGAGAGAGAGAGAGAGAGAGAGAGACGAAATGTGGTTAAATCAAAATATTTACAGTTGGTGTCTCCTTTAGCATTCGAAGATTAAGGAAATTTTTCACGTTCAATTTTTCCATGAATGCACTCGACTAAGTGTGCACGTGGCTTCTGGTACGGCGCAAGCAGTAACCGCACCAATACAAGTTTGGCTTGCGCTAAAACTTAGCTACTACTTTGTAGGCCTCCCAACTAGCAAGATCACATTTTGTAAACATTCTAAAAACATTCAGCTGAATATTGTAAAAATATTCTTGGATAATGTCATAATCATATGAAAGTGTATGGCGTTGGAAATATCACCATAACATTAAGAGGAAATGTAATGAAAATGTTACAATAAGATTGTAAAAATGATTTCAATTATACATAGTTATAACATTAGGTTAATGTTGTTAAAACATTACTGGAAAATATTTAAAAAACCTGTTGATAAAACATCACACTAATGTTAAAGACCAATGTAATGGAAATGTTACCGTAAGAGAGTTTACATGTTTTCTAGCTATTTTGCTACAACATTCTTTTAACACTGTAAAAATATGACATAAAAATATTTGTGAAATGTTATGAAAATATTATACAAATATTGTAAAAATATTTTGCAAATAATGTTAATGTGACATTTCCAATGCCATACACTCTATATTTTCAAAATGTTAATAAAATATCACACAAACAAATTGAGTATGGAATCAAATTTTATTAAAGTAGCTAAATACACAGGGATATCAACAGTTCAACTTCTGTTGGACACACTGTAACCACATCTCTGTGCAAGTGGATCCAAAAAAACTGGAGCAATTGGAAACCGCCTTCAAGTCTTCTCTGACTTCAAGTTGTTGAGTGCTAGAAGTGATAGACTAAGTCCAACCAACATCCCTTAAAGCTATCACAGCTTGCACCATGAGTTCAATTAAGCTGCTCTCTGTCTGTGCATCAGATTCTGGAGTCTGGGACCTCGTTTTCTTCTTTTTCTGAAATTAAATATGCACAAGGAACAAGAATGAAAGATCTTTTGACGAACCGAAAGACAAGAAAATAGGGACTTGTATGAACAATCCTTGCTCAGCTGGTCAATTCTATCCGTGACAGATTTCATTCTTCTTGCAATAGGGAGCCAATTGATGGCCATTAACAATATAACTGTTATATTATTAATTTTGCTTTCTTCCATTCAAATTTTGTATGCAGTCATTTTTAACTGTCATTTTTGTGTTAAAATCGTATTCTTGTTTATTGGAAAAATTGCATTCTATGTGCATGTATATATGCCTTGTAGTGAAAAGAGTAATTACTTAGATACAGATATACAGCAGTAAACGAAGTAGGAAACTTCTTCCACATGTCAGTGTCTTCAAGTATACAGGTCGCTAGATTTGTCCAAAAAATCATATTTTCCATCTGTCACAATAGAAGGTCACCTAAGTGGTTCTCATAATTGATATGATTTTAAGTGCCAAAAAATATTCATTTCTTTTTGAAGACTCCTTGTAACTTCATATTTGCAACTTTAGGCCTCTAAAATTGTTCCAAGGTTGAAAAATACTACCATGACATAAAATTAAATCCATCACAAAGTCTCGTATTCTCTCTGTCAAGCTGGAATCTGCAGACTAGAGACCTTTCAAAGTTATGCCTGTGATAGTCTTTTCTAATGAAAATTGAATTGTTTCGAGCCCAAAGGGCCAAGAAAGGGTATACAGAAAATCATAGACATCTGTCAACAGTTTCAAACACACAAGCTTTTATTAATTCCATCCATCAAGCTGACATTTTGTTGAGTAACTCCCAGAATTTTAATCTGAATGTTATGCGATTGTGATATTTTATGAAACTCTGGTATTCTTTTGCCTCCTAAGCAGACTTTCTTGGGGGATACACTATGTTGGCCCCTAGACCGCCAAGAACGGATGTTTAGCAGGCAAGGTATTCTTCTATACTGGTCTAAATTATAGCTCATGGTCACTTCAGATAACACAATAAGCACACCATTTGTCACCAAATTCTGTCCATCACACAGACAGCTATTTTGAATTTGACCCAACATGTGCACTGTCAGCAGATTACCAGTTCTTTTTCTTTTTTCTTTTTGAACAATTTTGAAAAGAATAAAGAATTGGATTCTAACAGCCCTATATCCTATGTACATGTAGATAATCATGATAATGCAAAGAAATCACCTTTTGGAAGTTTACACATCCTGGATGATTCGGTGCATTCCTTAGCACTTCCCCAATCTCGTATAACAACTCATTGTCTTTGATGTGCTCTTTCGTCACTTTCTTCAGTGCTTCTGTAAAAATAAAAAAAAATAAAAAATAAAAAACAAAACTTAATAGCTTTTACAGGAACTCTATCTCCTAAATATCCTTAGTTTACAAAACTGTCACCAATCTCTTGTTATTTACAGAAGTTACCCTTACCCTAGTACAATGGTGAATATGAATGTCTCACATACAGCTCTTTGGCCTTCTTTTTGTTATTAAATTTTGCATCAATTTCCATGTGCAATCTTTGAAAAGACAACTGTCCATATGGGATATGGATATACATTGCATAATGCATGTACGTGCATGCCAACCATCTTTTTTATTAGCAAAACTAAATGTATTACGATATTGATTTTCTTGAAGGCTAAGAGTACAAATGTTCAATGACAGATTTCATTTTTTTTTTCAGAACAGCACTTCATATGTAACAATGTGCATGTACTTTGCATTTAAAAGCTTCCTTTCATGTCTTTGTCCAGAAAACGATAAACATCAACAAGTTATACTTAGTACATGTAGCAAATAGGCAAGGTCAAGATTGAAAGACTTATTCTTGAGAATATCACCAGAGGGTAGAGTATGGTGCAGGCTAGGGATGTGTGTTCTCATTGCTTACCATTACAGTTCAACTTCTAATAAAAGAAGATGCACATGAAATTCATACATAAATTGCAGCGTAAAATCTGTATAAATATCCATTTTTTAGAACACAATATTAACATGTGATTCAATGGAAAAAACACAGCTGTAGAATTTTTTTACAATTCTTTGCATTTAGTTGAATACACATGGTTTTGCTAATTCTGACCTCTCTTATTGCAGTGGTATTTTAATTAAGCACAATTCCTGTGACACCAATGAAAAAAAGTTGTCGAAGCCGATGTTTATATTTAAATATTGTCTCTACTCACTCACTATGACCCTAAAAAGGGTTGTCTCCTGACCGGTTAGGCTGAATTTGCTGAGCAGTCCATTTGTCATGAGGGCCCTAGTCATGGCCCTACAAATGGCCCCCACATCCTTTCCACTATGGATTAGCATGAGTTGACGTACCTATGAGAAAGAAGACAATTACACTAATTCACAATTGCATTTAAAGAAAAAGACATGAATGGATAGCATGGAAACCATGACAGTCCTGTGCTCAGCAGCCCTTGTATTCAGAAACTGATATTTATCAGCATTGTGTTGATTAGAATAAGACCAGGAAAGATAGTCCTTGTAGCCAATCACTCAGTAACATGACTAAATCCTAATTAAAATAGTTCTTAATTAAGTTACTACCTAAAAATTACACTGACATGGTGATAATGTAGACCTGATGTGTCTAAGGGAAGAAAAAAAAGCAAAAACAAGAGGACTGTGACAGCCCTGTGCTCAGCTGAATAAACCCTGTACTGTTAGAAATGAGGTAGAGGTCACCAAGTTATTCTTAATCTTGCTCTCATAGGACCATCCCCATGTGCAAGATCAAGTCATAGTGCAAATAGTTCTCAAATTATATCAACAGTATAATTCATGTAACCGACCATGTGACCTTGGGGATTAGGTCAAGTCACTAATGTGGTGTCTCAATCTTTCCTGCATAGAAGATCACCAATAAGTTGAACATCAAAGTTCTACCTCACACAGTTCTGAATTTACGTTGTGAACAGTAAAGTTGCTATAATTGTCCCTGTGACCTTGGGAATGAGGTCAAGGTCATCTAAGTACCGTTGTAGTGTAAACTTTGCTATGGACAACCACCATATGCAACATCAAGGTTCAAGTTCAAATAGTTTTTAAGTAATCAAGTGAACATTTAAATTTTTGTAAGTGACCCTATGACCTTGGGAATGGAGTCAGCGTCACTCATATACTGTCTAAGTCTGGCCTTCACTAAAGACAATCTCATGGCCTTAGCTCAAATAGTTCTCAAGTTATCCTATAAACAGTGAATTCCATGTAATTTGCCCTGTGACCTTGGAAATGAGATCAAGGTCACTCATCTGCCGTCCATGTCTCTAGCTTCTATCCAGAAGTGTCAGTATGCAATATAAAAACAATTGGCTGAGAATTTACAGGGATCAAGAATTTTTAAGATTTGGCCAAAAATTGAAACAAAAAAATTCATAAAAATACAAAAATCATTAGACCGTAACCATTTTATCAAACTTGGTAGGGACCCACCCAAGGCACATACCCACCAAGTTTGAAGTGAATCTCGCTAACGCCTAGTAACGGTTTCTGAGATGAAGTCGCAAATGTGAATTGTGGACAGACGGACGGACGACGGACCCTCACAAAAGCTCAGCTGACTGACAAGTCAGCTGAGCTAAAAAAGATACAGGATATCAGGGAAAATGCTTTGATTCATTATTTATATGCACCATGTGACAGCTCAAAAACTTATTTTCCTTACCATTCTTTTTTTAGGCCTAAGGGAGTAAAGCATTTCATCAGAAAATAAACCTGTTGCTGAGACTACCACCCTAAGAGGGATATGCATCTACCATGGTGGTAGTCTCAGATTTCTGACATTGCCTTTGTGTACTTGAAATGCAAGGAAGTTTAATTCATAGATGATATTGATGAACATTTACCGTACAGTACAGTTACTGACTCAAAAAAAATGAGTCAAGAACTTCTGGCAGAAGGTTTAGAGAAGTCACACTCACAGTCATTTACAAAATTTCAAAAAATTAATTGTGAATGCTGTTTCCCCGGCCAAAATCTGTAGAGCTAGCAATAAAATATCGACAGAATGCTGTGTAAACGTTGTGAAAATATTCCATTGCTCCGGGAAATAACGTGGGCCACAAAAGTTTATCAATCGTTTCCAGCACTAGTTTGACGAATTCCAAAATAATCCCTCAAAACTGTTCAAACTGGCTACATGGTCATAGAACCTCTTGGGCTTGGAGTTTACAAGCCCGAAACCGAATCATTCGCAAAATGTTTCATTCAGTTATTTTGCTGTAAGCTGTCCTATTCTTTTTCCCGCCAAAAATATGTCGAGCTGGTTAAAAAATATTGACACAGTGTTGTGTAAATGTTGCGAAAACATAATTTCATGGCCCTGATCGATAACACGTGAAACTGAAGTGGTAACCGTAAAATGTCCTTTCAGTGTCACTCTAGTACTTGTCAAACATTCAGTTTCAAAGGGTACACGTAAGGTCAGTCATCTATGGGCAAAAATGAATTATCTTACCTATATATGAGAATTCGACAATTCCCAGTCCGGCAAATTTAAACGAAGTGAAGCGTATGTGTCGGCTGCTACGCCCTGCTAAGTGCAGACGGCTCTCACAAATATGGCCGCCGTAGAGTTAGTCCATGTGTTCAACTTGTACCTTCGTAAATTTCATTATTTTCCACAGACTCCCTGACCATGCATCTTGCAGTCGATTTTAATATCCTGGCATAACTCATTGTTTCTTTCGACTGATCAGCTTATTTTTGTTTGACGGATTCAAGTACGTGCCATTTTCCTCAAGCAAAGCTACGCCGTGGCTATTGTTTTCGTATTATTATTGAATGATATTATAAAAACGTTGTAAAAATATTCACAAAAACCTGACTTTGCAGATTTCCATACTTATACCCTTTCATTTAAAGTCCTGTTATATAGGCCTATCTTTGACAGTAATGATACAGAAATACGTTAATAGCTAAATTAAACAATGGGTCTGCAGATTTAGCCTACGTTATTCTAATTTTGTAAACTTTTGAAGGAACTAAACTAATTGAAAGCGTAGGCCTATAATCATAGGCCCATAAATCAAGTATGCGGACGAGGGTCGAGCAAAAACTTAAGGTTTCATTGCCACAAATACGTTAGGTATATTAAAAATGGGTTCTGAAGATTCACGTTTGTCTTTGCAAAGTTTTCAAGGAAATCATTTAAATTGCAAAATGTTGGCCTACAGAGGAAAAACATGAGCAAAAAATTAAGCCTTCCATAGCTTAAAGATTCTTGTAGATCTGAGACCTATTCATAGCTACCCGTTCACTTTATACAGAAAAATTTGTTTTTCCTGCATAATATTATTCAAGTTATTAAAATATTCTAGTATAGGCCTAACATTTTGTTGTCAAGCTGGAATATTTTTTTAACAACATTGTAATAACAGTTTAAAGATATTTGTATGAAACATTGCTTTAGTAATCATGTGAAACATTTTAAAAAACATCTTTTACTTTTGTGCGAGATAATCTGGTCAATTGCTGCATATATAACACCACCAAAATGTTGTCTAAGTTTTCTCTTTGTGACATCAATCAGGGTTCCAAGGGGGAGGGGGGTTGTGATCACGATTCACGGAAAAATAAATGTACTTTCACGGTTAAAACCAAATCATAAAAATAACAATCACGTGAATAAATACTTATAATTACAAATCACGTTTTGATAATCTTCGATTTCACAGTTAACGAAAAACAAATATAGATGATAACGAATCACGCAAATACTTATAATCACGAATCACGCTAAAATAATCTTTGATTTTACAGCTCACAAGAAATAAATATAGATGATAACGTATCACGCAAATACCCCCTGGTGGCCCTCTTCAATAGCCATCAGTATCTAATATGTATACTAACTAACATATGTACATTCAGTAGCCTTCACATTTTGCAATCTGGAAATAACACATCAAGGATATTGGCTTGGAAGTTTATTTTGGAAATGTTTGAAATATATTGTAAACACATTATTTTGCATGAAATAAATGTGCTTGTTGCATATATGTATATACGAACTACGTGTATAACATCAATAAGAGATTGTGGAAATATCGAAATGAAATTTAAATTTAAGGATTTTGGTTTGGAATATTAATTTCGAAATATTTGAAAAATATTGCCAAAACATTGATAATTTTGCATAGGATGAATGTGCTTGTTGCAAAACATAAACAAAATATTACCCAAATATCTGTCTGTAACAACAATATCTAATATTTATACAACATTTCTGCCGTATGTGCCGTTCACATTTGTAACTTCATAATGACATTTTAAGGATATTGATTTGGAACGTTATTTTAAAAATATATCACAAATATTGTTAAAATGTTTATAATTTTATGGGAGATAAAAGTGCTTTTTACATAACATAACAAAAATGTTGCCAAAACATGCAAAATGTCTACGTGTAACATCACTATCCAACATTTATACTACATTCTTGTCATATGTGCCGTTTATATTCGTAATATTAAAATAATGTTTCAAGGATATTTGTTTGGAATGTTATTTTTGAAACGTCTAAAAATGTTGTAAAAACGTTTATGATTTTATGTGAGATAAAAGTGCTTGTTCCATAACATGACTTAAATATTGTCAAAAAGTCTACTTGTAACATTGTTATCTAACATTTATACTACATTCCTGGATATGTGCCGTTTATATTCATAACATTTAAATAACGTTCTAAGGATATTGGTTTAGAATGTTATATTGGAAACATCTGAAAAATATTGTAAAAACGTTTATAATTTTATGCGATATAAAAGTGTTTGCTGCAAAACATAACTAAAATATTGTCAAAATATCTACTTGGAACATCAACATCTTACATTTATACTCCATTCCTGGCATGTGCACTGTTCATATTTATAATATGAAAATAATGTTTGAAGGATGTTGGTTTGGAACATTAATTTGGAAATGTTTGAAAAATATTGTACAGACATTTTAAATTTTACAAAAATGTTATTATGATATTGAGAAAACATAATTTCGAAACATTATGATACAACATTCATAAGAGCTTTTCAAAATGTTACGATAATGTTATGTGCTAGTTGGGCTACTACGCATATAATTTGAGCCCTAGCAGCGTTTTGGCATTCTCCCTGCGACCCCTACCCCCGCCGTAGCGTGTTCTTATTCCTTGGATCAAAAGAGTATTGATATTAACCATTAAGACATAAATATTAAATTTGCCCCACGTGCTTCTTGAATGTAAATACAAGATTTGAAAATCCTTTTAATTGTGTTCATCGAACGCCATGTAATTGAAACTGTAAGAGGGGCATAGCAATGCCCGTCATCAAGAACTTTGCAATCACTGACCGATGAATAGAATTGAAAAGACGTTCAATTGCCAAATGACAGCCCCACAACATCAGTGTATCCAGGCCGTGTAGGCCTAAATTGACACTATGCCTGGAAGCTATGTTCAGTCTGTAGGCCTATCCTTTTTGAGTTGGCTGCCTGAAAGTTAGGCCTATGTTTCATTTGAACTATTTTGTTTGGCGTAGGCTAGGCCTATGTCGCCCAGAGGCGCACCTATCACATTATATATAATTATTTTCTCCGGGTAATGTCAAATGAAAATTTTGCTTTCGTGGGCATGTACTAGTTCATTTAAATTCCCAAAGTCTTGCCAGTTTAAGCACGAAGTCGCTTAAGCCCATATTCTGTTACTTCAACACACACACACACATGTCCGGGAATCTGAGGCTGCAAAAATACTTGATGGTTTCCCCGTTGACGACCTGTTTATAAATTCATTTGGCTCTTGAAGACCTACAGTTTTAAAATTTGGAATTCAAACGTGATAATATTTTTTAATTGATGTATAGGTTGAGACATAGATAGTGACAATCTCTTTAATGATTACATTCAAGCAACCGTGGCTGGCTTGTCTGCAAAATTAAGTAATTAATACAAAAAGTTTATTTACAGCTGAGGACACAAATGATTTATGTGTCAAAGCCAATGTAACTTAATCACACTTCCTCTAGTTCCTCCCCATTCAATATGTACAAATTGAATTTGCTACCAGATTGTAAATGACAGGACTGTCAAAAGGCCACACGCCCCATTCTTACTTAGACTTTTCTTCTTTTTTTCCACACTTTGAAGTAACAATTTTGCAAGCAGCGGGTTCAAAATTGAGGAGTATGATAAATTTAATTAATTTCCTTGGCGTTTCGGTCATGAGGATTTGGCAATCTGGTGTTGACAGGTATTTAGCCATAGAGCACGCCGGTGCTTCGTGGAAAACACCTGTCAACACCAGAATGCCAAATTCTGATAACCATTATCTATATGAAATTTATTTCTGTAATATGTCAGCTCGGTTGACACGTGACATTGTAGGAACATCTGACCTCATCATCACCATCACATGTACTAAGTACCGGGCCACAGGGTAAGACATGTTGACTGCACTGCGTTGCTCAACAATGCCTTTTTTTTTTTTTTTTTTTTTTTTTTTTTTTTGCAATTGTTTGTGAAGCCATGTCACATAGGTAGGACTTATACGAACTTTTTAGCCGTTTACGCCTCGGATTAAAATGATTTACCCATTTACTGCAACATTGTATATAATATGTTCGTATGTAAGGAACGTTCAAAATCAAAGGTGAATGTAATTTCAATAGGATGACTAAAGACTGTCTTGAATTAGATATTGACAGCGTATTAAGCATATGCGACAAATTATATAATATGCTAAAATGCAACACTTCCATGTGCTACACTCGAGTTTTCTGAAGTATGAACAAATAGAGTCAATTTTAAGGAGTTGTTAGACTTTCTAATAATATGCTAAAATGCAACACTTCCATGTGCTACACTCGAGTTTTCTGAAGTATGAACAAATAGAGTCAATTTTAAGGAGTTGTTAGACTCTCTATCTCGATTGATCTGCCTGTTTTCCTGCTGGCATCGATAAATCATCTAAGTTCCACCCATGAAAGCTTCAAGTTCACCTCAGCAAGTAAGCTACCCCCATGATGAATAGTCTCTGCCTTCGTCTCCTATCGAGTCCCATATAGCGACGAGCTTCCAATCGCAATTCTTTTTGACCAATCACGGCACGGCGGAGAAGCCGCACCAAGCGAATGTGTGACCGACGGCAAGGACAGAGTAAAATTTCGTCATTCTTTCCCCGAAAAACACCAAAATCTCTCAAGCTGGAAACGAAAGACCAGTTAGAACTGGTGGGGGTGCTCTGGATTAGCTTGGTGTCATTTAAAACAAATGCTATGCCAATCTCGCAAATCCCGCTAAAATTGGCATTTCCTTTGAAGGCCATGTTCTCGACATCAACAAACGGTCCACACATAAATTTTGAATCACAACCACTTGTCACCTGTAGTCAAAATTAAAGACTTAAAACTTCTTGCAATCTCATGCTATAAATTCAACTAAAAGGGGTCTCAACTTTTGATTTCAGTAGATTTGTACGAAGAGCCATTCCAATGCGAGGACGTGATGTTTCAATGGGATGACATCTCAGTTTCAAAGGCTAGTGACTAGAGAAGACACGAAAAAAAAAAAAAAGGGGGGGGGATATAGAGACTATTTTGATAAGCATATTTACTTAATGTTTTCCAAATATTTTTTTTCCAGAAATCGATTCATGAATAAAAATGAAGACGTCAATTTTTGGTGTAATTTAGGAGACATGTTTGTGTTATTTTTGTATTAACCCAAGAATCCTACACGTCGTTGCCAGCAGAGAATACGTGGTCCTTAGCTTCTTATGTTTCAGAAAATAAATGCTTTATAACACTTTCATGTGGATTTTTATCATGGGTATGGCGATCTGTGAACCTGTATCATAACGTATCATATATTCCTATAAGACAAGCTTATCACATTTAATTTGTTGCGTATAAACAGTCGGCACTGCCTCGGTGAAACTTCCGTTGATATGAATGAACGATCACTAAATTTAAAACCTCTAAAGACCCAAGTTTGGCCCATAGGTTGAATCGTGTTTATATTGTTGTACTGCTTTTGTTTTTGTTTTGTTTTTTGTTTGTTTGTTTGTTTGTTTGTTTGGTTTTTTTTTTTTTTGGTCAATTCACGCGGCTCTGATAAGACATCAGGGAAGCCCCCCCCCCCTTCCGTTAGTATAGACACATTTGTGTTACATGGATTGTGAAAGAAGTCAAGCATTGACTTATCGAGTCACTCTCCATGGCACAGATGTTGGCGTATACTTTCTACCTTGTCTACGCCAACATCTGTGCCATGGAGAGAATATTACCCACCATGAAAACATTTGAAAATACACACACACACACACGCACGCACACACACCAACATGCATATCATCAGCCTATTTAAGAAAAATCATGGCAAAAATAATAGAATAATGGAAATCAAGTGGTAAATATACGGTTGGTGTTAGTGAGCTAAAGCATGATCTCATATCTGGCTCCCGTATGTCACTGCGTGGCGCGAAAGATGTGCAAACAAGCAAGAATACAGTCCTGTGCTTGGCTGATCCGACATGCAAACTAAAAATTGGGAGCAGTAATGACACTTTTGTATGTGCAAGTACGCATGGTGAAATGTCACTTACCTTGATGTTTTGAGGTTACGTTTCATAACAATACAAAGGCAAAATATTTATTGGGACGGTAAATGACATTGAAATCCAGAGCAGTTTGGCATCGGCAAGACGAAAAAGGACAAGCTTACATCTTTGTTTATTGCAACAATGTACTTTCATAGGTTTTATCATAAAGTATATTCATACAAACGATCATATAGACTTGGGGGTATACTTACTTTTTATAGCTTTATCAATATAGACAACAGTGACTGTTATCAGACTAGTGAAAAAGAATGGTGCCCTCAAGCTTAAAGGTGTACTGCAACATCATCTTACAAGGGAATCCCGATCCAGCATCTTTAATGCTGTTGGCACCGTGCAGGAAGTGCAGAGGAGCAAAGTTGATATGAATATCACTGCAATTTCAGAAAGAGATCGTGTATACCTCTATTGTCGATAATGGTCTTATCTGGCACCTTTCTGCTCCAACAACTGGCTACAGAAAAAAAGGCGATGGTAGCATACACCCTTGGGGAGATTATGCAGTTAAGGCTGTGTACCGGTACTCTGTTCTGGAGAGAAAAAAACATGCTGACCATATCATTTATATTAATCATGCACATGACCAGTACTAAAATATAAAGGACAATGAGTGCAGACTGTGCCGGAAAGGCAAGACAATCAGCTAGGTATATTATGAATCCAGAAGATATATTTTCTTTGATAAAAGATTTCCATGCTTTTCTTGAAATGATCTATTGTGTGGTATGCAGCAGTGCAAAAATTCTACCTATGGGCCAGCTTGTGCCTGAGTTCGCATGCTGGCACGCAGGAGCAGACACAGCTGTGTTCTTTGTACCAGTGGTGTCCATTCTGAGGGTAATACTGAGGCTGTCATATTTTAAGAAACTGACATTGAGTGCAAGGTCGCTCCACACTTTGCGCAGCAGACATCAGAGCTCGTGTGTGAAATGCAAGGGGAGGCTGGTCACTAGCAGATGCTTGAGCAATGAGGAAATGGTTGCCTCTATATTACAACTGCATGAACTAACTGGTTGTGACAATAACTCTGACTACTAGGAAGCAAGCAAGGAAACCATTGCACATCGCGTCCACAGTTCTGCAGAGGCATTTGGTATGTTGGCAGCGTGAGGCAACTAAATTCCAGCCTCTGAAGATATGATTGGAAACTTGGAGCATTTTGTGGTCAGATATATTTGCTGTGGTGCCAAAGATGTGACCCTTGGACAAGTGAGGGCAGCAAAGTAGAGGATGCAGAAAAAGCACTATTTGTTTTTTTAGCTGAGCTGACCTGTCAGTCAGCTGAGCTTTTGTGAGGGCCTGCTGTCCATCGTTCATCCACAATCCACATTTTTGACTTCTTTTCCAAAGCTGTCCGCCAGATTCACTTCAAACTTGGTGGGGATATGCCTTGGGTGGGTCTCTACAAGTGTGTTCACATGGTAATGCTCCAATGATTTTTGGATTTTTTATGATTTTTATTTTTTTGTGGGGGGGGGGGGATCTTGAAAAATCTCTGAAACCGCTCATCCAACTGCTTTGATATCCCACAGGGACACGTCCAGTATCCTTAGTTCTGAATTTGTTCACCAGGTGGTGTTGCGATTTTTAAATAATTTTTTTATGATTTTCTTGTATGTTTTTGCTATTTTTGACTTCTCCTCCACAACCGTTACTCAGATGTAGCTGAAACTTGGTGGATATGTTCCATTGGAAGGGTCAAACAAAGTTGTTCACTAGGTGGCACTGCTGTGGATTCCTGATTTTAAACGATTATTTCAAACCGGGTACTTGTTGGTCAATGCAGCTTCCCTGTTGATTACTATGCAAGTCAATGTACATTCTAATGCTGATTCACATTTTCGACTTCTTCTCCAAAACCTCCAGATTGACTTCAAACTTGATGGCAATGTACCTTGGGTGGGTTTCTACCAGGTTGCTTCAAATGGTCACGTTCCAGTGATTTTTGGAGTTTTAATGATTTTTTTCCCTTTTTTTAAACAAATCTTAAAATATCTTCTCCACAGCCGCTCGCCCAATTGCTTTGATATTACAAAAGGACACTCTCAGGAAAACCTTGTTCTCAATTTGTTGACCAGGTGGTGCTGCAATTGTGTCAATTATTTTGTAAGAATTTTTGTGTGTTTTTGTGACTTGTCACTTCTTCTCCAGATCCGTTACTCGGATTAAGTTAAAACTTTCTGGATATGTTCCTTGTGAAAAATTTCAAGCAAAGATGTTCACTAGGTAGCACTGCAGTGGATTCCTGATTTTTAATAATATTTTTCAATTCGGGTACTTATCGGTAAATGCACCTTTTCTTTTGCTTACTATGCAAGTGAATGGACATTCTAATGGTAATTCACATTTGGACTTCTCTGAAGAATCTGTCATTCAGATTCACTTCAAACTTGGTAACACTGTACCTTGGGTGGGTCTATACCAAATTTGTTCAATTGGTCATGATCCAGTGTTTTCTTTTTTTTTTTTTCGAAAATCTTCAAAAAAAGCTTTTATAGGAAAGTTTAACATGGGAATTTCTTGTTATGGTTACGACTTAAATAATTTTGGCCAGATTTGCGCCAAACTTGATAGAGATGTACCTTTTATAAGTGTCTACTTATTTTGTGCAAATGGTTATGCTCCAGTGATGTTTGGACCTTGACCTCATTCCCAAGGTCACAGGACAACTGACATGAAGTTTACTGTTCAATTGATAACTTGAGATCTGTTTTAAGCTGTGACCTTGATGTTGCACATGTTAATGTTTCTCTATGAAGGTCACGCTGAGACAGTGCATGAGTGATCTTGACCTCGTTTCTGGGGTCACAGTGCAACATACATGAATTTTACTCTTCACTCTAACTTGAGAACTACTTGACCTGGGACCTTGATGTTGCACATATTAGTGGTCTTCTATAAAGGTCAGACCTACTCAAAACATGGGTGACCTTGATCTTATCCCCAGTTCACAGAGCCACAAGTGTGATGGATATTTAGGTTAGCTGAGCATGGGCTGTTCACACAGCCCTCGTGTTACCTGTCTCAGATAGTCTTTGCCCTCCCTTGGAGCATTTCAAATATCTTGCATATTTGTAAAAGCATTTCATGTTCCAAAACTACCTCTCACCAATCGGTCATGGATAGGACCTCGTAGATGGCTTATGCCTGCTTATCCTTTGCACCCAGCCTCAACTCCCTTTGTCCACCCCCTGCCTGCACACCCGGCACCAAAGACCATCGACAGTGACATTGATGAAAGCAGGAAACGCAGTGGCTTCAACTCGAACAGCTCTGGCTCCTACAAGGAGAATGAAGCTTCATGACAGTTGGTGTTATGCGTGCTACTTTTAATTAACACCACACAAAAAAGTTTAGCTGTCACATTGTCACATAAAAGTGCATTAAAGTGGAAAATACTACTTTGTATCTACTGTAATGCTTGTTTGGCATGATCTAAGTAAGGACATCTAAGGAAACAAAGTGCTCTCATCTTGCAATTGAAGATCATGGTGGCCTACAAACCCAAATATAGCTATTCAATAACTATGGCATGTTAAGATCTGCTGCTCACTGAGACATGGGGTGTAAATGTTTTCTGGATCGTGGTCAATGACTATCTTGGGTTTGAATGGCAGAATGACCTTCAAACTAAAGATGATAGATAGATAGATAGATAGATAGATAGATAGATAGATAGATAGATAGATAGATAGATAGATAGATAGATAGATAGATAGATAGATAGATAGATAGATAGATAGATAGATAGATAGATAGATAGATAGATAGATAGATAGATAGATAGATAGATAGATAGATAGATAGATAGATAGATAGATAGATAGATAGATAGATAGATAGATAGATAGATAGATAGATAGATAGATAGATAGATAGATAGATAGATAGATAGATAGATAGATAGATAGATAGATTGGGTCTTAACAATATTACACAATGTGGCACAAGAATACATTAATAAATTTTAAACCGGGAGACCATACAATAAGTCTCCAAGGAGTTGCTGACATGTAAGCCACCCTTAAGATTTACTATGCTTTATTGCTATTTAATACAAAGAGAAACTTAACAAACCTAATTCTGTAAGCCCGTGTACCGTTTGAACACTATCAAGTCCAATATTTTAAGAGCAAAGTCCTATTCCGTACCATTCACTGAAAAATTGTATTAGACAGATAGATAGATAGATAGATAGATAGATAGATAGATAGATAGATAGATAGATAGATAGATAGATAGATAGATAGATAGATAGATAGATAGATAGATAGATAGATAGATAGATAGATAGATAGATAGATAGATAGATAGATAGATAGATAGATAGATAGATAGATAGATAGATAGATAGATAGATAGATAGATAGATAGATAGATAGATTGGGTCTTAACAATATTACACAATGTGGCACAAGAATACATTAATAAATTTTAAACCGGGAGACCATACAATAAGTCTCCAAGGAGTTGCTGACATGTAAGCCACCCTTAAGATTTACTATGCTTTATTGCTATTTAATACAAAGAGAAACTTAACAAACCTAATTCTGTAAGCCCGTGTACCGTTTGAACACTATCAAGTCCAATATTTTAAGAGCAAAGTCCTATTCCGTACCATTCACTGAAAAATTGTATTAGACAGATAGATAGATAGATAGATAGATAGATAGATAGATAGATAGATAGATAGATAGATAGATAGATAGATAGATAGATAGATAGATAGATAGATAGATAGATAGATAGATAGATAGATAGATAGATAGATAGATAGATAGATAGATAGATAGATAGATAGATAGATAGATAGATAGATAGATAGATAGATAGATAGATAGATAGATAGATAGATAGATAGATTGGGTCTTAACAATATTACACAATGTGGCACAAGAATACATTAATAAATTTTAAACCGGGAGACCATACAATAAGTCTCCAAGGAGTTGCTGACATGTAAGCCACCCTTAAGATTTACTATGCTTTATTGCTATTTAATACAAAGAGAAACTTAACAAACCTAATTCTGTAAGCCCGTGTACCGTTTGAACACTATCAAGTCCAATATTTTAAGAGCAAAGTCCTATTCCGTACCATTCACTGAAAAATTGTATTGTTCTAAATCGTAATAGCAAATTAATTTATGAAAGGAACAAATCATATTCATAAAATTTGTTTAAACTCATATGCTGTAAGATTTCTAACATAATACTGTAGGCTGAGTGATAGCAGATATTACAAAACTCAAGTTGATAGACCAACTGGCAATAACACATATAATATGACTAATTTATGTCTGTTGCACACGTGACAATTAATCTTCAATTTCAATAAGAAGATACAAATTTCACTCCTGACTTGAGACAGGCAGTCCCCCAGAAAAAGGCAATTGGTGGTTTTTAACCGGTCCTCTTAACTTTTGAAACATTCTTCAATAACCACAGACTATAGAGTTTCCAACATGTATAGGCCTAACTACTCAAAACCCAATGTTAATCACTTCGAGGGAAAATAAAAAGGGACAGGCTAGGCCTGTCACTTTTTTATTCTTCTGATTGGTCAGTCAGCTGAGTTCACAGCAAAAGACGAAAGTAGGCTTATATCGTTTTTGTGATATTTATGAACCTGGAACATCATAAAGACACTCTATCTCCATTATAACTGAGTCGGAGAACACAGCCCACAGCACAACATAGCCAATGGAGTATTTATCAAATAGTTCAGAAAAACATGATCCATATTCACAAATTTCAAACCCAACAATGACAGCAAAAGATTCCAGAGTTACCAAAGCATCAAAATTTATCTTCCACTTCAATGTGAAGAAACAAAGTAATTCTAAAAAATCAAATCTGGTATTTTATGTCTAAAACATAAGCGATTTATTTTGGTGTTTTGTACATAGTATTGGGGTCCTTGGAGTTAGAATAGAAATATTATGCAATGTTGCATCATATCTACATGGTATTGTTACAGTTCTTTGATCTGGGTCTATCAGTGAAAGTTGAACACATTGAAATAGTTAGGCAAGGTATTATTTTTATACCTGTATATTGATATATAATATATTTGTATATTTTGACACAGGATAGCTTAGATATATCACTGAACTTAAGAAGACCAAAGTTTTTAAAGATAGGAGATGTGTGTGCATTGTACTTGCTATTACTAATCAGTCTTATTAGTGAAGAAGAAGTCCGACCTTAGAGCTGTCATAAAATGTTTCAGTTATTCTGTATTGGAAGTTGATGTAGTTGTGAAAGGAATCTCTTGTAGATTAGAGCAGCAGTCCTCCATGTCGTTTCTCGCTCATCGGCGCCATATTTATATTTCAGTGCGGGATTACTGTTAAACAAAGGCACTATTATGTGGGATGAATACAGTGTATACAGAGTGTGTAATTTGGTGATCCTTGGCAACGGTAACTAAGTCCAGTCCAGTTCCGAGAACTAGATCGTTTTTAAATTCATAACAGTTAAAAAAAAAAAGAGACTGATTTATTTTCTCATGTTTGTGGTGCGTTTTCAAAGATCGAAACCTGGATGACTTTTTGCAAGATCTTCTTTGGACACAACCAGGATTTCCGATCCGTTCAAACTATTGATGAAGATTGATCCGTTAAATGACCCTGTGTTCTTAATGAGCTTTTCCGTTTCAGCCTTTCTTGTGGAAAACATTGAGCCCTGACCAGTCCTTTGTGAGATCCTTGTTTATAAAACGCTTGGCATTCCTTTACCCGCTAGTTTGGTTGTCTAAAAGCATAGCGTCCGTTTATCCCCATGAGAGGAACACTTTACGAAAATTTGGCCTGTTTTTATCAGCAGCCCGTGTTCATTCTGCAATGAAGGCATTAGTGAGCTGGATATACTTAATTTCTCGGCCAATTGGAGTCTATCTGATTTATATTCTCATCATCGTTTTCATCCAGTCCGTTTATTACTTGTTGTTGTTATGTTTTCCGGTGGTAAGCATTTCTTGTTGGGTCGGTGATTTAGTTTTTCTTTTAACAGAGAGCTCAGTAATTCATCATGTTCGTCAGTTTTACTTTCTATATTTCTCAAGCGAATATTCACGGGTTGCAGTTAATCATCAAGATGAGTTTTTTTTATGTCATTCATCTCGGATAGAAGAGCTGCTTTTAAACTAGCGATGGTGGCAGGGTTGGTGAGGCCTCTCTGGACCGCAAGTCCCATTTGAACAGATAAATCAACATCTTTATCGTCGTTTTCAATTGTTTCCATGCTATCTTGGCCCTTTTTTTCGCTTCTTTTGCGTTTCTTATCCAGTTGCTCCTGTGGTAAATTGTCCTTGGGCATGATTGATGTTGACTCAAACACAGGTGTATCACCCAAATAACCTCAACGTAAATCCGAATCTACTGAAGATGGCTCAGAGATTGAGTGAAAAGAGTCACTTTCAACCAAACCAGTAAAACCGAGTTAATGCAGTAGCTTTGCTTTGTCAACAGTATTTTCGGACATATTGAATCTAATGCTTTCTTGATCGTGGTCAGCAGCTGTTTTATACTTGAAGGTCATGTTGACCTTTAAACTGATCAAAATAATAATTTCAGCTGGTTTGTACTGCTGATGTTAGTACGGGAGAAATACATTATTTTTGTTCTCTTTTCTCATTTAGTTGCAGATATATGAAACTTTATTTTTTTATTCAAATGCCATTGGCGGTAATTTGGAATGTTACGCTACAGTCGGGTTGGCTTCAACATTTCTAAAAAGTACATAGGAGATAATTTTTTACCAAAATGTCTCAGGTAGTCAGAAAATTCTTCTAAAGGCAGGAAAAAGTGGCAACGGCTCTGAGGTGGTGTGCACATTTTATTGTATGTAGATCATCTAGTCCTGCCCAACATTGTGTGATGCGGGATTTATTGTTGAACGCAAGTCAGAAACACTGAAACCAGTTTGACAAACTCCGCTAAGAATCTGCTATTAAAGCGCGCAGGTTCAAGCTCCGGACACATGCGGAGTTGCCAGAGGCGATCTAAATTACCTTTTGAATGTTGCCTTAAACTCTGTCCATATTTTAGGTAATGTCTGCGTACCATTAATGATGGAGGCACCGGAGGCCGACCACAAAACTGCAGCATCTCAGTTTAAAGGGGTTAACGTTGTAATAAAATTGTTATCAATGCTATTCATCACGGATTGACTGTTCCGGGATAACCTTAGACTCATGTTTGTGCACTTGGTTTCATTTTGCCATAATCTATGGGCACAAGCCATTTGTAAAAGTTCAGTTCAAATTCAGAAACAGACTTTATTAGTCACGCAAAACGAAGTCTATAAAAACAACAGCGAGTAATTTATAGACAAATTCAAGAAAGTGACTTGTATTACGACTTCTTGGCCGATGCCACTGCCTCATCTGAAGTTTATGTTTTCTCCTTCTGTTTAATAGGTGATACATTAAACATCTATTTGTACCCCCCCCCCCCAGCAATCGTTGAAAGTACAGGAAGCTGTCATTTATGTCTACAACAGATTTAAAATCAATACTTTACTTAATCTGTCACTATCTGTCTCTCTGTCAGTCCCTCAGCTCCTTCAATTCCCTTCTGTGTTTGATAAACTGGTTTTTATATGAAATTTATACTTATGAAGCAAAATATACTGAAAATTATATTATTCTTGCACCATTCACTTGCAAAGAAATGTCTAAAACGTCGTTTCCCTATGATCTGATGATGCCACTGTATTCAATAGTCAGGCGGGATTTGTATCACAAAGTAGCGATACACACGAATTCAATTGTAGATAAAGTACCTTAATTGTAGTTAATAATAATACTGAAAATAGGCGGTGGCAGTCTTTCAGTTTGCCTTTCCTTTATATATATTTTGCTTAAAATATTTAACTTACATTGGATAGCTTATTGTTGTAGCAGGGCCCCGTGGAAGACAAGCTTTTCAGTGGATGGGTTACCCTTTATGAATATATTCCCTTCGCACAAGAAAAGAAATTTCCTTTATCAACTCATAATGGTTTGCTGCATGTTTGTATTCACAGTTAAAAGTGTATGACACAGTGCAATTGATTTGATACAATACATTGACACCCCCGTCCCTCTATGAATTGAAAGAATGAAAAAAAATACCCTCTGGATTGATCCATGTAAGAAACAAAGCTTCTGTGATGCCATAGCCGCCATGCAGCTGTGTATCGCGCTATGTGTTAGCTGGTCATAGAAAATGATTGTCTAAAATCGTCCCGTTACGCGGCGATCCATGTTGATTTTAGAGAGACCCAGACTTAAATAAAATCCTGTATTATTTCTTTGTTTCTTTTCTGCACGCAAGCTGGCCCCTGTACGTGTACGTATTGACTGTTGTACATATCATGATATCTTGCCACTTTCGCTGTTCAGCAATATCTAAATCTCACGAATCTATGCATTAATACAAAGTCCCGCTCTTAGGCAAATCCTCTCCTGAAGTCATATGTGTCATGTTGTGCAATACATTGTAGCTTTATCTGAGTTCAAAGACCCCCTCGGTTAACTCTGTCTATGCTGATTACAATAATTATGCACATATGAATTATTGTCATCAAATGTTCAAGGTTCTCGCAAAACAAAGAGACCTTTTATTTGAGTATCGGCATGTGTATTGTCCAAGGGAAGATAAGAATGGTCCTGGTCAGCAGCCCATCTATGAAATGCTGTTGATTAAGTCTGTATTATAGCATTGCAAAGCTTAATGAAAAAACCGCTGTAAAAGACAAAACGCTGTTTACTCTTAATACTTGCCATGAAGACGAACAGGGTGTTTTGTTTTCATGACTGCGTGGTAAATATATTCAAGAGTGACTGGTTGCCACAATTAGGAGTTAGTGTTATACTTGTAACAGGTGTCCGGCCACACTGTCCACACAAGTGACCCTAAGAGTCACTTTAAGGCAGATGACATAATCTCTACAGACACCATGATCCTAAGAAACCCCATTCAAATACCAATACTAAAAAGTAGACATCAGTTTGCTGTGTTAACTGATCGATAAATGAAAGGTTAATACACATTTCCCTCGGACTGCCGACTGCAGTAGAGATTATCTGGTTTCAGGACATATACGTGTAGCAACGCATGCAGTAATTGTGGTTTGAGGTCCATTCTGAATGCGCACGTGTATCACTTTGCACATCAATTTCTCATGTATGCCTGACTTGACTTGGCCTTTCGACTGAACCGACACTAATCAGAATTTGTCCCTATTTTCTATGTGTTGTTGGCATTAAAACCTTTGCGCTGAAAAACAATGATTCAATAACGTCAAGATGATTGATTTCGGCGGGACTATAAAACAAATTACGTCAAGGGAGACCAGACAGCGCCGTGTGTTCCCTGGCGTCCTGAAAAAAACATAAATTATGACACAAAGAACTGTTGACCTAAAGACTATTGTCATATTTCTCTGTTGTGGACCAAAAGGGGAGATTGCAAACAGAGATGCTTTGGGACGTGGGTCTTTGCTTGGCCACACACCGCTCCGCACATTAATAAAGTAACTGGGTTACAAGTCGCCAAACCCCAGTGCACCATTCTGATCTATGTCAGAAACAAATTAATTTTCATTAATTTGCACTTTGATGGACGTCCACCACCATTTATCAACCTGATTGTTTGAACTCCGGCACCTGCACGCTATATCGTTTTGTGTGTGTGTGGGGGGGGGGGGGGGCCGGGTACCTTTTTACATTTTTCTCAAAACCAGTCATACACACACACACACACACATATGTACATAATATATATATGTATATATATATATATATATATATATATATATATATATATATATATATACATATATATGTATATATATACATATATATATGTATATATATACATATATATATGTATATATATATACATATATATATATTTGTATATATATATATATATATATATATATATATATATATATATATATATATATATATATATATATATATATATATATATAAATACTACATCACCAAGTACACGTAGTACAGAAAATACTAACAAAAACCGCTTCTCTGGTCACAGCAGAACATCACAATACATTACTGAGGACAGTTCACTCACACAATATGATGATGGTACATTTAAAGTACATATCTGAAGGTTAACACACAATGTTTAGCAGCGTCCGAAACGTCTTTTACTTTTCAACGCTTTGAGCAAACAGATTTTCGCACCTTGCGCCTGCTTAACGACCCCCTAGTTTAAGCACATTCTCGCAAAAAACATTGTAATATTGTCAAATGTCCACAATAGATTTTGTAATTATGGCATGCACAACTATTCCTTGTATATCGTAGATTTTGAATGATGCACATTACGAAAACAACAGATAAACTGAAAGATAGAGAGAAAGAAAGAAAGAAAAAAAGAAAGAAAGAAAGAAAGAAAGAAAGAAAGAAAGAAAGAAAGAAAGAAAGAAAGAAAGAAAGAAAGAAAGAAAGAAAGAAAGAAAAAGAAAGAAAGAAAGAAAGAAAAAAGCACGCAAAAGAGTAAGACCCACAATTAAATAATGTTAAAGGTTGCAAGTGGCGAGATTCTTTCCCCACAATTTTAACCGTTGGACCATTTCCATCTCAGGTGTAAAAAGTATCGCTTTGAATGATCAGCAACAAGTCCATGAAAAAGATGCCCATTCAGCAGCTGCACAGATATTCTGTCATTTGCACTACCTCCGCGCTGTCCAAAATTACCGTACATGCTGCCATCACGGATCTCACAAAGTTCGCGGATAACCGTATAGTCCGTCTTCCGTTCCGATGAAGCAGCCTTAAAGTTCCTTTCAATACATTATTAATATTCAACAAGTTATCACAAAGAATTTTTTATCTCTTAATATTATACTTATGTAATAGATAATTGAACGACCTGCAGACCGCCGATCGTGACCCATAATCAATTATTTTACAACATATCTGCAGCAGTGGATTTTCACGTTTTTATAGTTTATGAATGGATGTTAAGACGCGTGAATACAACTGCAGTTCAAAAGGTCTTGCTTTACATATCTTCAGAAGCAGGATATTGTGGGATAGGCATGGCAAACATCCATTTATGGCGGACCGATTTACGCCAAGCAAGGAATATTTTTTTCCATTTCTGAACTTGACAAGTTCCATAACTGGGATCCCTAAAAGTACGTGGCATAGGATTGAAATAGTTTATAACGTATGGCCGGGACTGCATATTCAAATTCCGCCATTAAAATATTGACTTGGAAATATAGCTTAGTAATACATTCTTGAACATTAAATGTCAGAGAATCTATTCCCACAAAATTACAGAGATGAACATATCTGCTAACTTTTTGTATCAAATTACCGTCCATTCCTATTGACTGATGCGAAATTGTTGTCCGTGAAGGACAGACATTTACTTTTTGAAGGATTGAACTTTCCATTAAATTCTTTCCCAAATTCAGTACACAGTTCCAATAATTTGTTCAAACCAATTGGCGTGGGAGATAACAATACCAAATCTTCGGCAAAATCCAATGCACCCACTAACATATTCCCGATATGGCGACCAAACTTGGATCGTCTTAGTCTAATTATCAGTTTACCAAAATGTATTCCGAATAGAAAAAGAGAGAATACTGCGCCTTGTTTCACAACATTCCTGACTGTAAACGGTTCACTCGCAGCAGTCTCCCATACGGCATTGATAGATTGACTCGTGTAATTATCTAGAGGTAGACCTAAGATTAAAAGCAACATACCTCTGTTTTCTAATCACCTGAATAATTTAATGTATTCCACCCCATCAAATGGTTTAATAGCATCGAGGAATGTAACAAATAAAATCGGTCTCATTAGTTGTGTAATTATTGACACATTCAGACAAAACGAAACTACACTGTATTGTTGAGGTATTACATTTGAACCCAAACTATAGGCATGATGTACGTAATAATTCCACATTATCAGATATCACGATATAGTCCAATAATTTTCCACATAAGCTGCTGAGAGCGATACTTCTATAGTTGTCTGAGTCACTTAGCGACTTCCTTTTATTTTTGACAATTGGATACATCATAATTTTAGTTAGCCCGGTAGGGGCAGTACCGTGCACAAACATGGCCGAGAAAAGAAGGGATAGATGTAAGTGTAAAGTATTGTTGCCATACATGATGTGGTCAGCATAATAACCAACAACCACGTCATGCTTACCTTTTTCAGTTTTCTGATCCCATTCTTTATCTCATCTACGGAAATGGCATTTTCATCTGAATCATGAAACAAAACAGATTCCTGAAGATCATTTTCAACCTATGCATTTCATTATCATGGTACGGAACAGATTTGTACAATTTTGCATATTTGTCAGCAGAATTCTCTCCTATACCCTCAGGCGCTGACATTGCATCGACCATCCTTGGTCTATTGCCCCCAGCATTTTTTATCCTCTTCACTTCCGACCAAATATCTCTATCTGTACTATTCTGAACAGACACTGATAACTTTTTAGCGATATTCATTTATTTATTTTTTTGGAAAAATCGCAGAGCATAATGATACTGGTTGCGTGCATTGTTTCTAATGTGGGGAGATGTCCCGACCTAGGAGAGTTGTTACACTTTCACATGAAGTGCCAAAAATTGAATCTTTACGATGCCCCTCATCATACTGCGTCGTCACCGGAATGACCTTCTTCGACCGGTCAGAGGTATATGGGATCGCACATCTGCTTGCATTGATACGTAAGAATACAATTCCGTCATAAAAGGTTTGCATATCGGGTATATGCTCCTTACACATGGTATAAGTACAGCGTATAGACACCACGGAAAACGCCATGTTGCTCAAATTTTGTTCAAGTTTATCCCAGTAATGATTTATGTCATTTCGCGTAGCATCTCGCCATAGTATAGTGGTCAGACAGTCTATCATCTTCATATACTGTATGGTATGCAGAAACCAGCTCAGCTATAGTCTTAGACAGGATAAAATGATCCAGATTAACATTTTTCGATTAATTTTGCTCTCATACGTATATTAAACCTGATTTTTATTATGAGTCAATACCCACATGAAAAATTCATTTTGTACAAAAGACAAAAGGTTCTTTGTATACTGTGATCAGACTGTTGAGAGGTCAATATTTAGATCACCACATGTGACTATGTGGTCGATGTTCAGTTCCTGACATTTAAAATTTACATGTATTTCAAAAAAGTATCGGCATCCTCTCTGAAATTTTCACTTTCGCGTGGAGTGTGGCATGACATATAGACGTTGAGAATAAGTGGTTCAAAACCGTGTGATTCACCCAAAATGCCAGACTCTCGTAGTGTTAGATTCTACTGGAGTTATTATTTTTTTTCTGCCACAGAATCGCGCAGCTCCCATAATGTCTGCGCATGATTCATGGATTCTCTGGAGACCGACCTAGCCACATTGTGGCTTGGGACATTCAGAACGATACGGTTCTGTAGCAATGCACGGTTTCCAATTAAAGCAGTCCCTGTACCACGTCCACGCTAACTCACACGTCCCATTCCTCGACCAGGTGAACATTTACTGGCGGTATCTGAGGTTCTGCTAGTTGTCGTAGGGTAGTAGGAGCATTTGACAAGGACATTGTCTCTTGTTAAGTATCACAAACACTTGGCACAGGCATCGATGTATCGGGTACAAGCTGGCCTACGTTTGGGGCTTCCACCAGAAGAAGGGGGAACAAGTTTATCTCTTGTTTTGCAATACCCCCTACATTTGACTTCACAGCTGATGCGTACAAATTACATTTTACTCTGTCCTTGAACTGCATATTATCACATATAACATTATCCACTGTAATTTATAACTTCTCAAACCCCATCTCTAGTATCTTAACTCGGTCAGCTATGGAAATCGTATTCAATTCTTGCGGCTGTGATCGAGGAATTTTATCGAGACTAAGAGCATGAATTACTATAAGTGAACGTTTCCAAGCTTTGTCTAGTTTAAGTAAAGCATGTATTGTATTTTTTTGGCGCAAGCTTCGCACTCTTTTCCAGACACTGGGCTCTTTCTGTTTTTCACACCTCCAATTATATCTTTTTGCAATAACTCCACAAATCGTCTTTAGCCTTTATTATTTTATCATCTATGAGATGGATGCAGTGCGGAACTGACTGTGTTGAATTTTTAATGTGAGAACTTTAGTTCGACTAAAGGTAGCAATTGGTACAGTGTTTTTGCTAGAATTTGCTTAAATGAACTGGCACATCGGACCGTTAAGCAGGCGTAAGGGGCAAAAATCTTTTCCACAAAAGCGTTTTAAAGTTTCGGACGTACCTCAACAATGTTAACTGGAAGCAGAAATGAAGTTCTGAACAGTAGTAAATACACCTACATTTACATTGTTAGAAAGAATGATATAACCACGTGTAATATAACTGAGCATTATGTCACTTGCTGTATGGGCAACTAACTTGGGATTTCACTCACTGTGGCAGTACAATACTAGCTCTTTTCAACAAAAATTCTCCATGAAAAGAAGAGACAGCGCATTCTAAAAGAATTGTTAAATACTCTATTAGGGTGTAAACATTCACAAACAGTGGTCGGGAGGATAATTAGTCCATGAAGATAAGAAAGTAGTCAAGAAAACCCAAATATAACATATATAAATAGATGCAATGAATAATGTTTGGGAATCTATTACCATGAGCATGTTGACCAGCAACAGAAGAACGACACACAAAAAAAGTACTTTTGGACATTTGATTTAAACTAAGTAAGGGTTATAGACTGCTTTCTCTCGTCTGCGAGGTTATTCCAAAGATTATTATTGGAGGCAAGGAAGGGTTCCCGAAATCATTTGGATGTGAATTTGTTTTGTCTCGAACTGTGGTGGTTTCTGACCTATAGCTAGTAGCCCGATCGGCAGCAATCAGAAGCAGATCTGAAAGATTAGGCAGAGAACAGCCGGTTGATCATTTGGTAAAACCAAATCAATTTTGAAATGTTGGCACCTTTTGGCCAGTGTTTGCTATTCTAATTTGTTGGGTAGGGGATGACGTGGTGAACGTTCCAGAGTATCCAAAATCCACACCGCCCCCTTCGAACTGGGCCGATTCCAGTAAAATAGCGAAATCAATGCAGCAGCTATAATATATAATGCATCAATATTCTAAACATATAACGCATCATGGCTGAATAGAGTTTACAAGATAGCTTGCATTTTAGTCCGATTAATAAGATTTTCCCACATGCGCCCGTGAGACCTATAAATTTATCAACTTATCAAGTATCAGAAATAAGGTCCTCTTAAGTGACAACATAAGTTAATTTTGATGTAAATTGAGACGCATTTATATATGGAAACTTATTGTTCCTTCTCCTCGGAAGTGAATATTTTTGTGATGATTTTCCTACCTCCAGCACCAGAGCGGTACCGGACTATTTGGCACCAGGGGGCCAATGTCTGTTTCTTGCATTATTTTGATTCTGTTTCATGGCCAGTCCCCTCCTGATTGCAGGAGAGGGTTGTTCCCACATGGGACGATTAATACCTTTTGGTATGATAGTATCGCCAAGAATCAGAAAAGAGTGGTCAGCTTTCTCTTGCTTAGAGGAAAAAGAGGGAGATAGTAATTAAGTTGCATAAAAATGCCTTTGCACCGTTTGCCCTATACAAATATTCTACTGAGATCAGTATTTACGCGACCAGGAGAAATTAGAGGGTCATACATTATCTCCAGTATGCTGTGTAACATCAACAAAAACTTTGATGTCGCATGAAATGCCATTTGCTATGTCTTTTATGTAAACTCTAAACAAAAGCGGCATGGACGAAGCCCCGGGGTACTTCTTCCTCCATGGGAATAATAGATGTTGCCCCCCCCCCCCATTGTTATACCTCAATGGCGGTTTAACAGATTACTAATAGGGTAAAGGAGGATCTTCTATTCCACGTCTAAATTTAAAACATACGTTCCCTTCATGCCACATGCGGTCAAATAATTTAATGATAATTATCAAAGAGGCATTTCTGTTTTTTTTCGTTGCTGGAAACTTTTGTATATGTCATGAAGAATCTAGAGAACCTAATTCATTGTGGAATCGAATACAACATTCATATAGGACATTACGCATTAAGCATTAACATACCTTAAAGGCAGTACAGAGCAGTGAAATAGACCTGTAATAGCCTTTTATTAGTTTATCCTTCTCTTTGAATAAGGGAAATGCATTTCACTTTTTTTCCAGGACTCTGGAAAGCACAAAGAACCAAAGGAATGGTATAAGAGCTTGGTAAGGCAGGGAGAGTTAATATATGCCATATTCGTAAAGATCATATTCCCTGTGCCGTCAGGACCAGATGCAGAACTAGAGTTCGTGACTATAATACCTTTTCATTTTAATTTCTCAAATTTGAATAGAATCTTGGCAATCCGCAGTTCAATAGGAAAAATATGGCAAGGGCATAAAAGATATGATATAGATTGATGATGCGGGGAACCGAGTAAGCTTCTACTTGATTCCACCATTTCTTAATGCTGATATCTTCGGAGTCCAACTCGTCACGGATTTTTGGGACAAAATGTGACCACACAGAATTATATGAACAGCAATGTTACGTTTGTGCTTAAATTTCTATAAGATAAGAATGTTTCGAGAGGGAATAAGTTTTTTGCAGAGCTCAGTACAAATTTTGTGCAATAAAATACCGCGTCTTTTATGTCATCAAAAATATCGTTGCCTGCGTCACATATGGGACTACAACTGCAGCAGTACGTAAAATTTGATTCTTTTGTAATTCCAAATTTTTTGCTTGAAGAGGTGATCAATGCAATGGGAAGTAATGAGGTGAGGGACACAACTGAGTGATCATATGTGGAAATGGGCGGCCAAACACCACGATTTAAAGAACACGTGTATAACCAGGTAAATCTGTAATGGGTAGATCAGAGGTTGCACAGAGGTCCCCCTCCCCCACCGACACCGTGCGACCCAACGGACATGAAACCAGGCATAATGTAATAAATTTTATTATACCTATAGCGTGCAAATACAATTAATATTTGGTGATACAATATACGTTTTTAAAGCTGTAAATCATATGCAGATTAAAGTATTTAAAAGCATCTTGTGAGTAGAGTGATAAGCTTTTTGTTTCTAGCATGGCTTAATAAAATACGAGTGCATGGTTGGCTGAGCGGTAAGATTCCCGCATTGCTCCTCTGGGACCCGGGTTCGATTCTCGTCCTTGGAAGCACGTGGAGAGAGTTCCTACCACTTTAACCGTGCATGGTGTTTTTCTCCGAGTTCTTCGGTTTTCCTCCACCACAGACAAGATAGGAAGTATACGCCAACACCTGTGCCATCGAGAGTGACTCGATAAGTCAATGCTTGACTTCTTTCACAATCTATGTAAAACAAATGTGTCTATAGTGATAAAATACCTATGAGCAGTCAGTTAATTTGCATTCAGTGAGTGGACCAAGCCGTCCCTATTTTCATCATGGTTGACCATGGTATCTGCAAGGAGAGCTGGCTTAAAACTAGTGGAGCCGAAGATGACTTCAGCAGGGAACAAACAAAGCAGACTACTAGGACTCTATCAATTCAACAGCCCTTTTCCACCATGCATATATTTTGCTAGCATAAGGGGATAGAACTTCACGTGAAACTAAATCAAACACAATTAGACCATTACATAAGTATGTAGGATTCGTGTCGAACCCTTCCACCTTCAGTATATTTCTACGAAGACCAGCTGGAACTAATAATCAAATAGATTGTATCAGGTGAGGTGATCCGGATGGACACAAATTGGAGGACCAGTCGTGCGGATTAAATTTGAAGTCATATCATACACGTACAAGTTGCAGAAAAGGGAATTGTAATTAACGTGAGGATTAGATATCTATCAACCGTACTAATATAGTGTCAGGGTTTAGTATCTCGACAACAAAATAATTATAGTAAATTGGCAGTATAATATATTGAGACGGGGGTGGGGGGTGTTACTTTGCAGGTAACAGACTCTGCTTTTTATGTTCTGAGTGCTGGAGGTAAAAGGCCTGCTTCGCAGACATGGGCGGGAGGCAATTGATCAAAATTGTAAGACGTTCATCGTAGGCAGTGAACAAGGTGGAATAAAATATTGACCTTAATTCATCACAGAGGGTCACTTTACATATATTTGACAAGCCCTCTATTCATTTGTGTAATAGAACCACAAACCGGGAAGTCGACGTTCCAAGAGTTCTCCTCACGGACAACGAGGCGCCCATCTTTGGAACAAAAGACTGATTTTTGTTTGCTCTCTTTAAACCATGCGCCAAGAAACAAAATGCGGCCTCTCGTTCTAGTTGATGAGCACACTCGATTTCTGTTTTTCTCATCTGGCATATTTTCTGATTCTTCATGGCACAAAATGACCGAGGCCCTTGATGCCAGTAATTTTTGGTTTTCGAAAAATAAAATCGAAGTGTTGTTTCTCGCCACATTTAGGCTTTCCACGCCTGATTTACCTGTGTGCGCCAATATAACATGTAGGCACAGGCGTGCGTGTAGGCGAATTCAAACAAAGGCCATAGAAAAGTTATCCAACAGACTGATATAACCAACTAATCCGGACGTTTTCGAATACGCCACGATTTCCCTGCTAGTATACATGTCCATGAAATGTCCCAAAAAATTATATTTTCTGCCTGTCGGTCCGTCCGTCCGTCCACCCATCTATCTATCTATCTATCTATCTATCTATCTATCTATCTATCTATCTATCTATCTATCTATCTATCGATCGATCGATCGATCGATCGATCGATGGCTGGATAGGTAGATAGATAGATAGATAGATAGATAGATAGATAGATAGATAGATAGATAGATAGATAGATAGATAGACAGATAAATAGATAGTTTGCAATCTACAAAGATTTAATTGCACACAGATTTACAGGCAAATATACAAAAAAAAATTATCGCCACATGAAAATAATACATATCACAATAAAATTTCATATTGCAGTAATAAAGCTCAAACCATCATCTGTATATAAAATAGAAATAGTTCATGACACAAAGGTTGTTCATAGTATTCCAAAAACAGGGTATGTCTTCATGACGATAAAATAATGAATAGATCATAGCTCAAAAAATTGTCACTAAGGGTTCCAGTTTAATGAATAACTCACACAAATAGCAAGTAGCGAAAGTCACGCATAACTGTGGTATTCTTAAACCTGTCAGTTCTCTTATACGGTAAAGGATGTGTGTGAGATCATGGCTTTCAGCTGACTGGTGCTAGCAAATAACGGAGTTTGTAGTCAGGGTTGAGGATCTTTGCGAACATAACATGACACACCTTTCCACGTCTTGTACGCAGTGCTGCCATGTTGACGTTAACAATGCCTTAGGATAACTGACTTCTGGATAATTGACATAGAAAACTCTCCTTGGGATGACTACAGTTTGCTCAGACCACATATTGAGGAAGCCCAGTGTGCCGGGCTTAGCGTGCATACTCAAGCACTGGCCTAACAACACTAAAATATATATTCTTAATGCTATCTTGGGCATCATCCGCTCCCTAGATCTGGCAAAGGAAGTATTTTCGTTTGGAGGCTTTGCTACATGATTAATTACTGAGTAAAATGTCGAAAATGCTTGAAAACAAACAACAGTAATTAAAAATAAATATTTTATCACTTGTAATTGGCATGCAGGTAATATAATACTGATGGACATTTAAATCGAAATCAAATTATATATCTTAAGTACAATGCTGATTTATTTGAACGAACTGCTGCCAGTATTTTTCAACAGTATTGGATTACCTGCATGTCAATGAATTACTGCGAAAAATGTTAATGGAATATCAGAATACTTGTAACAAGTATTTCCATTTTTTTTTTTCAAATTTTCAATGACTTCAAATTGAGTTATGTTGATAAAAAAAACTGTGTGCGGCCTATTCCATTCATTAATTGCACATGCAATGAGTTTTAAATGCAATAGAGACTGCTTTTAGTTTCTTGCAAAGAGTTCTAGTTTTTCCGCAAAGAGTTTGAAAGAGACCAACTAGTTTAGATTAAACTCCAGTTTATTAGGCTTGCAGTAGATTGCAAACAGTTTGAACTACACTGCAGGGAGCTTTTGGTTCTCGGAATAGTCTTTAATTCTCTGCAGGGAGTTTGAAATAGTCCGTTTTTGGGGGGTTTTACGCACAAATAAGATAAAATAAAACTAAAATCAAAATACGCAAACGATGTATTCTGTTCACACAAACGTATACGCCAATTACTGTGCCCCAGTGGCACAGACAATAGACCTAATCCTAACACGAAGTGTAGAAACTAACAAGCCGATGTACCTGCATCTGTTCCAAATTTCGTAACGATGGCTATATCTTTACTTTTTAAGGTCAGGAAAATTAAAACGATGGATATCATAGACGCTTTCATTGTGAATGTTTCCATTGGAATCCTGAAAATAGGACCTTCTGTGGATTGCGACCAGGCGCCGACAGCACAATAACATGTCTTCTGCCGTGGAGGGGGTCTTAAGCTTTGCGGGATAATGAACAAGCACTTCGGACATCTTATCCGATGTCATATGAACGACGTGTCACTGCCTGCTCCCATCGACCTACCACAAATAGCCCGCTTTGTTAGCCGGGCCTCATCCCGCAGAGATTGAGACTAAGTCCGCCATTCCAACTCGCCAACTCCCACACAAACGCAACAGACAAATGCACATTGTACCAATACATATCTGTGTAAGTGCAAACAAATGAACTAGTGCCAAATCTCTTTTTAATTGAGCAAGGAAAGTACATTATTGGGATTTGAAGATTCATTCTTAAATATGCAATTAGAAGCGACATATTTGAATGTAGAATTGTTCAATATACAATGGTCCTTTGCAGAAGACAGCACTCGTATATTGTCAAACTGTCCTGTGCGTTTCATCTTTGGGATTTTCTGATTGAAGATACTTTATAAGTATTAATCAGTGTTATTTGTCTTCGTAAGCTTCAGGGCTTTGGCAGCGTGATGATCTGCACAATTTGAATAGTCGAGGCTGATGTCATTCACAAGAGATGTCGTTTGCTTCGGATCATGTCAAACTTTAACCTTGCAATCAAAGCAAAAAAGAAAAAAAGAAGTTTTTTCTAGTTTCCCCAAGGTATTGTCTACCGGTCGGTCAGTTGAAGGATGCAGCCCTAGGTAGTAGTAGAAGTTACGGTATTAGTAGTAGTTTAACAGTACAAGTGGGAGTAGTAGTGTGGAGGTGGAAGTTGTCGCTGTAGTTGTAAAATTAGAAGAACTACAATAACATCCTGTCAAAACTTATTACTTTCTTAATTAGCCTTGCACAGCTTCCATATCAGAAACGACGTTTTGCTTAGGAGCTCTGAAGGATCCGAATGAAGTCATCTTTCTTGTCATATACATAGATACCTGACTTTAATCTATGTAGACAGGTTATAACGAGGGAGCATTGCGTAGACTCTTGGCCCAAGGCTTGTTGCAAATGAAGCCAGCCAGTCTCAACCTCTGAGGAATGGTAGGTCTTGAAGATCACTTACACTAATTATCATTAAGGCCTTAATTTTCTGCAGTGGTCGCCTTCCCTTTTTCGAACATTATTTGTACATGGGTGATCGTGAAAATGTAGACAAATGAATACACTATGCACCAAGCTGCACAATATGATATATGATATGCTGTTTGTTATCTCGTTAACTCTTAACCGCAGGCACATTTCAGTCACAAAGGAGAACTAAACGCTGGAAAAATGATGTACATTGGATGTGGCAAATCTATTCACTTACTGTGCATAAAATGTAAGATACAACATTAAAACAAGAAAAACGGATCTAGGGAGGCGAAAATGTCCGGATAAATGTTATATAACCAACGGGCGTTTAAAAATTAAGACATAATAGGCAGGGCAAGAACAGAAAGTTCAAGAACTGCATAAAAGAGGGCACTGCAGTGAGTTGAGGGCTAGGGTTGAGTATTCCCATAACTTCCCATTGTAATTTGCAACTTGATAACTTAAAAGCTACTGCACATAGAAACACCAAATTTCAGACAGTAAATTTAAATGCATATCTAAATACCTCACAAAAATGGTATAACCACAGCTACAAAAGTGACCGGTTGAGTTAAGTTTGCTTTTACATACGAAAATATGGGAAAGCGCATCTGTAGCCCTCCAAATGTTTGTGTATTCAGTTGTGTATTGGGGCCAATACACGTCTTAGAGCTAATTTTGACCTTTCCTGTTCTGAGATATATTAGGTACATTCCAGAAAATGGTTTCCTTATCGGTGTCTGGATCCTTATATCATATGTTTTATTAAATGTCCAGAGTATTTATTGATGGTCCAGTTAGATTCATTTGTTTCCTTATGTGGCTTACATAAAGAATCGAACTATTTTTTTTCCATTTTCCCTTGTTGTCACGTAAAGAATAAATGGCACCACTGTCACCGCTTAAACAAACTACGCCAAATTCTTTAAGCATCACGCACTTTCCAAGTCTGTTGAGTAGGGAATGTAAAATAATAGTTTACCATCAGTTTTTACCTCTGCTGACCATAGGTCGCAGAGCTTATGCGATTACTCATGTCTGTCCGTCCGTCCGTCCGTCCGTAAGCCTTTGCTTGTGGGCGCTATACCGTATAGAGTTTTCAAGATGGCCTACGATAACTCTCAGTATTGATCAAGTTCATAAAATCTAGATCGAGTTGGATATTGGTGTCGACACCTCTATTTTTTTGGTAACATTTAGGCTAAAATGTAAAAATATATTGACAGAGATGTTTTTCAAAGAAGTTTTTATGAACCTCACAAAACGTGGCGGGGATGTCAATAAGGCAAAAAGACAAAAAACATTTAGGCTAAAATGTAAAAATATATTGACAGAGATGTTTTTCAAAGAAGTTTTTATGAACCTCACAAAACGTGACGGGGATGTTAATCAGGCAAAAAGACAAAAACAGGTTGAAAATTGGTGGCGTCACAGACAGCTGCACGAACGATATGGACCAAAATATATAGAAAACACATTAAAGTCAACGTGTTGAGAACAAATAAGGCTCATAATACCAAATGTACTCAATAAGTGCATCATATGTAGAAGGTTTTTGTGGTCAAATCTGGATGACCTTGACCTGCTTTCTGCAGGTCAAAGAGAGAAAACATTTTGAGAAAATTTTTTTTTTTTGTTATTGTCATTATGTCTGAACTTGTGCACTTGTATCAATATGCCAGTACAGAGATATTATACGGATAATAATATCTGATGTATGGATGGATCGACCACTGGTGGTTTTAAGTGGAACTAGCATCATCGGTATTAAAAAAATGTCAAAATATATTTTCAATTATTGTGTGAGATGGAACTTCTAAATTAACGCTACATGTGTGTGATGCCAGTAAACAAATGTTGTTTTGAAAACATGGTTGACCTGGATATTTTGTTCAAGGTTTTTGTGGATATGGTTGGGTAATAATAAGGCTACTATTTTAATACATTCAATACCAAATGTTCTACAATTGTGTATCATGTAAAGAAGTTTGATATTGAATATGGGTGACCTTGATCTTCTTTATTAAGGTAAGAGAGGGAGCTAACATCTGGAAATTACTTGTTGTGATGCGCATGACATAATAAATTGAAATAAAAATGCGAGACATACACTAAATATGCATTAGGCCAATGGTCAACTTTAGTGATATGCAGGAAATTACTTATTGTGATGCGGATGACATACTCAAATGAGGTAAAAATGCGAGATATACACCAAATATGCATTAGGCCAATGGTCAACTTTAGTAATATGTTTTGTGACCTTTACCCAGTTTTTTGAGATTATTAAGCACGCAAGAAATATAAAATTTTTGCATACGGCTGTGTCTCGGGGAATGGATTTGGAAAGCACAAGTTTTGAAACCGTTCACTGCAAGCCTAAGGCGAAAAAGCCAAAAGTATTACAGTCCGCCCACAGGTATTGAACAATTCTATTTGCATACGAATACAGAACTATAGTGTGTGTGTTTTGGGGGAGGGGGTTAGGTGGACTATGTGGAGTTGAAAGTGCGACGCCTTAAAACATCAATTGTCCATTTAAGATAAATACGCATAGTGCCCAGACAAGAAGGTCAAACGCATTGCAGACTGTCTGTGAGTACGCAATTGTCTATAGAAACCCTCTTGATCCAATTGCTAAATTGCTTTTGCACGTTTGGACAGCGCCATGTTTGATGCAGCTGACTTCCCAGTCAGCGGTGGCCATAGGACGGGTGGTGATCCGTCGTCCGTCTGGTATTAATTCACATTATCTATTTCTTCTCCAAATCGCCCGTCAGATTTTGTGGGTCCAGCAAAGTTTTTACGAGGTGGTGATGAGTGGGATCCCAGATTTTGAACATTTTTTTTCCAATTCAGTAATTGCTAACTGACTCATACATTCCTGCAGATTATAATATGAATGTTGGAATTGCAAAGGTAGTTCACATTTTCCATCTTGCCAGCAAATTCGTCACCTAAGATTCATTCCAAACCTGGCGGGGATGTACCTTGGGCGGATTTCCAACAAGCTTGTTTTTATGTACCTCTTCTACCAAGTGGCCTTTTGATTTTTTATTAGCTTTGTTTCATTTTTTTTTCGCCACTGGAGCTCTTCTTGAAAACCGTCACATATATTCAGCTGAAAATTGATGGAAATACCGCTTGCGTTGGGCTCAAAGAAAGTTGTTCACTCGGTAGTGATTTTAAAATATTGTTTCGTATCTGGTACTTGTTGGTAAATGCATACATGCTTGTTAAATTGCTATGTAAGTCAATTGGGATTGCAATGATAATTCATATTTTCAACTCCTTCTGCAAAACTGTCTGCCAGATTCACGTCAAACAAGATGGACAGGCTCCTGTAAATTCTCATTCAAAAGAAGAAAAAGCTGCCCCAAATTGTCCAGTAACACCTCCGAGTGCACCCAGATCAGGCTAAATTGAACTATAGTCCCTTTTGCTATCTGCTCAGCTTCACTAACCGAGATTAAACTTAATAAATACATTGATGCTGAAAGAATCTTGTGGGGCGCCATCAATTGAGCGCCTATTTGAGAGATGGGTTGGGCCCGATATAATCTTAAACCGGATGGGCCCAGCGAATTTTGGAAAACATAACTCCCAGGAGTATCGTAAATATGAGGTATATTATTCAGAGTTAAAGATATCATGCTACAATAATACATCTGAAATGCGCCAGTGACGAACAATAAATATCTTGTTTGATACAACGAAGCATAATAGTGTCCCTGCATGAATGCTTGAGTCCACATCATTTTGACTGGAACACCCATAGAAGCTGTGGATTCCATGCTCAAATAATAAATGGCGTTGTAAAGCGTAATTGAATTCAATTGAATTTTGCTTTTCAATTAGTACAGACGACCATGACCAGCAAAACTATGGAGAAGGTTCTCGGTGGGAGACAAAGCGCTTCAAGTTGGGTGCCCCTGTAATAATTGTTAAAAAACAACGAAAAAACGGTCGTATATATCTTACCATATTGTTACTTGCATATAAAAATTAACATTACATTTCTTACAATACTTGCGCTTACTTAGACGTGATATGTGCTATTTTACGTGTACCATATACCTAAGAATTATACTAAGATAACTTATGTGAATTATGACACATACAAATCCGCAGGTATTTGATTCTATTGTGTGGAATTGCAATCTTACACTACTAATGTTAACATACAAAACAGGGAGTGCTTTCATTTGCCAGTATGTCTTCCTGATAGTTTTGTATTTTTATCTAGCATCACAATGAGGCTTGCATGAAAATAATTTGTCAGTTACTTGTTGACAATTTACACACCACCTTGTAAAGTACATATACAAATGCATGTGCAAGTATTTACTTACCAGTGTGGATTGATGGAAGGACCTTTCTTTCAATTACCAACATGCCTACAGGTCCAGAGCATATAATCGCCATGGTCAACAGCTTTCCTCGGCGCACTTTTAGCGCAATGCGCCCAAAGCACGCCTAGGAAAGCTGTTGACTCAGTACCAAACGTGTCACTAAAAGAGTTAAAGCAGCATATGTGCTTGATAACGTTCTTGAACATATCATTAAGATGCTCGTTCCAGCTTAATTTGTCACCTAAAATTACACTGAAGTAGTTTCCGGACTGCACTTCTTTATCACATTGCTTTCAATTTGGGTTCAAAGAACATCTCGGGGTATTTTGGTTTGGTTGTAAAAATGTTTTAGCGTGAATAATCTATTTTCATTCTGGGTTCTATGACGCAAAACCATGTGTGTAATTTGCTAAAAATTTGCTCGCCTTCAATTTTTAAGTCCTTAAGATTTTTTCCCCAAAATAAATATGTTAGTGTCATCTGCAAATAAACGAAAGAAAATTTTCTTTGAATGGGGCGCTAAATGTCATTTACGCAAAGTACATAAAAGAAATATTAAGGCAACAAAAAAGCGCGCAATAAGTTAATTATAAGAGGACGTTTCATAATGTGAAGCTTAAATGCCTCAAATTAGAAATGCATGAAATGATTCTTTCTGTGGCGGAATGTAGGACACAGGCAATCTGTCATTTCAGAACACAATGGACCAGTAAATGACGACGATTCCATAAATAAGTCCGATAAATATGAGTGAATCCATGTTCACGTCAAACGGTTGCACATTAGCAACTGTACTTGTTGCCCAGGGAAGTTTACTTACAAATTTCTGTTCTAAGCCTTTGAAATTTACATTCTCGATTCAACAATTATTCTACGGGTTAAGCCAGGGTACATTAAGGCCAAAGAGATATTGTATTACATATTGTAAATAAAGAAGACAACATATAATATAGCGCATCTATATGATCTGATGGGTCTTTTCATGTCCGCCTGGAAACTTGTTGTCTCGGTCATATGTCGCTGCCTTTTTGTAACATAAATTCTTTCAGTCCAAGACCATATCCACGCCAAACGACTTCAATTATTTGTATCTGTTTATACACTAGAAAACATACGTGTAGACAGAAGGACTGGTATATTTTAATGATGGTTTTGTTTCTTGAATAAAAAGTAGTGACCCCATCCCCCTGCAGATTTTGATGTGCTCACCATTTTGTGATATGTTTAATAATCACATAAGACTAGATGTTGGATGGCTGTTTATTCTTGACTAAAAGAGAAAGTATTTTTCTTTGTTATAATGAATGAGGCGGGTCTTTAGCATTTAATAGCATTGCTTTAATCAATATTATTATTTTTACTGAAGATAAGTAAGTGTTATGAAGAAAATAATCACACGCCAAAGGGACAATCCCCTCTGGATCTTAATTCTTTAGCACGCTATCTACAGCATGCATGGCGGATTGTCAAATGCCTGAATGCAAATCGTTGAAAAATATTTCGACTGATAAGGTGCACCATTATCAGAATAACTTTATTTTGGGGGGCATTTATATGAATGAAAAGGCAGAATGATTTAGGGGTATCGGAGTTTAGGCTAGAAAGTTAGCCAGTAACAGCATGTGAAAGTTAGACAATAAACTGCTTAGTCCATCCAGTTCTTATTCTTTTAACTAGTTTACTTTTTGGAATTTTAAGTCATCTTGTGTATCGCTAGACTTCATGCCGTTTTGTTTTGAATCGATAAAAAAATAGAAAGCGCTGTTACCTTCTCATTTTTAAAATCCTTGAATTTGTCCTATAATATTGCTTCCCAAGTTCAACTGGGACAAAGACTGTGCAAGTCCTGGTCTCAGAGATACAGTTCACATGCAATTTAAGACCAATGTTGTGTGACCACATTTCTGATGGCACAACAGTCTAACTTCTTTATAAATTTACCTGCGATTAAAGACCACATGTTACATGTATATGTGACCACTTTGGATTGGCCGTTAGGGTGGTCCTAAATAGCAGGTACTATGTACTGTAATATTATTCAGCAGGCTACTTTTTATATGGGTGCCTGCTTGGCTGACTCTGAGGTCATATTTGTGGCTGGTGGCCTATAAGTGCCCCCCTCCCCCCATCATGCAATCAGTCAAGGCCCCAGGTTTGTTAAACATTTCATAAGAACCACATGGAAACAAACAGCAACTAGAAAAAAAGATTTGCTTCACAACAAATCTGTGCGGGTGCTTTCAAAATGAGTGCAGTTTGAAATGCAACGCTGCTGTTGTTCAACACTATCTAAATTTTGGATATTTGCCTGATAATCTGCATACATCAATATGCTACAACTTTTGTTCTTGGTTCTTTTGATGTGACCATATCACAAATTTATAAACTGAAGTTTGAATTACACCACAGTCCATGATAATTTTTGAAGCTATCCAAGATTTATATTTTGGGTATTCACCTAAATTACACAAAGTCCTACAACTTTGGTTCACGATTCATTGGCTGCGGTTATGTCACAATCCTATAAATTGAAGTTTGAACACTACTTCCATGTAGAATAGTTTCGCACTTATTCAGGATTCAAACCTTGTATGTCCCCTTTATTTGCAGAAATTAAAATTGTAAAACTTCGGTTCATGGTTTTTTGGATAGACCTATTTTACAAACTTATAAATTACAGTTGGAATGGCACTTCTATAATAATCTTAAAGTTACTGTGTTTTACGTAATTTGCATCAATTAAAATTTTACAATTTTGTATTATTTTTCATTGGGTGTGGCAATGTCACAATCCCGTGAATTGAAGTTGTAATGGTACCTCTATCTATAATAGTTTTGTAGCTATTTAAGATTTATATTTTGCACATTCACCTAATTTGCATAAATTAAAATCCTACAACTATGGTTCATGGTTCATTCGATGAGGCTTTGCCACAAGCACATAATTTCAAGTTGTAATGGCATCTTTTTGTATACGTGTAATAGTTTTGGATATATTCAACTTTTAAGTTTTTCATTGCCCCTTATTACCATAATTTAAAATTGTACAACTTTCATTTATTGTCCATTATATTGGCAGCTGTCACAAACCTATTAAAGATACACATTGGAATTTTGTATCTGTTTGCAATAGTTTGAAAGATGTGGAGCTTTTATAATTTAAACTGCCCTGAATTTGCATAATAGTAAACATCATGACTATTCCAAACGATATGCACAGTTTCACTTGTAGATCAGTCACTATGGCAAGTCTGGTGGTCTTCTGAATAATACTAGTACCTCAGAAAAACTCGAGACAAATTTGGTTGTAATGGAAGAGAGAAAGAAGGAAAGAAAGAAAGAAAGGAAGAAAGAAAGAGAAAGGAAAAAAGAAAATGGAAAGAAAGAGAAAGAAAGAAAGTAAAAAAGAAAGAAAGAAAAGAAAGAAAAATTTGGCAAAAAAAGCAATATTCTATGATTAAGTCAAGTTGAACATATTAAGTTCCTGAACTGTAATTATGATCATGATTAAAAAAAAGATGTCATGGGATTAATGGCACCGAAACAAGTCTTGCGCTGGTTCCCCGCTGATGACCTGATTTTTAAAGGCTAATAATGCCTAAAACTTTCTTCTTAATTTCAAATTTTATGAATATGATTTGTTCCTTTCATAAATTAATTTGCTATTATGATTTAGCAAAATACAGTTTTTTAGTGAATGGTACGGAATAGGACTTTGCTCTTAGAATATCGGACTTGATAGTGTTCAAACGGTACATGGGCTCACAGAATTAGGTTTGCTAAGTTTCTCTTTGTATGTAATAGATGTACTGAAAAAGTGATCGTAGGCAGACATCCTCCCTCATTAAGTACATCTATGAACTCTGAAAGGCAGTTTTAATTGATACATATGTATTGCAAAGTTCCTTCTTGTATGCATATAGGTAGTCATGCATGCAGGCTGCTAAGAGGCAGAGCAGCATGTCATTCAGTGGGTGTGTGTGTTGGCGGGGGTGGGTATGGGTATTTTCTCACTAGTACCATGCTAGCACACTGGGGTCATGTGTTCCCATTCCAGCGAACTGGAGGCCCTCTTTTTTCCATGTTTCACATCAACATATATGTTCATACTGGCCATTATGTTGAAATTTTCCTATTTTCTGTACCCTGTTATGGTAAAAGTATTTCCTGTACTGGTGTAATGGGACACCCAACCACCCCTGACCTCCTCCCTTTCCCTGGGTACAGTCTATACAATATATGTTAGTCCCACTTGTGATCTTTTACTACAAGTTGGGCCAATGCATAAACTGGCCAACCACTGTTAATTGCATGGAGGTGTAAATGGTAAATTGGGTCACTGGTTGTGTTGCTTTATTGTGGTGACAGAGCTAGTCAAAAGCTGCCTCAACCTGGTAATTGGGGGGGGGGCAATGCAGCTAGAAGGGGATGATATACTGTGCATGATCAAGGACTGAAATGAAAACTATGTGGCATGAGGTGGGGATGGAGTCATCAAAACAACCCTATGTAAAGTACTGTCTCAATTATCAGCACTTATGTTGTAACTGACTACAATGCATACATCAAATACATTCAGGTCAGAGACCAAGATTTTAAGATTCAAGAGTTTCAACATTTTAATGACGAACAAAATCTGAGACCACATATTTTTCTGGTTTGATGTACATGTTTCATATGCATGTATTTCTCTTAAACAGACTCATAAGACTGGTAATCCAAGTTGTTCAAAGTAAGCCGGCACATATTACATTTTACCCTCTCCTTCCAGGGCAGTGGTGACTACTCAGTCTTGCGCTCCTTACAATATGCAATGCGATTTATATTGTTCACTTGGGTTAACTTTGGGGTGCCCACAACTTTGTGGCTAGTGTCATGCACTTTAAAACATTTTGAACACCCTGTACCTCCCTTCCCCACCCAAACCCCCTTCCAAGTTGAACAGGGATCAAGACTGTGCAAGTCCAGGTCTCAGAGGTACAGTAGAACCTGCAATTTAAGACCACTATTGTGAGGGACCACCTGACTTGTAACCATAATTTCTGATGGCACACCATCTCACCTGTTTGCAAATTTACCTGCAATTTAAGACCACTTGATGCACGTGACCCCTTTAGGTTGGCAGAACGGGTGGTTTTGTACTGTAATATTCAGCAGACAACATTTTTGTATGGGTGCCTGTTTAGCTGTATGTCAGGCCATATGTGTGGCTGGTGGCTTGGCAGTGGGCCCCAGTCATGCAGTCAGTCAAAAGCCCTAGGTCTGCTAAACAGGCAATTTATATGGCATTAATATGTGCTGTAAAACACTCCCTCTTAATGGAAAAGAGGACCCTGGCAACAATGACCATGGCTGGAAACAGCTGGAGTCCACCCACTTACTCTGGTGGTATGATGTAATCATTGAAATAACCAACTTTGCTCACTGCAGGGAAATGCTCTTAAGTGTCATGCATGGGTATGCCGACTCCGCAGGCAGCCTAATTAAAAGCTCTGATCAGTTTTAAAAAATAAGTTCCACTGGGATATGAGATAATCAGATATGCTGAATAACAGGTAAATGGGGCAAAAAAAGCATTGTTGATGGCCCCTGGATTTGGTCACGGTAACAACTGGGATAAAGGGGAGCGATAGCATATTGACCAGTGACAGACGGGTGAAAGTAAAGGTAGACCAATTAACAAGAATAATACATGGTGTAACATGTGGTTACTTTGGCTTGTTGATATCTGGTCTGATGGGAGGTCCATGATCATTTCCAATAGCATCCCCTTAAATAAACGGTTGGAGCATTTTTTATTGAAAAACAATAACCAAATGAAATGAAAGCAAACGCAATTTGTTATTTATCACACTTTGCCTGACTATAATGATGTCCTTTGCTAAGCTGTTGCCTGCTTAGGAGACCTAGGACCTTTGAATAGTGGACTGGGGCCCTCATGCCCTCACAGGCCACCAGCCAGATAAAAAATACCCTGATATCCAGTGAGCATATTATAACTATCAGCAGGTACTCTTCAGGAGGCTAGCAAAGCTGTGACAATAAATAAAAAATAACTGCATGTATAAACAGTCATTTTGACAAGAGTATTCAGCATTCATGGTTTCACTTCGAACAAAATAATGATCATTCGTAATTATTAACATATATATGTCATTTGACTATAACTCTGGTAGACTTTATTTTTTCTCACTTGTTTGATAGGGCACAAAGGGGTTAAGGTTCATCTGTCCAAATTTGGTTTACCTGTCCCCTGCCAAAGTCTGCAGGTTGTGAAGTAGAACAGTGGTCTTTCACTTAGTGGCACTGTGTCAGTCAGTTACAAGTAAATACCACACAAAACATGCCACTTAGAATTTTATCCCACTCAACTTAAAGTTTCAACCTTTGACTTGCTCACTGAGGGCCTTCGAAATATTTTAACGATATGATCCTGGTTGTAACATTACAATGTAGGCCTACAGGAAACCCAATAGTAGAGTGCAACGTACTTTTCCCTTGTAATGTTTTTAGCTTAGCAGCTAGATACGTGTATGAGTACGTATGGGCCTTGTCACTACATGTTGACAAGAGCTCATTTAGTTGGAAAAAATTCATAGTGAAACCAACGTGACTATACATGTATATTGGAGGGTATTGTCAAGCAGAATTTTTCAGTGTGGCTGAAATTAAAGGATTGTATATCGTGGTTGACTGACCTACTCTATCAAGGGCACTGGAGTATCAAATTGGGTGTCTAGTGACGGCCCTTGTTCATTTATTTGTGGATATGTGGATTTAACATTACAGGCATACTACATGAAGAGAAAAAAAAGGCAATGGCATGTGAGCCACTGGGGGTGCCACCAGTAGTATTTGATGATATATTTATTAAGGAGATATACATATTTTAATTCAAGGCACATATTATGAATGGCCTTGGTCATCTTTTCAAGGTCATCATATGCCGTAGTAAGCGGTCATGACTTTGAAATACAGACATAATT
>OZ026618.1:93192310-93447310 GCA_964020975.1 Hermodice carunculata | reverse complement strand
GTGCCTAAAACTGTGCGGGTTTGGGTGGTCCCTGATTCGAGCTGTACGGTATCTGCTATTTTCTGAACTTTCTTGACGGAAACAAAGTTTATTATTAATTGATGGCCCAGGCAACCATGCGCATGTTTGATTCTGTCTTAATTGATAGTTGCTTATGACAATAAACGTCAGGGAATCATTACGATGGGACATCTTACACTAGGAAGCTATTGGCCAGGTAACTGTGCCCACTTATAATTCTCTCCCAAGGTATTTATGCTCAGCACAATACACCTCTGGGACTCCTGGCAAGACATTTGCTCAAGAGTATCGATGAACCTGCTGTGTAGGTAGCTGTGCTTCCCTCTAATTGCATCTGATTGGACTGTCCGCGGCTGGAATATTCTTGCGGGACAAACAACTAGAGAACGTCTTACAAAAGCGGGTGGATGAACTTACGGTGCAGATAACCTTGCCCATCTCAAATTCTCCAAGGATGGATTATTGCTGATTGCATTATAATTTGTGGCTCGCAACGAGAGGACAACCTGCACAACTAATGTAGCACATTACCATATCAGAGGTGCCAAACAAAACACATCGATTTTGATACCGGCCAGCGGCAATGTGGCAGCTGCGACCACTTAAAACGAAGAGTTCTGAATTTTAATAAGGGGGCTAGATTCTTGTTTCTTTTGCAAATACCTTTCACTCAGGTACCAGAATCCTTGTTGTGACATAGAACATAATAGTTCACGCCAGCATCTTTTCCCGGCATGCTTTGGAACATTGTGCCCAAAGCGAGGCGAGGAAACGTATTAACTCAGTCAAAATATGGCATAAACACACATATATATCAATATGAGTAAAAGCACATGGAATGATAAAACGTGTACTGAAGGTACATTCTACAGACACATAATGCATGATGCAATGTAAATGATATATTTGCGAGTTATAAATCGCACGCGATGGTAAATAATCAATACAAAAGCTATTGAACATTGAGAGCGGTATGGTGGAGAGGCCGGGCATTAGGACCCGAGCTGGGCATCCAAGTGTGGGACCACTGTGTATGGCCACATGGTCCGACGGCATGCAATGTGGCCTCATGCATGTCGACCGACCTGCGTGCACCTAGTCTAAATATTTTGTTTTGCCTAACAGATCAGGCGACGTTATTGACTCAAAACACTCCGGACCAATGTTTAAATATCTTATAATACCCTTTTGTCTGACAAATATTAAATTTGTGACTTTGACCCAATTTTAGGGCATCACGACCTAAGTACCGAAAACACATTTTGACCCCTATCTCAAAGTTATTGATGGATTTGTGCAATGTTAAATGTTGCTGAATATTTGAACCCAAGGTTTAATTATGTAAATTTACAGATGACTTCTTAAGGTCAAATGTTGAGGTAATTTTAGTATATAAAGATTTGGAGTAATTCATTTAGCCATAACTTTGTCAGTTCTGATTAGATCTAAAACATGCTGTCCTCAAAATTTCGGATTGCAGCGACCAACACCTATGTGGTTTACGTTTGACATCTAGGGGTCCAACGTCTATGCCATCTGAAAGTTTACGTATGACTTTAACACGGTAAATTTCCATTCGAATTTTTGATGTTGAGCTCAAAATAAATGTCAAAAGCCAAAGATATGTGACCATCTGAAAATTTTCATCTGGCCAAAAACGCGAGAAGGTAAGATCACCAAAGTGGGAGCACGCGTGGAGAGGCTGGGCTTTTTCTCAATGAAGGCATGAGATCAAATATCTAGTCATCATTTATTTTGCTATGGTGCCATGAAAAGATGTGCGAACATTGTCGAAAAATAAAGCTACAGTTAATTTTTAGGGGGAGGTGCTGGTAATGTTTCAATGGCGGGACTGGATGCATTTCCCGGACCTTGCAACATAGACCATCTTCCAACAGTGAACACATACTGTATAATAATACTAAGTCAACAGCTTTCATTGGCCCGTATGCGCCAATCCCGCCCCCAAGAAGAGCCATGCGACCTGGTACTGTAATCGTGATAGGTCTCTCTAAATCAGACGACATTTTAACGTCCGGGCACTGCGGGACGACTTACCCAGGATATGGTGGGCTTCATGATGCTTTTAGTTTTAATGCACATAAATTGTACAGGAAAGCAATGGAGACGTTGAAAATGAACGGCACGAAATGGAACACCCAACGAGTACGATTTAGCGGTGTATTTGTGGAACATCTGTCGACATGTCTTCCTGATTGGAGCTGTGAATATTTACTTCGTCAGTGAGGCATGGTTGCACCGAAAAAAAAAGTTATATCAAATGTGGTGAAACAAATCTGGTAGTACCTACAGAACAGGTCAAAGGGTATGTCAGACAGTTGTTCAGCAAAGAACTGAAGTCTTTAATCAAAGACAGTGGAAGCAGCACTTTGACTTCGCAGGCATCAGCCACAGTATGGCCCGTGTGACCCCATATAACCAGTGACATTTGAGATGAGTGTTGGTTAGGCAATTCCAGTTTCACTAATGTATGAAGGTTCAGGTACGTCTATGAAAACAATCAGGGTGCTTAATCTTAATGTAAGAAAAGAGGCATTGAATGTGCATGCATATTGGAGCACCGTCAGAAGACTGAGTAAGAAATAATGACTGCTACCTGTGAGTTGAGGCAGCATTTCGGCCGATTCATTTAAATTTGACAAACGAAATGTGGGACAAAGTTCTTATGTATGTAAATAAAAAAATATGTGTATGTATGTATGTATGTGTATATGTATGTATGTATGTATGTATGTATGTATGTATGTGTGTGTGTGTATGTATGTATGTATGTATGTATGTATGTATGTTTACATTCAATCTAACTTTTAACATTGCAAGTATAAGAGAGAGCCTGGTGTGTTATGAGACTATAACACATTAGCTTTGTGTGTTATGGAACCATAACACATGTGTCCCGCCCACAATCCAATAAGACACGCCTACCTTGGTTTCAGGAACTTAACACTTGAACACGCTCGGCAAATCAGTTTTTGGTCGTTTCTCGTAGCTCTACGTATTAAGCTTCTAAATTTCGTGTAATTGAGCAGAAAAATTAAGAGGGAAATGTAAATATAAGCAATGAGGGTCGCTTTTGTGTGTGTCATGGCATAATGACGCGGGAGATTGAAGCTGGCATCGGGCGATGTCAGCTTCAATCACGCGCGCCATTATACCATAACACACACAAAATCGACCCTCATTTCCTAAATGTATGTATGTATGTATGTATGTATGTATGTATCAGTACTAAGATTTGAATATATTTTTTATTGTTATGATACACTGTAACCTTTAGTTTAAACTATAGTTAAAGGGTTAATAGACTTAATGTAGCTGCATTCGCACGTGTACATGCATGGCATAAGTGGATCATATGAGCACCTGGACCTGATTGCCTGAGTGAAGTCGGGTCACTTAGTAAAATGTATTTAGAGCAGGGGAAAGTTATCCCGGCCCGCGGCTGTAATACATCGAGGACAACAAATACAATCTTGGTCAGTTTCACACGAGTGGCTGGCCCTAGCATACATTGACAAAAGTGTACATGCACGTTACATTTGAAGTTCCTGTGGACAGGCAGTTCAATGTTCAGTTTATGTGAGTATGGTAGCCAGTGGTTGTGCCATGTTCAATGTACTTTTCGAACAGGTCCATGAACGGCCAAATTATCATCGATTTTGTGAGCTGCAGAAGAGCTCCATTCTAGGTTGCTAATCAGTCAAAGAAATGAATATTTGTCTGAGCGTTATGGACGCATTAATATATTTTTTTTGTATTATGTTATACATAGATACGTGATTTTTCTGGTTGCTGTTGTGTGGTTTCACAGTTAACCTCTAAATTGAATGTCTCGAGTTTGGCAGCGGAGGGACGTAAGAATAGGGATTCTAACTTCATTTGTTGCAAGATATATGTAGAGATATATCTAAAACAAATTAAGCGGGCTCAAGTTTTAGATATATTTTCCTTCTCCTGATACCGCGCTTTGATTTTGAGTTGCAACCCGGAGTGAGTGATGGCAGGCCAAGAGGAACCCATACAGAGATAGCCAGACAGACAACCCTACCTAGAATCTGTCCTGCCTGAGCTTTAAACTGTGAATCCATTTGTAAGTGTTAGAGAAACACACACACACACACACACACACACACACATATATATATATATATATATATATATATATATATATATATATGTACTTTATGTTCGGAACGAGCGAGACTCGGACTTGCAACCATTGGCACCAGTCGCTCAGCTGAAATGGGAAACGCACATATGCACTCGAATATACGACAGTTTTTGTCCTTGTGTTTTCTTCACGGCTACAACATTAGTAAATAATTTAGCTTTTGCACATTGTTGGGTAGGCCTCAGCAGAAAGTTAGATGGATTCAACATCTTAACAAAGTAACTATACGGACGGACCAATGCGGATAGACATCACATGATTTGTGACTTATTTTACAAACTCTCAATGGAAATGCGATACCTGCTGCTGTAGAACTACCGACTCGTGCTGCGGCCTGTTAGCATGACAGTTTGCCAAAAGAATATTTGAAATATGGTGTCTCTTTTACTCTTAAATTTATACTACAATGATTGAATCTCATTGAAGGACTTGCGCAATATCCGGATGCTTGGTATAAGCAATCACTAGAAGCTTATTTAAAGGAAGTAACCAGGTAGTTCTGAATGGCTGTAGGGACTTACAGCACTATATGTATGCAAGTATTTGCATTGATACCGGAGAGCAGTTAATGAGATTCTTTAACAACAACGACCCATCCATTTTAATGGTGCATAAAGCCAAGGGAAGCGTGAAAATCTCATGTCTGATATTCAATACGTTGCACTTTAAAGTCCGATAGGCTTTTAGTTAAAGTGTGCGGGCATACGTATAATACCTAAACAGGAAACTTGGCTTGCCTTCCCATGCATTAGCGAAAGTTTCTCCCTTTAATTGGGTGACTCTTCTGTGTTGCCTCGTAGGTATCAGATACAAAGGCAAAGCATTGCGATGTCTTAAAAATAAATGAAATGTACACTGCCAGGTTATTTCCCGCTTAGTTTGCAAGAGACTGGTTTATAATTGTGAATGTATTGAGGCAAGTCTGCATTCTTCCCGTACTCTTTTTACGGTTGTGATGACAAATCTTACCAAATCTCTTTGTGATTGTAGTTTTCGTCCAAAATACAAATATAAATCGTAGCACAGTAACTTGGCAAATATGGAAAATAAATATATTTTATCCAAATACCTCTTACGGAAATAGAACGAATACACAAGGCCGATTTAATACACTAAAACGGACAAAAACGCTGAGACAAGAACAACAGGCAAGACAGATAGTGCAGCAATAAAAAGAAGGGATAAGCAATACCACGATTTTATCGACTTAGTGAAAGCAAAGCTAATCAGCAACACCAGTTTAACAACAATGATGGCAGAGACGAACACGGTCAGATGTTGTCCGTGGATATCATGTAAGCCTGACTCAATAACACATGTGATAGAAAAAACAATCCACTGCGTATCCAGTAATCTGTTTCACACACAGTGATGCATCTGACAGAAAAGTGGTCTGCAGTTAGTGTGACAGGGGAGAGTCTGGGTAGCTTCTGTTCCATTTAGTTACTGGTTCTTGTGGATGTTTACATTTTCAGCGACTCCAATTTAAATTTCCCCGGAGTACCAATATGCTGGATTCTTTTGTTAGTGCTTATTTGCTGACAAGAAATCAGCTTCGTAGTCTGTAATTAAAACAAGAGGAATGTCAGTCCTGTGCTCAGCTGACCTTACAGTCACAGTCTGAAGTGCACCCCCGAAATAATAGCAAAACTCCCTTTCTGTAGGACCATAATCACTATTTACAATATCAGTCCTCCATCACACAGCTGTGGAGTTTTTTCTTTTATGTGGAGAGGCCAGAATTTGCTTACCCTGAAATATAAGTCAATGTTTCAGTTTCAAACCCAAAAGTAACAGCATCAACAATGTGAATGACCATTGCGCTCTCTATTGGGATGTGTAGTAATCAATAGAAACTCATGTCCCACCAGCCAAGTACCAAAGTGGGAAAAAAATGTAAAAATTTGTTGAAAAAATCATAGTTCTGCAGTATCACCACCCGCTTATCAACTAAGTTTACCCCTTCCACAAGCTGCATTTCCAACAAACTAACTGATTGTTGGACACGAAGTTGACATTTTCATTTATACACAAAAATTCGTTTTAAAAACTACAGCGCCACTTTTTGAACCAATTAGGGATTCAGAAACACGGAAGTGTTCCAATTGCATTTTTAAAGCAATCCACCAAGCAGTTTAGGACAATATTTTTCAACTTTTTGCCAACAAATGACCAAAATAATCATAAAGTAAAAAAAAAAAAAAATCACTGGAGTATAACCGGTATTAACAAAGTTTCTAGAAACCCACTCAAGGCAGATCCTCAACCAGCTTGTGGAGGATCCCGCCAACAGCTATATGTTGATGTGAGTAGACGAAAGCAACGACAACGGTGGCTAACAGCGGGCGACTGACCCCCCTGTAAGCTTAGCTGACCAGCAAATCAGCTGAGCTAAAAAGTAAATCACATTTCGAAAGATTGGTTTGCGTGATAAAAATCAAGATCAAAATTGATGAAAGTTCCCTTTTAATTATTGATACCGCCCATACATGTATATATATATATATATATATATATATATATATATATATATATATATATATATATATATATATATATATATATATATATATATATATATATATATATATAAATTCCTGTGATAGCTGACACGAGACATTATTATAAGGCGTCAAATTGCTCTGAGATTTACCTTTGACAAGGATTACTAGTTCAATGTAATGTTGAAGGAAGTAGAAAATTTCCAAAACTAGTTAGACATGCTTGGAGACCCGAAAGGACTTGGCATTTTCACATTTTAAACTGGATAATAAAAACCTAGTACAGTCCATGGTATCTAACCTCATTTGGAAGCATTATTGCACGAATAAGATTTCATGTTCAGTTCACCCACAATGACCAACGTTTGCTGCATGAGTGTAATACAAAGGAGCTATACGTTAAGAATTGTTCTATCCATTCTTGTGACAACGACTGAGCTACCCGACATGTAGAGGGGATTGGATGTAGCTTTCCAAGACGGGCGGAAACAGTGGAAAGGCTTACAACTCTTAAATATAATGGATCATGCTTCATTATTATACTTAACTAACGCACTCTGTATGTGATTATCTACTTGAATGGTTTCAATGCCAAGGTTTGGAATGGGTCAACAGCTTTCCTCGGCGCGCTTTGGGCGTATTGCGCCCAATCCACGCCGAGGAAAACTGTGGACGCGGATCATAATATTCTCTGCAACTACAGCCATGCTGGTGGTTGAATCAAAGGTCTTTGCACAAGGAACATTAATCCAGCATCCTTTATATTATGAAGCACAGTTCGTTTTAATTAGTTCGACTGTAGTCGCAGTTGGCACTAAAAGAGTCAAGGTGACAAGCACCGTGTGACCAAATTGAAAAAAATCACGGTATTGAGGGCATTTGAGGCTTTCGCTTTCTACTTTTGCACCTGATAACTAATTGCTGGTATCACTATCACCATTCAACTATAGATGAGTGCACATGGCCTTTGAGTACAAATCCCCATTTAACCTAGCTTCCGTGAAACCAGATATTTTTCTGTATTGAAAAAAATGATAGAAACCATTGAAATGTATACAGTGCCAACAACCGTCATGAGACTAATTACAAACGAACCTAAGAAGAACATGGTGATTGGGATCCTCAATAAAGTTCATTAAGCTAGTTACTCTGCCAGTGCCAGATTCTATTATTATAACTCTACTTGCATGGTGCAACTACCAAGACACTTATTGCAGTATTGCACTCCAATGTGACATATTATGTGTTTTGAGTGAGCTATGTACAGTCAATTTGACTTTGTTACTGCAGTATCTTTAAAAGAAGTATCGTGCCCATATTCATGCATCAGTGTTATCAGAATAAGTAACACCGTCTCAATTTCGCTTCCTATATTCACGGGTCACTTTGCAGCCAAGATGACTCCTTCATGTTTGGGGCATCCCAATTATTGCTTGCAAAGATAGCACGCTGGTGATATTTCATAGTTGTACCATGTAACTGATTTAGTTTGTTCAAAAATGCACCGTACATATTTCTGTGGAGAAACGATCATATGATATTGAATATACAAAACAAGTACATAAACAGTCTATCGGTCATTAATCGTTAGGCCAAAACTGGGGCAAAGGGCATTTAAAATTGATGTTGTACCTGCAAGACTGTGTTGATTACTCAGCGAAAGCAAGGCAGAAGAAACATGTTCGGTTAACCCTTCCAGCCTCAAGTTGTCGTCTGATGCCAATTTTTTTTCGTTTTTGGCCACATACGCCGAATTTGCGGCGAGAAAACAACGATTTAGGCCATTTGTGTCCTCAGGAAATTTGGGTCAGCTGGTGCTCCACTGAAACGTTAATCTCACTTCATCGAGGATTTGGATCTTAAACCATAATTATATTTCATATGACGGCAGCGTTTTTATGTGATGAACCCTGAAGAAGTTATTACTGACAGCAATCTCGGAAACTGTCATGGCAGAACTGGCTGACATGTGGCAAAACTGACCACCAAGAAAACAAGTTGTACTATTTCCGGCTGACTACACTCTGACCGAGATATAACAGAGACCTGCTGCATTATTTTTCAACATCAACACTACAACTTAAACCGAACAATTTATACATCTGTTTCTGGTACCATAAGGCCTAAGGGTAATTTATACAGATAATGGAAAAAAATCAATAACTACATTCTCACCAGAAACACACTAAATTAGTAGCTTTTAATTGGAATTCTGACTAATCTTGTAGCATGTGTTCTTGAGATTTAATTATAAATATTGGTAACACTACGTTGGATTTGAAATGACATCAATACGTATACTTCATTAGGTTTGTACTATTTTGATGCTATCATTGTCATTCATATCACTCAATATCTATTATGTAGAATGTACTTTACAGTTATTTGCTATGCACGTTTCAGTAATTACACTACCGAAACATCTGAAGGGAATGATCAATGTAAGTCAGTTTAATTGAAGACATTTTGAGCAATTTTCAACACACACAGTGTAAAAATAATATTATTTTTTCAAGTTCCTGATGGTAGTATTTACAAAAACACAAATTTTGCATACTAATCACTGGAGATCAACGCCAGTCAAAGCTTGACATAAACACCATGGCAAATTTGTAAAGAACGGTGGCGATGAACATCCGGAGAGCTATTGTGACGAAGAAAGTCACGCGACGTGACAGAACTGTACAGCTGGGAATGTTTTCGACGGCATAACAGTGTCAGTAGCAACAGTTGCCAGTGCCCTTTTGTTTCCTCGCCCAACCCCGCACATTTCAATCTACTGATTCAAACTGGCAACTATATATCATTGTTGATAGTTTGAGATTTTCTGAACACTTAACCGATCCATCATATTTGAAGCGATACCTAAATGAATCAACTTACGTACACAAAGTGAGCCGATCGTGCCTTGTTTCCAAATAGGGGGAAGAGGCAGCTTTTGATTACCCAAATAAATAGATGTGAATTGAGAGTTGGAGTATAGCAAGAGACACTTTAATCTTGACTAAATGATTCGGTGTTGAAGTTTTATTGGTTAAATATACTATCTATTTAACAAGTTAAACAGGATTGATAATGTAGGCAAGAATATTCACATTTCGTCCATAAATTCTCATCTTACGAAAACAAAGCAAAATTCCTGATAAGGTAAACCGCACATGTGAAACTTTATATGTCATTATTGGAATACCCATGTGTGGCTCCTTTCTGGCATAGTGCTATGCGTAAAGATACAGTCTCAGATACGTGCTTATGGCACCCTCTCACCTCAAAAAAAAAGCTTAGAATTCAAATCCCCTAGACAAAGCGATATAATTATGCACATCATCAAATATTTTAATATTTTCCTCATGACTTAAATTACTATTTCCGTGCTTCAAATATGTAACAAGGAGATCACCACATAAATGTACGATAAGTTATGGATTGACGCCCGGTGCCAAAATATGACACACAGTGTCAAAAAAATAATGCCTATGGGCTGAAAAGAGGGGATAGGAGAAGAAAAAATGACTGATCTCTTTGCTTTGGAATGAACATGCACTAGGAAGTGAGGGGATCATGTTAACTTTATAAAGATGGGAATTCAACTGTGAACAGCCTAGGCACAGCTGACTGTGACAAATGTTTAGGACACGCATTCCATGGGACAGGTAAGAGGGTTTGAAGTCGACAGATAGTAAGGTAGATTTCAATTTGGATTTGAAAATTGCAAGTGATACAAATTGTCGAATGTCAAGTGGTAGGCTATTTCAAAGGTGAATGCAGGAAGGGAGAAAGGAGTCGCCGTAACGTTTGGTCGGGAATTTAACCTGTCTAATGTTGAGGCGGTTACACAAGTTGAGATTAGTGCTCAGACCGATGCCACGCGGTACTAAGTCGTATAAGTACCTAGCAGTCACTTTATTGAACATCTAATAAAAAAGGACCAACTTGTGATATTTACGTCTATCAAATCAAGTCTGCCAGCCCGGCTCGGATAGAAGGAGACGGGGTGTGTGTCTCAGTGCGCCAGTGCAAATGCGAGCAGCTTCGAATTGAACAGCCTCAGGAGATGATGATAAGCCGTCCTTACAATCACCAAGGAGTACACAACCATACTCAAGGATAGGACGTATCGTAGTTAAGTATTAGCGCATGAGGGCTTTGTGGGATAGCTGGTATTTCAGTCTGCGCAACAAGGCTAAACGTTGGCTAGATTTATAAATGATACGAGTGATGTGGGACTGCCATGACAAATTGTGTGTAAGTGTAATTTCCAGGTGTGAGTTTTCATGTGCTTCTGGTATAGCTGTGTCTCCCATAAGGAGAGGGGGATGAGCAGGTTTGTCTTTTTGGGGGGAAAAATAGCAGATTAAGATTTTATGTCATTGAACGTAACTCGCCAAAGTTTGCCCCATGCATGGATTCTGTCGAGGGCAGTATTGATTCGTTCTGATGAAGTATTAGGATTATGCACAATTTCTAAAATGCTGGTTTGGTCAGCAAATAGTTTGATGTTGCAGGATGATGAAATCACCATCTGTGGTGTCATTAATAAAAACAAAAAAGGGGCAGAGGGCTAAGAATGGAGCCTTCTGGTAAACCAGCTTCAACAGGTAACTAAACGGAAGTTCGACCACAGATGGTGGTCTGATGCGAACGATCTGACAGGTAACTGCTGATTAAATCTGAAACGGGATCCGTGAAGCCAAGTTGTTTTAGCTTAGCTTGAACAAGAGACCCTCATGCAAACTCGGTCGAAGGCTTTTGAAATATTAAGAAAAACAACCCGTGCTTCTTTGCGCAGTTCGAGACCGTTGTAAATGTTATGGAGAATAGAGACTAGCTGATTGATAGTGGAGTCATTTCTCTTGAAGCCGCAGCTTTTAGTAGTGAGGAGGTTATTTGATATTAAGTACTCATAAATCACATTATATAGAAGGCGTTCAAAGACTTTTGAAACCTTAAAAAGCAAGGAGATAAGCCGATACTTTTCCTTAGATTGTTTGGTTTTCTTTTTGAAAACTGGACAGACGTTGGATTTTTTTCAACGAAAGTGGGAAGTAAGAATGCGGTAAGGAGTATTTAAAGAGCTTAGTCATAGTATGAATAATTCCAGAAGCACTATTTTTTAGGGGGATGTTTACAATGTTATAAGGCCCACAGACAGAGCTAGTTTTAAGAGATACTAGGACTTTTTTTAATCTGGGCAGCGTCTAATTGAGACATATTCAGGCGATCAGTCTTATAGAGGAAAGTAGGGAGAGGTAAGGGGTTATCTTGATGCGAGAGTTTGCATCGGTTGGCAAAATATGTATTGAAAGTTTCACACTTTTCAATGTTACTTCATATAATCTTCTCATTATCAACAAGTAGTGGAATAGACTGATATAGTTTGTTTCCAAGGATGGATTTGCTTAGGCTCCGTAACAGTCATAACTATTGCCAGGGACGTGACATTGCGTGTGCCTTCTATTGCTAGCTCAGAAATGTGACATAGTCATTGTTCCATCAACGCTAAGTGTCCGGTCCTGGTCACAGCAACCTAAGTTTGTGTCTGTTAATAGGATAAAATTGTTCATTCTTCGGGGTTCGCTCTCTCTCATTCCACTCTTTCTATTTGGACTATATCCTTGACGCACACATGACCCACTCCTTGAAGACATGATTGGAAAACATGTTAAGAAAATAATGAAGCTCACATAGGTTTCTACACTGTTCAATGCACTTACTGGCTGCGAATTTCGTGCAATATGCACGCAGAGTGTGTCTCAATCATAATAATACTGTTATCCTAGTTTTAGGAATTCAATTTTAGGTGAAATGATGCCGTGATTAGTGTCAATGCTCTACGTAATGTGCAGGCACTTTTTGCTTTATGTAGCTGTTAATGGCCAATGTGAACGACCACGAAGACTTTTCAGGGAAATATGCGATCATCAGAAGGGTACGTGTACTTTGGGGAATTATACTGGTGGGTCGCCCGTTTTTAATGTTAAACCTTTAAAAGGGGCCTCTGTTGTACTCAAAGTGCCAATAAATTCAATCGGGCTGATCTTCTGACAAAACACATTGTGGAAATACCAACCAAGAATAAAACATAATTAAAATCTTCTATGTCGTTGTAACTTACCTCGAAAGTTCAACGTTAACGGGATGTATTTTACACAGAAACACGCTATTCGTTCGTTTGTATGTTTTTTATATGTTTTTGGTTCAACACTTTGATGATACACATGGATCTGTACTATGCATTTGTCAAGGCACGTTTAGTGTTCCCAGCGTGCTTGCCTCATATGGAAGAAAACCTGGTGATTAAAATGCCTTCTGGTCACTTCAGTGGGTTTTGAAGAAATAAATTACTCAATTGCAAAAAGTAGACAGTCTACAGGACGGGTTTTCCCGAATCACAATGTTTATCCAAAATATATTTCAAATTAACGTTTTGAGTATCACAAGACAAAATGGACCCTCCTCTTTACGTCAGTTTTGCTGAAGTAAAGACACACATGCATGTATGCATGCATGCCTAATAGCTAGGGTAAAAATTTTGAATTGCTCTTCTTGATGCACACGTAAAGGGTCCCAAATGCCAAAAGATTTAATTTCGTTCAAAATGAAGGACTTGGAGTTTTATAGCATCTTTGTGAAGAAAGTTTGCCATATTCGCACAGGAAAATAACTTGATTTGCAAAAGAATTGTGTTTTCCATGGCGGGTCCGAAGCTCACAAATTTTAGCCTTTTGGCCATCAGGCAGGCTTCACGGAAGGGAGTCTATATGATATAATGGCGGATAATGATAAAGAAAGGATGAGTGGTTGCGACGCAAAGAATGAGCTAAAAATCAGTTTTAACTGTTCCTTTTCCAAAGAGGACCTTGCTGAGGTTGACGGGGAAGACGTACATGTATGATTAGGAAGGGAGGAGGGCAGAGAAATTGAGTTTTGCTGGAAGCAGCAACAGACGGCCAAGGACAAAGCCAGTTTATGCCGGAGTGACTGGGACTCAGGCTGTGCCCAGCAATGAACATGCCGTAGCTGCCATTGAAGATCATCAAAGCTGGTGCTTAGGAAGTTTAGACTGGTAAGAAATGCTTTTCAAAAGGCATTGTGCAAAAATTCCTAAATAAAGTGACTCGTTGAAGCAGGCCCTCTTGTGCAGTAACCAATGGGCAATACCGGCAGTTTACGCTGCACGTCAAGACACTGTAAATGTAAACTCAAATCCAGTTGAATTTGAAATCATAGGCCTACGTGCAGCTTGCCTTCAGTTTTATTCTAAGTAATGAATTATAGCAAGGCCTGGGATACGTAAAGGTAAAGAATATCATTGAAAAGCACTATGTAAAGCCAGTGCACGCCTAAACAGATTAATAATGACTATTTTAGCATGCCGCAAACCTCAGAAGATAGAGAGATAGGGAAATACACAAGCACTTCACCACAGCTTGAAAACACATAAGCCACACAGCAGGAAGTGCTATGTATTACCTGTCTTAGCGTCCAGCGTATACTGCCGGTATTCCCAACTGCACAAGATGACATGCCTTCTTGGTTTAAACATTTTTTTTAAAAACTGGAATAAAAAACGATCGGGCACTATATGAATCCCCTCATGTTAAAAATTGAAAATTAAGTACTCTACGGTAAAAACAGGGTTGACGTCACTGAAGGAATTGCACAAAGCACGGCAAAACATCAGTAAAAATATGGCGTGTAGCCTTATAATAGGCTAAAATCTTGCAATACTCATTGACCTAAACTTCAACCAGTCACATATTGGATTTTTTGCACAAGGATTTTCGAAAAGCATCCCTAACCAGTCTAATCTTCCCAAGCGCCAGCTTTGGTCATCTTCGGTGGCAGCTACGGCTTGATCAGTGCTGGGCTCAGACTCAGTCCCAGTTGTATTGGCAGAAACTGGCTTTGTCTTAGCATGTAACTCCTTCCAACATATTATTACCACGGAGGATGGTTCATACTGGACAAGTGTGAACAGTTTCCCGTTTGCATCTCCATTTTAATCCAGTAAGCCAAGAGCACACTGACATTCAGTACAGCGAGTCAATGTATACAATCCGAGTTCGTGTAGAAGCTCCCTTCCGCTACGTCACAGCTGATCAAACTGTGACGGAAAGTGCTGATGTTTCAAGATTGCGGCCGCCAAATGAGAGGCAATTCCGCACGATATAATAGCGACTAAAGTATATATTTCGTCATCGCAAAGCCAATTTTCCACACAAAAGTGCTATAACAATTCAACTCCTTCACTTTTCATCAAAAATAAAGTACTTGGCGAGGGGAAACTTTAATTTATTGAATATAGTTCTCCGCACTAATGAGCAGTTATTGGGTAAAAAGTCGAATTCTCAGTAACATTACATCTTACTAAAACATGGCAGCTTACTGGTAATCAAGATGAGCTACTTGTAAAGTACCTCAGGTACAGATCGTTTATCGATAATTCCGATTAGTTCTAGAAAACTTACAGTTGTTAGTTGTGCACTTTGTGATTCATGTAAAGCTTTACAAATACACATCACTGGTTATATAGCCCATGTGTCAGTGAGTTACTGCTGTTATATCAGAAGGGCAATGAATTTTGGATATTTTAGTATCCATGACTGATTAGCTAGCCATGCTATTCTAGTATCCATGACTGATTAGCTAGCCATGCTGAGCCAGGACAGGCCCACACCTGCAAAACTGACTGGTGATAGTTTTCTTAATATTAATATTTAACTACAAGGAGCAACGTTTCATCGATATAGTTAGTAAAGCACAAGTAAAATTGATATCCAGATCCTTTGGTTATCGGCCTGTGTACACGCACGGCAGCATACAGGACGTTTCCAATTTAGACGATGTGTCTTTTCAGTTGTATGTGAGAAGTCCTTCATTTTGTCCACAAAACCGGCTTTAGCTCGTTCTTTCTCGAGTGTTCATTTGTTATCAAAATCCCGACGAGTTCAAGCCCTTTACCCTTTCAGGTTTGTACGAAGTCAACAGCTTTCTTCAGTGCGCTTTGGACGCATTGCGCACACATCGCGCCGAGGAAAGCTGTGTACCTGGACCATTATATTGCAGGAGGCTTTAAGGATTTTGGTAGTATAAAAAAGGTCTTTTTACCACGAATGTGAATATAGTATCTGTTTGATAACTCAGTTAGTTCAGCCCAAATATTCCGACTTTAATTGCAGTTGGTAATGAAAGAGTTTAAAGCCGAGAATGATGATTCATAAAAAGACTTTATCTCTTCCTGGCTTTCTTTCTCCGTTCTGTCTTCAGCTGTCAGTGCGACAGTATCCTCGAAAATATTGTTAATCAGAAGTAGACTTTTAAACTAACAGATTTTATACTTTTTATAGCCATGAAAATATGATATTGCCCCAAGGTTCCAAATCTCGGAATGGGATCTTACATGTTTATGTCCCAACGATCGCAAAACTTTCAACCCGGGCCCTCTTGGGGTCAGTGGTCGACACAATAAATCGTTTAGTTACAATGATATGAATAAAGATTGACACCGGATGGTACTGTTTTATTGCTTTGTACCAGTCCAGAGATCAAATGGGAAAATGAGAAAGATATAAAGCGGTCTTGCGTCCGCAGGCGGTCACCCTAATTGCATTTGATAATATCGAAAGTGTGTGTGTGTGTGGGGGGGGGGTAAACTGAGGGAGTAAAAACGGAAATATATTCAGTTGATAGGTGACCATTAGTCCCACAAATAAGTAGAAGATATCCAGCGGCGTATACAATATCTTTGCTTGCACAGAGTTATCAAAACCTCAAAGTCTATATTCCAGAAACCAAACTAATTAAAGGAATTTCGCATGAAAGGGTTGTTATTAAACAGCCCACATGCTTAAGGGAACAAGAATGTTCAAGTCAATGCGCAAAGCCAGATCATGTCTTGCTTTCAAGAAGGTACTGAATATACTTGAAATTTGTACACTTTAAACGTACAACAATTGCTAAATGTGGCCACTACAATTAAGCAAGTCGCATTCAGCACAGAAATGACGTGTCTGTGGTAGTGATTCAAATGAAATATGCCAAGGTTTTAAAAGGAAACGATGAAAGCAACAAAACATTTATTTTAAGCACACTATTTGCATGTGGACGCATAGGCATAACCTTTAAAGCTTTACATGCACGTCTATCTATAGTTTTGTTCTATGGATGTGCCAAAATACAGCAATCCCAGACACACTTAATATTTCTGGAATCTGCACAGTCAGAGCAGTAACCACCTAAAGAATGAGCATTTGCTGTTATTTTGGCGCTGTTGAGAGGTTATAAAGTGTTACGAAGTATTCAGCTGGAGCTAAAATATTTTCTACAATACAGTGTATTTTTGTGCATTATATTTGTATTCATTTGTACAAAAATGCAACACATATTTACGAATTAGTTGTGATAACTGGGACTAAAACCCGCATGTGATAATGTGGGTACTAGAAATCCCAATAATATAATGACGGAAACGTATTTTAGAAAATGTGATGTTTAATAATTTTATAGATATAGTACACATTGAAAAGGGACAATGATTAATATCATAGTAAAAAAAAAAAAAAGTATAGCGTAGAATGTTAAAGAGAATTGAAAGTAAGTAGGCATGGTAAAGGAAAATAAGAGACTATTCAAATAACAGAACTACATATTATTGTGACCTTTTTTGCAGGATATAACCCGTCAGTAAAATTGCGAACTTGTGAGATTTTTTGACCGAGTAAATTTCCAGTGTTAGCCAGTCTTGTGGGAGTGTCGTATATACATGTAAACACACATGCATTTCCTTGGTGGGTGATATGGGATTGGCGCCCCGAGCAGACTGAGGAAAGTTGTCGACTCACTTGACAACCTGGCACTGGCAAGCAAGAAAATACTCAGCAATAGACCCCCAAAATGTCTACAGAAGTTCCAGGTATTAGAACATATCTGTTTCTTGTGATTAATGGAATACACTTTGGCCACTCAGGTTCAATCGTTCCATTTAAGTTTGAGATGGCGCCCACCGCCGTCATGTTAGTTACCAACAGTGGCCCATGGTAGTGTTGCGCTCTTGACATAAAATTATCAGACGTAATTATAAAATGGGACATTGCACTGCACAAAGGGTCATTATTATCCTTGTATACAAAATCAAATGTAAATCTCACGCAGATATTGTGGGATTTTTTAGCCAGATTATAATGACACTCTTTGCTGAAAGAGGTACCATGCAACAACCAGAGAGAAATTTCAGTCATAGTCATTACCCGAAGTGAAGGAAAATAGTTGGCCGCAGTTAACTGAAATCATTCAAGACAATTATAAAGCTAGAACTTTCATGTCATTGTATTTTTCCACTGTGCCCTCCTCCATGTGCAATTGGCCTAATTGGCTCAATAATCAAACCTTTTTTCCAAGTTGAACATAAGTACCCTATGGCTTACATCTATTGCAAGTTCTGCTGTCTTACCACCATACTCATTCGGAATCTTGAAGTGCATGTATGGTCTTTAGTCATACAATTTGCAACTAAACTAAGCCAGACCAGCCATTGTTTTGTATAAAGGATCATCATACAAGGACATCCTTAGTAACGCGTTCTCTGCTTTTTGATTCTTCCCCTTTTACTTGCACGATTGTACAAATTGTCTGATCAGCCACACCGAAAAAGTTAATTTGATAGCCCCGTGCGAAGGTGAACGCAACATACCGTGACCGTGATACCGCGTCATGCAAGTTTGCTGCACTGAGGAAAGTGGGAAGATGTCTGATTATGTTTCAGCTTGTACAACGGCCTGCTTGGATGGGAGTCCAGCTTAGGGTAACTATGATACCCGCAGCAATTTTAACATACTGGATGCTGACAGCGGGAACCAAGCATGTTTCCTGCTGGCCAGTCTCATACTGATGGCTTCATACTTGCAAGTTAACAATTTTTCCCTTTCTTGTGAGAAGCAAACTAATAGGGACACTTTGCTAAGAGCGCGGGTTGTTGCTTCTGACTGTGTGGACGCCGTCAATGCCCTCTGGACCCATGTATGGCCACTGTACGTGCGTTCTCTCAGCTTGCACGGATCTCTGAACATTTTACTGATTGTGTCGGAGCTGTACTTGTCTTGCCCTTGTCACAGGTTTATCCTCACGGAACCTGTCGCTATGCTGAAACTGTAATTAAGGTGTCACATTGTGTCATATATATATATATATATATATATATATATATATATATATATATATATATATATATATATATATATATACATATATATATACATATATATATACATAGGTATGTATGTATGCATGCATGCATGTATGTATGTATGTATGTATGTATGTATGCATGAATGTGTGTGTGTGTGTGTGTGTGTGTTTGTATGTGTGTAGTTTAACATGTCTTAAGGGACACCCAAGAAGGGAACGCTGAAAACAGACTCCCTGCCGAAAGTGGCCCGGGGGCCTGGAGGTAGGTTTGGTCCTGCTACTGTATGCAGCAATATTGTATTTAACAACGACATACAGTCAACTTGCATGTAATCTTATGATGATGATGATGATGATGATGATGATGATGATGATGATGGTGATGACGACGACGATGAAAACATGTAAACGAAGGTAAAAATAAATTCGCGATATCAAGAGGAAAGGGATGACATTTTTAAAACGCAGGTAAAATGTCCATCAGCAGTAAAATATTCTAAAATACATGCCTGGCTTGCTTGCATGCATTGGGTAACCTAAAAATCTGAAATGTAACAAGTGCACGATGTTCCACTCCAAAGGATCCGTGTTCCCGGCCACATAGATGCCTTGTACCATATAGTATCAAGAGGGGCAAACAACTGCAACTGTTGTTGTATTTGTTGACAGGACACACCAGCTAGAAAATATTTACATATATATATATATATATATATATATATATATATATATATATATATATATATATATACATGTGTGTGTTTGTGTGTGTGCATGTATGTATGTATGTATGTATGTATTAAATCATATCCTCTGTTTGTTCCTTAATATGACATGATATAAACAAAAACAACATGGAAAAATGATATAGCTACAGTATGGGAAGTTGAACAATATATTAGATATACCAAGTGAAATTTAGTTATGGTTAAATAGGAGTTATTGCATACAAGCAGTTAAAATCAATGAATTATGGCAATACTGTTGTCTTGGCATTGGAGATTGTCTTATCAGTGATAAAGATTGTAGTTAAGTGAAAGAAAATGTTGTCAATTGATGAAATAGTTTTTTATGGAAAATGTTGCACTTGATTTGGAGAGGGATACTGATATGGGATCCGCGTTAGGGATGTAGGGTGTTTACGGTGGATATTATTATGCGGAATAATTTCTGCTAGAACACAGCTTTACGTACTTGCTGTTTGATGCAAAGTGACAAGTAATGAAATACTTTTTTTTTGGTATAGGCAAAATATCCAACATAGACGTAGTTGCAGCATGATGATCTGAATAAGATATTTGGTGTGCGTCTTTTGATGTGTGTAAGTGTTGCTATCCATTGATGCAGACCAACCTTGTGGATAATTCTAATAAGGTCTGAGCCATCTTTAGTAAAGTTATATTGACAATTGTTTCTTATCTGCCTCTGTGTTCCAATGCAACAGGTCGGTGTAACATTCAAAATAGATTAAGACCATCAAATATATCTTACACTCAACATCTTTCGACAGAGACCCTTTGTTGCAAATATCAAAAGGCAATATTGCATGGCACTGGGTATATAAATCAAACTGCCCCAAATTATACATGTTGTTGGGCCCCGTGACCTTTCAAATAGGCCACAGTCATCAAAGATACCTTAGACTTAGCATCATCCTACTTTGACCTTCTGTTGAAAGGCTAAGGTTCACTGGCACTACATAGCAAATCAAAATGTCTAAAAATGGACATATTTTTGAGCCTTGACCTTGAAAATCAGTCAACATCACAAACAACATACAGCGTACATGCCCTTGTTTGATGCATCTCTGGCGGACATCTGACTTTTCTATCTTATGCGTTCTTCAGTGCCGAAGTGCATGCATTTTATGAGATGAGAACGTAATATTAAAGATAAATGTCACAGAATTCAGATAGTTGAGAATCATTAAAATTTCCATACGTATCACTGAATAAAACAGATAAAATGCCTGTCATTTAAAAAAACAGCTAAAATAACCATTACAGGTAAAAAGCTCGCTGCAGCTTTCCTGCCAGTTTTTGTTTGGATGTATAATCTGAGACCATTACCAGTTCAAACGTTTCCATGGTGACCGAAATTAAATAAGAATAGCTATTTTATTGGTAATTGGAAGCGACCAACCTGAAAGTCCCCGAGATCAAGGAAATAAGATTACCTTTTTTAATATAGGGAATTCGCACATCCATCTTGAATTGCGCTCACATGTGCACTTTACGCATACTAGGGCATAGTTAATGGAAATTCACAACTAACAAGAACATAATTTTTTAAACAGTTAATGCTGTATTAAATCTCCGACTCACAGAATTACAGTACAATGTACGCAAAAAAAGTTCACATGCATTAAGCTTTTTAAATTTTTCCTTAACAACTATGAATTTGCTTGTGGAATGTCACTGTCCATTAAGCTTTTTCGTTGGCAACCAAAACAAGGAAAAAATAATATCTCTCTCTCTACATAAAAATAATCCTGATGTAACTTAAAATGTCCTTTTAACTGTACCGTGTCCTTTGAAATGAAGATCATCCATCCAGATCTCGTATTGTCCGGAAATTTCAATTCCATGACACTGAAACTCAAACATCGGGGAACTTTACAAATGCAGTTATTATAATGCAGTTAATTCATTTTACATATGTGTCATTATACATGAAATAAATCTCACATTCCTTATAATAGTTTCCTGCAAATTGCAAATATTTCGTATCATGTAAATTAAGAATAATGTTTGTAATATTGTAATCGAAAGCGAGAGAAAACCGCGTTCGTAAAAGTACATGAAAAAAAGATTTTAAAATAAATTTGAGACACGACTGTAAATGCCACTGCGAGTACAGAGTTAAAATTTAATAAGTTTGTGGTGATTCATCATCAAGCTCATTTTGACCACTACAAATCATTTTATAATATACAACGCAACCTTATAATAATGCATGGTAGCAATAATGCATAGACAAAATCGACGTGGCTCACATACATGATCATATCACGTTTTTGTTTAACTTTAAACCTTTAACTTTGACTTGAATCCCACAAAGGCCATCTACAGAGTGGATAATTTATGCAGACATGAACTTGACATAATGAAACGTTAGAACACTTCTTACATTTTACACCTATCTCTTGAACATTATAACATTCTTTTAAATATATGCCTACATACAGTCCAATTAAGCCTCATTTCAGAACCTCATGAGAAAATTGTTTTGAAAAAATTATTTTAAATTATTTTAAGTTACTCCCGAGACCAAACATGGTGGCAACCTAATAATTGGAAAAACGGAAGAATGAATTTTAAAACGTGGAAAGAATCGCCACGTCCACCGACCAAAGACCCCCCAAGTTGGATCTTTTTGTAGTACACAACATGGCCACCAGATTTATATTGTAAAAAAATATTAATTGTGAATCCCAAAGAACGTGGTGAGTATGTAAATAATGTGTTTGCCAGACTTTAGTTATATTCCATTTATATCATGTGAAAAAGTTTAAGGGCATAAGACTTTTGTCAGCACATTTTAAACCACGTGACTAAAACAAGGTTAATCCGCCCTCCTTTAACCTGGGCATCACTCTCAATAAAACAGGCAGGGATCTTGGCAGCGTTGATACAATATCGTGCACAACTGATGACCACTTAGCTCGATTTCATGAGACGGATTTACCCTTGAACACCGATAAACGACTACTTAATTACTACATAACTCGTTCCGCCGGAAACTAGTCCCTTTTCGTGACTGGATCAGAAATCGACTTTACAAACTGACGTCACAATTTATCTGTAGTTCTCTTTATAACACATTTTCACCTTGTTTTACATAGAAATTTCCAGAAAACAGTTTCAGTTTTTGAATTCTCTGTCTCACCTTCAATAACAACAATTTCCAATTTATCCCCAGAGTCTAGACAAAGAGGCAAAAATTGCAAGAAAACATTGTATTTCAGATCACCTGGTCAGGAATTGAGCAGTATCGCAGATCCTTTTGTTCAAATATCCCTAACATAGTAAAGAAAAAAGCTACGGAAATTAAAGAATCAACAATGCTCGAACATCAGGGTGAACAACACTTCGTAATACGTTACAGCGCAAGGTCCTGGGTCATGAATCCAGCATGCAATTAATACCACCCAAACTGTAACCAACGGCTTAAAAGCCCAGAGACTGCCTACTAGATATAAATTTCCTAACATCACGAACACAGAAATCCCTAAACCTTACTCTGAAATAAACATGACATGTTTACATCACCTGAAGTCCTCATGCAGGGGTCCCTCTTTAGCAGCGTAGAGAATTGATGCATTACAGCGGCATAATCGAGGTGCGGGTGCTCTGACCCATCAGTCCCGCTTTATATGGCTAGAAACGACATTGAAAAGTAAAGGCGCATGTGTCTGTAAAACAAAAAGACAAAAGGAGAGCCCTGACAGACTACTTGCATTGGGCATGGCGTTCCACACACACACACACACACACACACACACACACACACACATATATATATATATATATATATATATATATATATATATATATATATATATATATATATATATATGAATCAATATTTAATTTTCACAACTGCTACACAGTCAGCAAGAAGGTATACACGTACAAAATGTTATCACTGACATCCAGATAAAAGACAATGATGATGAAGAAGAGGAAAACATAAATGAACAGGTAAAAGCCACAATTTTCCGAGAGTAACAGCATACGTGTCACACCTTTCGCACACAGATATGTTCATCACATGTGAAATTTTCATCAGAAATAAATGTCATTTAACTCAGAATACTTAAAATGGATTCCTTGTTGTGTTTGCAAGCATTGGATGAAATAAAAATTAAAAAAGCGACAATCACGATGTAAAGAGCCAGAAGGCAACATGTGTGCCCTGTGTATGCATTAGATGAAAAATTAAGACTGCAGGTACATGTAAGAAATTTCAGATCGTAGAGATCCACTAAACATAAGTATCACCTTTTAAAACACAGGTAAATGACCATTACAGCTGAAAGGTCCATTACAGATCAACTGCCGATCATGTGTACATGTCCTTTTTACTTAACATTTTCTGAAATAGATGCTTGCTTTTCTTGGCCTGCATTGCATCATGTAAAAGCATTAACCTTTGTAGCACTTGCTAACTCGTAGGAAAAGTGGGATGTTATCCTCAGCAGCGTCTTCTGACCCCATTTGCTTATGACTGTACGAACCCAACTCCAACCAAACACTTTTGAATCGTGGTTGTTTCTACCTCTTCCCATAATTTGGTGGCCCAGAAGATTGTGTGCCATGGATTCCTAATGTAAATGTCTTAAAGGGACCAGTTTTACAAAACCAAAGTGTACTTATGTTGGGTTATAATACCTGTCTAATGAGGTTTTATAAGGCTATACCGTAACGGGAACTGTCATTGTTCTGGTTATACAAATATCGCCTGTTGCTGCGCCGGAACTGTAGTAAACATGTGCCGTATGCATAGATCCCCGACACACATTTGGCAACAATGAACTGCATTGCACGGATGACAGATGTGAAAGTACCAAAATACAATGACACAACAAAGTATGTTATTGACCAGGATATTGGATCCCTAATGCATGAATCTCAAATGATCTTAAAGACCTTTTGCAAATAACAACAGGTTCATAGTTTATGTTTCAATGATAAATGAAAAGGATAATCCCCTGCAGTCAACCACCAATTGCTTTTGCATCACTTAGTTCTGTACAATTGATCATTCCTCTCTGGCACTCAAAACTGGTCGATGCAGATGATACTTTAGGGAAATAGTCGGAGTCGTAGAGCACGTGACCTTGTTTAGGACTTGTTTTGCTGGTTGTGTGTTTCTGAAAATGTGGTCTTTGCGTGATCTTAGAATCAAGACGCACTGGTTCTTGTATCCACACACCACTGAAACCGCCAAGCATAGTCTCATAAATATTGGTTGTTGTGCAACACAACAGATATGACGTGTTCAACATTCGGGTGATTCACCTTCTATCAAATACGATACCGACTTTGTGAACTAGCTACTTCCTGCAGGTAATAGCAGAATCCCATTGTGATTTATGTTCGACTTTAACACAAGACATTTTTTCTTTGATGGAAACTGTAATAGCTCTAAACATTTTAATTTTAATTATTCTTAACTTTTATATTTATGTTTTCTGAGCTCAAACACAGTTTTGGCAAAGGTTGTTAGCTCAGCTGACTTGTCAGTTACCTGTTAGAAGACGGTTGATGTTTGGGCCAACCGTCTGTCTGTCCACGATTCACCTTTTCGACTTCTTGTCAAAAACTAGAACCTGGAATGTTATGTTTGCTCTGCACATGGGTATTCCACAGATGATCTACCATGCTTGCTGAATAAGATGATGACGCAATCAAATTTTTTATTCTTTATAGTTTTTAAAAAATACATCCATTTCAAGATTTAGTCGGCCAGTTACTCTGATATTGCATACATGGTCACTTGGGGTCACATAGCTCACATTTTGGCCACGATGTGTGTTAATTTTCTGTGTGTTAAGGCTATTCTACCCTCCCAAAGGCTATGCAGAAGTGCATCATTTTGTCAGAATATTTTTTTACTAAAGGCAGTGGAAATTAGCAAACATTATGCCGATATGTGAAAGTTTGACGAAGCTATGAGACATTGAACTTCGGGACCATGTGTCGGTAAGTGTTGCTGCTGTACGTGCACGTAGCAATACAATCCATAAACTACAATATTGTCGACTAGGCTACATGGAATACTTTGATTGCACACAAATATGTTTCCCATGTAGGCCTCTGTTAACATTATGATGAAAGTGATAAAATTTCCTCTTTTTAAGAACTACTTGACGTATTGCCTTGATATTGCATGCAGGGTATGCAGACAGGTATATGCATACACGTAGTTCACATTTTGACCACCAGGTGGCACAACAACATTTTCCTGTTTTTGCAATGAATTTGAGTATGTTTAGGCTTCTTTTGACTTCTTCTCAGGAGCATTGAAGATAATTGCATGAATATAATGTTACTATAGACGAGGAGCGTTTTCGAAAATGCTGGGATAATGACACATTTTAATTAAATTATGGAACATAAAACTTTGGGACCTTGTATCAGTAAGGGCACGACTCTATAGTTATATAGCCGCAAGTTTGCCAAAACCGTTTTCTTGATCAAGTTCAAACATGTTGGATATGTCCATTGAGAGGGTCTCTGACAAGTTTGTTCAAATGGTCACTGTAATTTTTTTTTACTTTTATTAATTTGTTTGTGTTCTTTTGACGATGTTTCTGGCAAAATCTTTAAAACACCTTCTCCTTCTCCAAAATTGTACAACCAATTGCTTTGAAATTACACAGAGACACTTCTGGGTACGCTAAACATGAATTGGTTGACCAGGTTGCTGTGATTAATAAGGAACTAATCATCTCTTTTTTGTAATTTTTTTTTTTTTCGGTTCCTTTACCATCATGCAGGTTGTGCTAAAATTGATGGAAATGTAGCTTATGGATAGGATGACACTTTGGATCTCTGGTTTTGAATATTTTGAAAAATTTGGATTAATGCATCCATTCCTTTTGATTAATATGGAAGTCAATGGAAATTGCAATGGTGATTCCAGTTTTGACTCTCTCCTAAACCCGACCGCCAGATTCACTTCAAACGTGGTTTGAATGTGTCTTTGATTGGTCTCTACCAAATTTGTTCAAATGATCACGCTCCAGTTATTTGCATGTTTGAAAAAGGAAATTCGTTGATTTTACTGGTGAAATAAATAAATAAATAAATCCGCCTCTTTGAAACTGCTTGGCCAATTGCTTTGAAATTTTATAGGTGGTGACTACTAAACCTAAAGAGTTTAAGGTAGTGCTGAGTTTCTTTTTCGATTTTCTTCTTTTATCTCCAAAGTTATCGGCAATGCACCTACTCTAGATCTCCACAAGATTTGTTTATTAAATGGTGCTACTGTTATTTTCTGATTTTTAATGATGGTCACTAGTATGAAAAAAATGTGTAAGAGTATTCATGCATTTTAACATTGTTACGATTGGGATAGCAGGAAATCTGACATTCTGGGTTATATCATGGAAATGACATGTTGGATAAAATATTGGTGGATCCTAGTCCGATGGTTTCTATTAACATTAACAAGAAAGTACTTTTGGGATGTGTTTTGTTGTTGTTGTTTGTATTGCGTTTCAGTGAACTTGAAAGATCAAACGAAAACATTGGCTCTTATTTTGGTAACAGTAGGTCCTGCCACTTTCTATTTCAAAAATGATTACTTGTGAGCTGTATGGGTGAACACTGATATAGCAAAAAGAGATTATCATAATTTTTTTTCAAAAATGTGACCTTGACGTTATTCCGAATGTCACAGCACCACTCTGCGTCAAAATCACCTGAACAGAGACCTGTCACAGTCCTCTTTTTAAAATTGTTATTGCTACTATCTTTGTTATTATCAACACTACCATTGACATTGTGTAGATTAAAAAGATATGAACATTATATCACAGGAAGAATGGATGCAGATGGATAAAAACGTGTATACACGGACATGAACAAAAATCTTTATTGCACACAGCGTCCTCTGGGGACCATGGCAATACACTACAAGGGATTGATGACGCTACATCGAGATGCACGTATCAAACTGTCGAGATAGAAACACATATTAAACCTACATATACAATCTATCAAAACAAAAACTTCTATGTCAAGCCTATAAGATATATTGGCACGTGTCACCAGTTGAAGAGAAAAAAAAAACGGATGAGGTAACTAGTAACGGTTGTAATCAGCATCTCTCCTCAAAACCCTTGAAACAATATTATCCAATATTCTTCACAAGATGATCTGATGACGTGAACATATAACTAGGTTTATTTGCTCTAGACAAATCCTTAAAAATTTTAGCTTCTTTGTCACATTCTGACAAAAGAACATTTCTATACTGCTCATGTTTCTTGCACTCATATATGAAATGCGTTTAATCTTCCACTTTGCTATCATTACATGTTTACGAAACGTTTCGCTGGCAATTACACTATGATAACGTCCAGTTCCCACTTGTTATTTATGCGCACTCACTCTTAATTGTGTCAGCTTTCCTATCTTTGGAATCTGTTACAGTCTAAGGGTAATTCTCTAACTCAGTTTTAATATTCCGGTAAAATCTTAACTTGCTTAAATTGTTGCCTGTAAATTGACTGGATTCATTTTTGTTCAGTTGATTTGACCACATCATTAAATATATTACTCATCATTTGATTAATTGTGTTAAGGTCACACTTTACCAATGAACCACCATGCCCTGATGAAACGAAGTTGACATTGTATGCCCATGTATTTTCAATACTAACCACTTGTGTTGCTTCAGTAAAAGCAGCATGTAAGAGTGATTCCTCTGAAGCACCTTGCATGTCGAAAATATATTTAACAATGAGTGAAGACACGCGGCCTGGCGTGAAAGTTCGATTTGGAAAACCGCTCATTATGGATTATCACATTAGATAACAGGAAGGATGGACGCGGATGGATAAAAACGTGTATTTTCGGAAATGAACAGATATCTGTATTTCAAGACCCATTTGCCTACTGTCTATATATGGTATATGCCATGTGAGTGGTACACACACCTCGCGCTTTCAGAGCCCTGTTCCTTGTCTCTGATTTGAAGCAGCAAAGAAGCTCATTAGGAGTATACGGTTGGCTATGATTCCTAAAGATCTGCCTGCATGCACCATCAAAATGCAAACATGTCACGACAATCAGCATGACTAGAGGTAGTTCGTCTAATTTTTGCGTAGAAATGAGGTACAGAAATATCTGGTGTACGAATGTTTTGTGTGGAGTCGCAGGGATTCGTTGATAATCCTTGGTGAGCGGTTTTCCAAATCAAACTTCGACGCCTGGCCGCATGTCTTCACTCACGCAACAGGAACCAGTTAGAATCTTTTAAAACTTCGATTTTGAGTTCCCAATGCTACACATTCCAGGACATTGATATTTAAAGTGGTGAGCACGGACTTCTACGTAGACGTAGACATTTATGCAGATCCGGATCTACGCAGTTGAACGTAAGACCGTACACCTAAGAAGTTAACCTGTGCTCTCTTGTGAGTTAAAGATAGAAATGTAAAAAATAACTGCAGAAAACAGATTTAAATGAAGCTTTCTATGAGACATGATATAATAGGAGCGTATCTGAAGCCAAAGTATTGATTCTGTAGATTGACATCTTTAATATAAAATTTTGAACACACTGCTTATTTTAGACTCGAGGAAAGTGTCAAAATTTACACATGTTGAAACATTACCACAATATCAACTTAAATTAACGTTGTCCTTAAACGGCATGACGTGCCACCTGCTAATCAAAACAAATTGAATAAAAAATTAAGAATACCTTAAAATTAGCACCTGTCGGTGGTTCAAGAAACAAAACTAGCACATTTTCATGCTTTATATGCTGTGCCGTGTTAATGAGCCATATGTAGTTGGGGACGCTATCTCTGGACCCTGTTACTTGGGAAAATAAAAGAATCGTCACCTGGGATCTGTGAACAATACAAATAGCGCAAAATTATTCTGATGATTGAAGGTACCTCGTAGAAATCCTTATATGAAATTAAGAAGCTGAACAAGGACATTAAAAACTTTGAAATACAAAACTGACGGCAGTATATTTAAGTTATTGTTTCTAGGGTATTGTGATGCTACGTAGCCAGCAGACGCCACAGGAAAGTTCTTCCATACGAACAGTTCACTCTGTTTCAAAGTTAATCTATAGAAAGTATGTATGTTTTATATAAGCTATCATGGTGCTCAGCTAAGTCTCATTAACTTACCCATAAAATGCAAGAAATCTTAAAATTCAGTCTTACATATAATAATTTCAACCAGTGTTTTCACATTATGGCACGTAAATTTCATTATTATTTACATTTAAATACTGATATTGATTCAACAGCACATTATAAATTCTGCTACACTTCACTGCTTTCCCTATTGTGTATCATAACGTATAATGTGATCATCGACACCAAAACGCTGTCTTCGCTGATGGGTCAAAGTGAGATATCATCCAGTGGGTTTCCATTGGCATGAATGGTCATGGTTGTCATATACAGTATACGCATCAAAGATCATTCCAATGCATACAGACTGCACAGAGTCAATGCTCTGCCACACTCTTCCGCCACAATACTATCACAGACCCGATGCTGTAACACATAAAGTGTGCCATTTTCTGACCCATCTGTCCTGTCAAAACAAAAACAAAAACAAATAAACAAAAAAACAAAGAAACCAAATAATAATAATAATAATAATAATAATAATAATAATAATAATAATAATAATAATAATAATAATAATAATAATAATAATAAAAAATAAAAAATAAAAACGAACAAAATGAAAAAAAAGAAAAACTAAAAGAATGCAAAAAAGAAATTTTACAAAACTGTTGGCGTCCACAAAACCTTATATGCATTATGTGAGTTGTGCAGGTCCTCAATTGATCGCATTTGATCGCAGGAATGGAATTTCCCCATACAAGTCAACCTCGGAAAATTTCAGTCAATAGTGTGCAAATAAGCACCTCAAAGCAGTAGCCTTGCAAACAATCTTAACGAGTTTTGTGCCATTGCAGTATATGCTTCGAACTCTCCCGGGAAAAAAAGCAGAAACAAAAACATAAAAACAAAATAAAACAGCGCCAAGGCATTGATTAAAGGCACTGAACTGCATATATTATGTACTTAATTTTTTCTTAAAGCCAGTCGCAGGACATTTGAGGAGCTTTTAGATTCATTGCCTTTGAATCAAATGTCAGTCGACGCTTCCATAGCTTTTCTTCGTACAATTTGTGTCACAAGTGAGATTTAAATGGGTAAATAACATGCAGTTACCGACACGTACAATCACTGTTGGCTGTGCCAAGGTTGAACGACGGAGTGTCCAGGCACTAAGATCCCCTCTTTTTACAGGAACGTAGAGTATGTCTTTTGTAGACATACATGTGTACAAGTGTATATGTAAAGTAAAATACAAAATAGTTCTATACCCTGCAGATATATCAAGAGTTGTGTAAATAGATAAAAATTGTTTTCATCTTTACAATAAAGTTTTCCTCACAAAAAAGCACCCTGTGGTACCATAATTATTAGTTCATAGCTACGTAATTATCAATTGCAGAATAAACTGATGCCCCTTTTATTTTTAAGCGGATTGTGTGCAGCTTTAGATAATGCGCACCACGTGTACGTCATGTGCACCACTGTGTATACCATTGGGTTCCACTTTGTGCGACGTTATATGACCGGCATCGCGTGTTTGCACTCCGCTGACACTTCATGTGCAACGCTGAGTGGTAACCCATTATGTAATGCACTGCTCCTCGTGGGCAACGCTGACTGGTAACTCAGCATGTACCACCCCGACACTTCGTGAAAAAATACTGACTGGGAACTCAGTATGTCTGACGCTGACTCTGCCCGTGCAATGTTGACTTTTAACACAGCATGTGGCTCATTGTTGCGACCCGCACTATGTTGATACGTGACACAGTATGTACCATGGGCGCTTGGAGCCAGAGGGCGCTCCGACGAGGGCACTGACACACGACAAATTTATATTCATTATTAGGCTAGACGATGTGGAAAAAATTACAATAGTTAACAAATATTTCTCCGAGACACTGAATAAGAGGGGAACATTGTGAATATGTATATTCCCCCTCTCTTTTCCCCTCTATTCTTTAGACTATGTACCCAGTGTAAACATCCACAAGTATGTACACTGATATGGCTGTCGAATATATCTATGGTAATTTATTGTTTTGTTGTGTTGCAACGGTATTTGTATTATTTTCTTTCTTCTGTCTTGTGTGTAATGTGATTTGTGGGTATATTGTGTGATATGAGTTTTTTTTGGGGGGGGGGGTTGTGTTCTTGTAACTTGTGTTTTCTATTTATATGTGTTGTATTAACATAATATCATATTTGTAATTTGATGCAGTTAATAAAGTTTATTCAATTCATATTCACACACCTGAACAAGGGGTATGTATATAAGGTACAAGGTATGAAGGGTTGGGACCCTCGAACTGACCTGCGCTTTAGAGATGTGGCCGGAAAACTTGATTCCCAAACTTTCAGCAAAATCCATCTGCTCTCATTGTCTTTAACTTCCGTTTTGGTGGAAAGAAGTAAACGATTACATAATGCACAATGTGTTAAATTTATTTTTGCGTCCATACTTGTGACAAGAACGCCATTGATGCCGCTACCCGTCCTTTTCTGTCGGCATGTTGCAATACATTGCAACTAATTGCCTGCCCTTCTTAGTGACCCGTATGATGATGTCTTCTGCTGCGGGAGGTCGCATTTTTTTTGGTGGGTGCGTGTGTTTAATTCCGACTGAATGTCGCGCACTTGATCTAGGCACATGAATCAATTTTGGCGCAAAGAATTCGATCGATGATCATTGTAGCATGTGCTTATTGATAAGTAATCATTCTTGATTCGTTCTTTCTGTCCTTTTTTCTTTCTGTCTGTCTGTCTGTTTGTATCCTTCGTTCGTTCACACGGTTCTCTCTTTGTTTCCTTCTTTCTTTCTCTCTGTTTTTGTTTCTTTCGTTTCTGCTCTCTCTCTCTCTCTCTCTCTCTCACACACACACACACACACACATACACACACACACTTTCACTGCATACTTCCGAATTGAACCACTTCACGTATTTGTGTTTTTCTTTGCAGGGCTCAATTCGTCCGATGGTTATATACTGCACATTGGCATGTCTCTTCTTAGTGTATTTGGCGATACTAAAATGCAACGTGTCCAGTATGAATAAAGAACAGCAACACGTCTGATCTTTATTTTTTATGTTTCACAAAATTTATTTAGGGTCGGTCGGGTTATCGGAACCACACATTTATTTTGTTAGGCCTTAGACAACATGGACATTTGTTGAAACATGTTTAAAATAGATAGATGATCTTTTCCCCTTTACACATTATCTCTTTTGACGTCAGTTTCATTTGTTACCTGGCACAACTGGAGGTACTTGTGCATGTGTACAAAACTGCAAGATGCTACATGTCACTGAAGTAGGCTATATGTTTGTACTTTCGCTAATATAGAAATAGTGTGTTCTTGATTTGGTATTTAATTTGTTTCATTTTCTTTACATAGTATAAAATTCATATGCAAAACAGGTGTTACATTCTTTTACTGTCAAGACACCCCCCTTCCCCCACATGGCTTAGGCAATGTACCAACAGCAAAATCAGCTGAATCAGCGATGAATAAATATTGACTTTATCAAACGTTCCCTTTCAAGGGGGCGGGGGAGGGTTCTCCAAAAAGTGTAACTTTTGTACACTTGTGAAAATGTCTACAATTATGGACGGCCCCTAAATTTTAAGTAACTGAACAATTTTCTCAACCTTAGAGAGAAATATTTAGATTTTATTATGTATTATGTAGGGCCCACAACCAGAGAAAGGGAAAGACCGTATGTGAGTTGTGTGATGTAGTACTTTCGGTTTCATCTTCATATATTTCTGTAGTACATGGCAAGGTCTGGAACAATCCGTTTATGCGGTAAAACACAGGATTTGTCGAGAGTTCTGTGAACGAACTCGCACTGTTTGGGCTTCAGATGTATCATATATGACATTTGAGCTGTGTATACTTTCTGGGGTGAGTGGTTTTCCTCGACAACGTGGGATTTTCTGAATTAATTTTAAAAAGGTCTCAAAGTATTCATTTTGGATGGAAAGGGGTGGAAATCCATAGTTCTTTAAGTCTATGGGATGGTCAAGGTAAAATATATCAACTCTTTTGGCATCTATTATAACAGTATATTGGTCCTTGGAGTACTTAGTTCCTCTTCTAGAAGTTGTGGCCAAGTGAAATTGTATGATTCAAAAAGTTTGGCCAATTCAACCTGGGTTTATATTTTTGTTTCTCTTTTCTCAATAGTCAACCCAGGAAGTGTTGTTGGCCGTATATTGTTTTGTTGCCCGTGCATACATACTTTCTCTTCCCATCGGCAGAAGGATACAACTTTTTTTAGGCTGATCCGAACCCATTGATAGACATGTCATGGTCGCTTGTATTTTTTGTGTATTGGGAAAATATGTCGTTGAGGGTGGTGCTCTCAGTAGCGCTGGAGAACGCCATGTAGGTAAAGAGTTTAAAAATTACAAATTTCGACATATAAATGCTCAGCATTAAAGGCAGAAAGAAATAGAGAAAGAAACAAATAAGAACGAGTAAATGAAAGAATAAAGAGTGAAAGGGCGAAAGAAAGAAATGAAGAAAGAAAGGAAAGAAAGAGACACAAAGGAAAAAAGAAAGGAAAGAAAGAGACAGAAAGGAAGAAAGAAAGAAATATAAAAAGGAAGAAAGAACAAGAGATAAACACAGAGAAAAAAGAGAGTTAAAGAAACAAAGAAAGTAAGAAAGGAAGAGAAAGAAAAAGGAATGATAGAAAGAAACAGAAAGAGATAGAGAGAAGACAGAACGGAGAGACAGAGAGAGAAAGAGAGAAAGAAAGAGAAAAGATATATGGAAAAAAAGGAAACCATTTCATATTACTTTTAAAAGTCAGAAAGGCAGTCCATATATATAAAGCACATTTCCAAATACCATGCATGCATAACTTGTGCATAATTTTCAAATAAAGTGATATTATAAACTGTATCCAAAATGACCGCCATCTTAACCACTTTTTTGAAGTGTGAAAACCTTTTGCCGCTTTAGACATTTGTACGAGATAAAAGGAATACCGATAAGCTACAAGGGTAGTCATATGTTTATTGCTGCCGCAAAATATATGAACACCTTCATAAGTAGTCGGAATATGGCATGCAGAAGAAATTAAATTATTTATCTAATACGAATTATGGGTTGCATCGCTGTTTTGTGGCAATTAGTAATTCCATTCATTCGTCCCTTCAAACTTTTGTTTAAACATTTTATCATCAAGTTTTCTGGCCACATTTTTAAAGGGCAGGTCAGTGCGAGGGTCCAAATCTTTCATACCTTGTATCTTATATATATATATATATATATATATATATATATATATATATATATATATATATATATATATATATATATATATATATATACACCGCTTGTTTAGATGTGTGTCAGTGCGCTCATATGAGCGCTCTCTGGCCCCAACCGCCTGTGGAATGTACCACACGGACACTTCGTGTGTAACGCTGACCGGGGACAGAGCATTTGACATACTGTCACTACGTGCACAGTGCTAATCCGTAACACGGCATGTACTGAATGTATACTGAACCCCAATGAAAAGTATCCACATGCCAATTTTGAAGTATTTTATTGTTTATACTTGAAACATTTCATACCTAGACGTGCTTAGAACTTAACAAAGCATTCACTTTTCTGGCGTAAAAATAATGTCACGCCCTACCGACATTAACGTCACTTACAGGCAAAAAATGTCATTAACTGCCCTAATTGAAAGTCACACAAATTTTTCTGTTCAATATGGGATGTGGCCACCTCGAGCATCAACACATGCTATACATCTGCGGCGCATACTGCTGACCAGGGTTTGAATTCTGTGTTGGGGAACATTATTCCATTCTTCCTGCAGAGCTTGGATCAGCTGGTTTCGGGTAGTAGGCCTAGGTGTCCTCCGTTGAATACCTTGGCCTAACTGATCCCACAAATGTTCAATAGGGCTCAGATCGGGTGAGAACGCTGGCCATTCCCTGACATTGATGTTGTTCTCATTGAGAAAGTTCATTGTTAATCTTGCAAAGTGTGCACGTGCATTGTCCTGCTGAAAGATCGCCAGATCTTGATGCTGCTCCATAAATGGGACCATGTGCGGCTCCAGCACCTCATCAATGTACCGCCTAGCATTGAGGATCCCTTGAATGACCACTAGGGGTGTCCGGTAGCGGTTGCTGATGCCTGCCCACACCATGACAGAGGGTCCACCCCATCGATCTGCCTGACGGACACAGGCATCTGCATATCTCTCCCCAGTCCGGCGCCACACACGTTCTCTGCCATCTGCTCTGCTGACACAAAAACGGGACTCGTCAGTAAAAAGGACGGTATTCCACTGCTGGCGAGTCCACCTGGAGTGTGCTCTACACCACTGCAGTCGTCTTTCTCTTCTGGGTTGGGTCAGCAGGTTACCCCTGTAAGGTCTTCTGGCTGTTAGGCCACTGCTCCTCAGTCGCCTCTCCACAGTAGAACTACTGACAGGACGGTGATTCACCCCTTGAGTCTCACGGGCTGTTTGGGCTGCTGTACGGAAACGGTCTCGCAGGTGCATCAGCCGGATGTGACGGTCTTGGCCAGGTGTTGTCACTCTTTCTCGGCCAGGCCTAGGCCGATCATCTACGGATCCAGTTTCTTGTTGCCGTTCAATTAGTCGTTGGATGGTGCGCCGAGTACACCCCATTCTTTGTGCGATTTGAGTGATTGGGACTCCACCCTCTGCAAGCCCCAAAGCATGGTGTCTTTGACCTTGGCTCAGACGCGGCATGATCGCCTCAACACACCTGAGATCACTGGCTTTTTTCTTGGCTGAACATCCCTTTTTAAAGCCACTGAAAACATCAGGTCATTTTAGCCATCCAATAGGAGTGGTGGTCAGAAGCCATATTCGGTGCACAAAAGTCACATGCATTATGTAACATCCCAGCAAAAGTTAAAAAGTTGTCCTGAATGACCCTGATGTAGGCTCCAAACCATGCATATATGCACACACAGTACTTAGTAACTTACAAAATTAATGTGTTAATTTTTTTATGTGGATACTTTTCATTGGGGTTCAGTATACATTCGTCTACAGAGCTGACTGGTATCACACAATGCGAAGCACTGTCACAATGCTGACTGGTAACACGCTGACATTTCGTCTTGAAAACTTGAAACTTGAAACGTGTCCGTCTGCAACGCTGACTAGTAAAAGGGGCATGTACCATGCCGGCATACAATGTACCTGTGATCTGCATTTACGCACCACCTGGTGAGTTCCTTCCTGACATATAGTGTACAACCGTCTAGGTCAATTAAAGAGGAGAACATTTTTGTTGCGCACGAATGAAGTTGATTCGAGGTGATTAAGCAGCTGATTTAATTTCATCATCATTAAAGCGTGCAATAAACAACTGATTGAAGGGAATGGGAAGTGGTGCTGCCACCAGGTGGCTAATTGTATGATAATTATATGCACAGGCAGGCTAGTATACATAATCTCTTGTTAGAGAAGCAGGCAACACTTCAGCCAATGGTAGCTTGGCCTGCAGGCCTGGCTCACAGAGTTCAAAGAAAAGTTAACTATCACATGACCATTGTAGACTGATATCACAGGTAAAGAGCCCGTACAGGAAGTAAAAAAGTGGCCCAATTTGCCTGTCCAATTCCTATTACTTTTAAAATGTGCCCACAATCCTTGAAGTAGTAGAACTAGAGGGATGAGTGAACAACCCGTGCTCATATGACCAAAGATTGGTCACAAAATCAAAGTTGCAGCTGAATAGAGCTGTGTTGAGTTTTAGCTGAGTGCAATATTAAGAGGTATTTCTAAGATTTGCGTTAAGATAAACTCATTAACATGGGAAAATTGCCCATTGACTTGCATAGTAATCAATAGGAAGAGTGCATTTACCAAAAAGCACCTGAGTTGATAATATTGTTAAAAATCAGAAGTCTACAACAGTGCCACCTAGTCAGTAAATTTGTTTGACCCTTTCACAGGGAACATATACACAAAGTTTGAGCTTAATCTGAGTGACTGTCCTGGAAGAGTCGGAAATAGCAAAAACAACCAAAAATCATTAAAACAGTGGGACAAATTTCAACGCCACCCGCTGAACAAATTAGGAGCTATAAGTCCCCAGAAGTGTTCCAGCGTGATATCAAAGTGATTAGGTGAGTGGTTTCGGACAAGAAGACTTTGAAAGATTTGCCTCCAAAAACCAAACAGTATCTATATATACATATATATATATATATATATATATATATATATATATATATATATATGTGTGTGTGTGTGTGTGTGTGTGTGTGTGTGTGTGTATAAAATATCCAAAAGTTACTGGAGCGTAATCATTTGAATAAATGTGATAATAATCTACCCAAGGTACATTGCCACCAAGTTTGAAGTGAATCAGTTGTGGTGAAAAAGTCGAAAATGTTAATTCCAAAAGAATGGCCATTGATTTACATAGTAATCAATAGGAAGGGTACATTCACCGATAAATACCCGAATTGAAATAAAACTTTACAAATCAGGAATCCACGATAGTGCTACCTTGTGAAAAACTTTCTTTGACCCTTTCACAAGAAACATATCCACAAAGTTCAGCTCATAATATTTTAAATGCAGGGCTACCTGGTGAACAAATAGAGAACTAGGAGTTCGTTGGAATGCACCTGTGGATTATCAAAGTAATTGGGTAAGCGGTTTCAGAGAAAAACTTTTTTTTTTAGATTTGCCCCCCAAAGAACAAACCAATTCATTCAAAAACCCAAAAATTAATGCAGCGTGACATTTTGAACAAACTTCGTAGAGACACACCCAATGTACGTTGCCACCAAGCTTTTAGTGGCATTTTTACGGACATTACTTCGCATTTTAGAACTATGACCGAGCGTGATATTTAGAGCGATAGGACCATAACAAGATTCAACATCTGCCACATAGGGAAAGAAACTTAACCTATTCAGGTTTCCAGATTGGTTATAATAGCGTCCATGGGAGTACTCTAGTGTTGTGATGGTAACTTACACTTCAATGAATGACGCAGCCAATATCTCGATACAGAAACTAATGATAAGCCCGAGGCAGTCATGTCTGTGTATTAGTGTGGGAAGGTAGCTGTAGACGACATCGCGTCATATACATCTGTGTGTGCTATGACGGTTTATATATAGTGTCATTCTTTGGCTTGTGCACCAGGGAGAGGGGGGAGATTGAAAGTGGATACAATATTGGGTCAGCGATGAAGTACAACTTAATTCATTATTGCATTTGAAACGCCGAAGTGACGGAGTGTCTTAAAGGCTCGAGGGAACAAGATAACGCTGATACATAACCTTATATAGCAAAAGGCCAGACACATAGCCTTGTGCTTTTCAGAAGCTGCTATTCTTGTTCCATTTCACAAAAAGAAAGTCTTTTTATATTGCTTAAACTGTCTTGCTGAACAATTAACCTTTACAAGGTCATCTCCCTGTAGCCACTTTGTACCATAGAGAGGCAAACGAAAAATCAGACCAAGGGCAATACGGGCAATTTGTTGCCGTAGCCGCTGATAAAAAGCCAGAGAACATAATATTGTCAGAAAAAAGTGGTAAATGCATATAAATGGGACTAAGAATAAAGCAGCATTTGTACGTGCTCAAGAAGTAGCGACACTGAGTATGTTCCATAATTTGTAGCTGCTCAATTGTTATTGTCGCTGACTGGGTGTCTACGTATACGCTTCATTGTAGTTTGTCCTTTCCCTATGTTATACTGTTTGCTTTCTGGATACAGAAGTGTTTCCTTTTTCGGTCAATGCAAGTTTGAAATGTTCTGAAGAAATTTCTTCCTGTTATAAATGTATAGTTTAATGTGCACAAGTTATCATAATAATCTGGCATAAAATTTGAATAAAATCATTCCATGTAGGACATGGCGAACTCACCATCACAGCATATTCAATATGATACTGTTGTGATTAAGTAGCCTAGATCTATTTCTCTTGAGAAAATATGGCTGTTAGTGTGGCAGAAGTATTCATATGCACAAAACTATGACTAATTGGTCAGGACGTGCATAATCATGAGGGCGTTTCTTACATATTAGACAGTATTATTGCTGATTTTGAAAGCACTTTGTGGCAGCGACGCCTTCTTTCAGGCTGATCAGAGCACACTCACTCGTAACTTCCAGTCAATCACGCCTTCGTGCTAATATACGAGGCAGGGGAGGGACCGGGGAGATATAGAGAGTGAACCTGGAACAACTGTATGTGCTATGGTCACATCCATTTTGTTCATTGCCACAAAACCCTAACCAAAATTGATTCCGTCAGTGCTCCTCGTATCCATCATAACGTTTTGGTGGCCATAATTGTGGCCAAACCCACACTGGTATCTCAGCTGCTGTCTTATTGGCTGCGCGGACCTTCAGCCAATCAAAGAGCAGCTGAGATGCCAGTCTGTGTCCTGTCAAAAGTATGGCCGTAAAAACTTTGATGGATACGAGAAGCACTGGAATAAATTTTTGTCACTTTTCACGATTTTTTGGAAATGAACACAAGATAAAAATGCAAGTGGAGCAAAGAATACGGTCTGATTGACAATTAAGAAGAGTTGTCATACGACTAGTTCTACGGAACGAACTTAATTTAAGATGGGGTGCCGTTTGAATTTGGCTCTGGAATGTCAGACTGTTTGCCGGAAATGATTTTTGAGGGACATTTCCGACAATTGTAGGTGTGTTGCCATGGATGTATGGGGACCACAATGAATTATCATTGTGATATACCTGTAAAAATAGTTTTGGAATAAACTGGCGAGTTGCAGTTTGTTGGTACGTACAGAAACGGAGAAATCGTGTCAAACGTGAAGTGGAATGGTGGTCCAGAAGTGAGCTTCGCTTCAAACCTTTCTATTTAGTGGGTCCGTCTGACGACGTGGTGGCTCTAAGCCCACCTTTCCCCCATCCCATCTTATTAGCACGAACGATTGACTACATATTATATATGGCAACATCGCAGTGGTTTTCCTTACAAGTACCAGGTGGCATGTCACCACCGTTGCTTGGAGCCAAAGTGTTTGCGTGATACCACCGTGTTATATTTTAAATGCTGACACGTGTGTGCGTGTGTGTGTGTGTGTGTGTGTGTCTGTCTGTCTGTGTATTTTTTTTGTACATTGTCATGATCAATATATATATAGCCCTACCTGAAATAAGGCACTAATCTAACCATACTTTTTACCTTAAAGATTATACTGATATAGCCAAATCTATACAACAACTGAGCAGGAGCACGGTTAACAGCACAAAAGTCCATTTACCTAGTTATACAGTTTGTTTCTTTCTTTGGGTGAATCGAGTCTGTCCTATAATACTAACAGGTGTAAGTCTCAAACCAGTATGTGTTACAATAAACTGTGGGTGCCCAAATGATGTCAGTTATGGGGAGGATTATTCCCATCTAATAGCCGGATTAGGATTATCGAATATGTCTTATGTTGATTAACTGTAGCCGAAAGGATTTATTTGAACATGCTTTTTGAAACGTTTGAATTAAGCGTGAAACTGAGTGTTGTATTGATGAGGTAAGCATGTTTATTTTGTATCGAATATATACGCATGCTGAAAACGGCATGCTTTAACTGTTTAAGTGCCAAGCTTCGGAATGTGTCAACAGGTTTCCTCGGCGGGCTTTTGGCGCCATACGCCCAAGCGCGCCGAGGAAAGCTGTTGATCCGAACCATTATGATCTCTGGACCTATCGGCATACTGGTCCTTGAACAAAAGGTCATTTAACACGAAATATGGATCTAGTATCATTGTTATGACAGAAAAGGTTAGAATTAGCTCCAAGATGTGTATTCGCCCCATACAAAACTGCATACACAAACATTTTGAGGGCTAGAGCTGTGTATTTCCATTAGTTTGTAGGTTAAAGCAACTTTGAATATAATAGTCACTTTTGTGGCTGTGGTAGTATGATTTTTGTGAGGTATTTACTTGTGGCTTTAGATTTACTGTCTGAAATTTGGAGTTTCTATGTGCAGCAGTTATCAAGTTATTAAGTTGCAAATTACAATGTAAGGCAATAGAAACACATAACCCAAGCCCTCTACTGACTGCAGTGCCCTCTTTTAGGCAGTTCTTGAACCTTCTATTGATTCCCTTGCCTATTGAGAGCAATTCGTCTTAAATAGTTCGCCCTTAGCCGCAGATGGCACTGAAAGTGTTAAAACAAGACCAAGAAAAGCATGAACGCTGCATTTAAGCTCTACCGGTTGTAACTATAGATACAGTGAACTGGATCATGATCTTTCAGTGGAAGATGTTAAAAAGCCAATATCTGAGGACGCATGCATCATTGGCCACAGGCTCGTCGACAGCTTGCTAAGTGGGCGCCGCGGAGAGCTCCTGGGGAAGCTATCTATCGAGAAACAGATTCTGGTATATCTTCAACTGCACATACATTCAAAATATTTTCTGCAATTGCCAAACTTGTCAAAATTGTTACGGAGCCAAAGTCAAATTTCTTGTTCTTGAGGATACCGCATTTGACAGAAAATCTAGTGCAAGAAACGCTTTTCGTTGTCAATAAACCATAGAATTTCAATGATAAATGAAGGTAATAGATCATGATTTTAGACCACACATATCATAAAACTAGCAATCCATCACCACAGTCAGCGACCACAAAGTGTTTCAAAATGAGTCACTATTGATTTAAATTTGTGATTTGTTGACGACAAGATAAATGAGGTGTCAATTTCAGGTTCTCATGCTAATGTAATATAATCATTTAATAACTTCTAAAAGCAGGAACTATGACTGGACTCCTGAAGGAATAATTCGAAGCGGAAGTATAGAATTTTCAATTACAAGTTTAGGTATATTCACATGCAGGTTCTCTGCCAAATTGCCACTTGATTGATTTTATATGTATATATATATATATATATATATATATATATATATATATATATATATATGTATATATATATATTTATATATATATATGTATATATATATTTATATATATATATATATATATGTATATTTATATATATATATACATGTATTGTACATCTCCTGCGCATAGACAACCTAACTATGATACTGAGCAAGTTCATTATCATTGACGACGCTCTGCTATACAACACGAGCAATATAGAACATACTCGAACACATGTACATGCGCAAATATATAAATATGTTCATATATATATATATATATATATATATATATATATATATATATTATATATATATATATATATAATATATATATAATACAAAGTGATTTTCATGACCAAAAGAACAAAAAGAACGCTTAGAAAGAATGGTTGCAGAAGATATAGGGCTAATTACGAATTGAGAAGGATTGATAAGCCAGAAAGAACACAATCACTGGACTACAAGTTGTACAAGAGAAACAAGTGTGGAAAAGATACTCGGATGCCAATGGTAATTATGTATTCAAAAGCTTTGCCCATACTAAGAGATACTCAGAAAACGAAAAAAAAACTCACATAATTCAAGTCAGAAATAACATACTTTTTTCCAAATCGAACTATCATACCACACTGAAGAGTTGATACATCAAAGATACTTAGTTCATAAAAGCACAATATTTATTTTTTCAATCATCAATCTAGTATGAGGAATGTGATAATAATTGAGATTTTTGTGGAAAGATACTAAACGATGATACATTTGGCAATGCCGACGGATAGAAATCTAATTTCAAACGACACTTTAACTGTTTGACTGGGAATCTTAGTTATGTAGTATTTGTGTAAAATGCGATGAGTATTACCTGTATGTTGGAGAAACGGGAGAAACCTTTTACCAATATACATTTCTTAATTTTTCAAGAATCAGGACACAATAGCCAGGTCCTATATATGCCACAATGTACATAAAAATTATCAATAACTAGAAGACATTATAGTTATAAGTATGAAAAAATTATAAGGGCATCCACTCCCAACAAACAACATATGAAAAACTATGGGGAAAAACGCCTTATGCATACAAACCGAGTCGAGTCCATACATGTTGGCTATCACATTGACAGATGGTGGGGCACAATACGTTACCCATCTTGAATTTTATTGTTTTAGGCCTACATGAAATTTAGTCATCAACACGAGGGCTAGTGTAGAACAAACATGAGGCATCCTCATGCGGGGAAAAGCTTAAATTAACTCTGTAAATGACGTTGTGGGTGACGGGATCTAATAAGAGAAGTAGTATGTAGACCTGAACGTATTAAGGCAGATGGGCCAAAGTAAAGACAAATCCCACGTTAGACCGTTATGTCATGTGCAAAGTAAGCATTTGCATTGAATAACAACACCGTGAGGTCGAAGCACCCGGAAATCATATCATATGTTTACCTTTTTGTGGAAAAAACATTTATGTTTTAAAAGACCATAACTATATACAATATATATATATATATATATATATATATATATATATATATATATATATATATATGTGTGTGTGTGTGTGTGTGTGTGTGTGTGTGTGCGTGTGCCTGTGTGTGTGTGGGCTTTTGTGTGTGTCCAGGTTGTATATTGTTAGTGTGGCTATATGGGTTTCTGAACGTGTGCCGTTGTCGAATGGTGAACGACAAAGGGTAGAGAAGGAGCGTATGGTACTGTGCAGACACGAATTCATATAAAATCCATGTTGAAACATAACTTTAGTGTACCATATGAACCTGATGCTTATAAATGGCAAATAAAATCAATACATATATTATTTTTTATTGTGCACCAACACCAGCGAATATATTTGGCATGTATAATATTAAATGACTTTACAGTTGCCAAGCACCATTTTGAATTCAAATAAGGTAAGCTCACCCAAGGGTTAAATTGGTATAAACTAACCCACGTGGCCACATTATTACAACAGACAGTATATGCAGTGGTGTGCCCGTTCATGTTTGTCTAGCGTTTCTGTTCTGTGTTAAGCCGATGTGGTAAATGCTGCTTATTCACTTGCATTTTGGCCTAATGTGCAGTTTCATTAGAGGTGTATACAGTTCGGATGCGGTGGGTAATGAGGTGTAAATGTAATGAGAACACCGATTTTTGTTACAATGTTAAAATTGTGTCTGTCACTGCTAGCTTCGTAATCCTTCAGTTAAACTACGCAACCGTTCGTTTTTGTATGTATGTATGTATGTATGTATGTATGTATGTATGTATGTATGTATGTGTGTGTGTGTGTGTGTGTGTTTGTGTGTGTGTAGGACATAGAAATGCATGCATGGAATTGTCATCTTTTAGCTTCCATAGTTTCTACAGGTTTATAGTGAAGGTCTAGGAACAGATTATAACGCCCAATAGTTCAGACGATAGTATAGTAGATGTAGTTGCAGCTTAGCAAGGCCTGGCGCAATAGTTGGTGGCTTATATGGACAGACAGAGGTAATGCCTATGATGCTGTGCGTAAAAGAGGGTTGCCATAACGGTATATACGAACCTATAAATGAGTGCAGGAAAGGTATCGAATTCGTCGCAGTTTATGTTCAAGTAGCAACTGTACATGTAAGAGATATTTTTAGCCGGTATCTTCACCTGCAGCTAAAAAGACCGCGAAAACACAGTTAAGTGGATACAAAAGGTGCACAGGACTGATGTTACAGCAGGTAAAAATTGGCAACGAAAGCCCTATGATAGCATTTCATCAGTTAATTTTAATGCTGATCATCCTACAAATGAAAACCCTTGCGCAGTCCTACACATGGGGCACACGGAGAAATTGCCCGTAAAGTGACGTGTCATCTTTAAACATTCTCCTTTCAATCATTGAACCAAAAAGTATGGAGATGCAGACACCAAGATGTTCAAGTGTATCATGCAAACCTTTCATACCCCACAACAATGCAATATAAAAAACCGGGCCCTAAGCAGAGTTTACAGTCAAGAGATGAACTCCTTCTGACACTTATTAAGCCACTGTCCAGTTGACTTTGGGATAATTTTGTTCATTTTGAGATTTGGGGGCAGTTTGGTTTACATTTAGGTTGTCTATCATATGTCCAAATGTAGTAGTTTTAGCCCTAATGCAATCTGGCGTCGTTACAAAAATACTTTCAATGTTTACATGGTAGTAAATGGACAGTGTTAACCTTTGGATCTTGATTGCTGACAATAGACATCTGCTCTGAAATGTCGGTTTCACATGGACATTTCTCTAAAATGAATTCTTTGATTTTAATCAATAAGCAAAACTTACGCTAAACATTCCATTTAGCAAAACATATCAGGTATTTTAGGTTTGCATAGAAATGACGAGTCCCACAAACTTAATTAATTTCACAACACAAGCATTTTTACAATTTCGCATCACTGTCGTAAACAAACAGATACTGTTAGGGAAAATCCTTGCTACCATTTTGCAGTTAGATGTGTTGAGATAATAATAGCACATATTTGACAACTATGTCTTAAATATTTTTCAAGAGATATTCAAAATTTTACCAAAAACACTTTTTACCCAAAACACTTTAGTTTATACAACAGCTTTGAATTTTCAATTACATATTTAGTGCAACAGATTCTGTAAAATTTGCTGTCAGTTGGGTATGCAGGTCTATTATGTCCGGAATGCACGCGTCTGTGATATTTAGCCCCAAAGGGAAGTAACTTTTGCAGGTTGGACAATACGTTAAACTCAAACTAGGTTTACTTAATGGTTCCTTGGCAAAATTATTCAAGTTGTGCAAATCAACGGTCTTGCTGATCTTTACTTTATGGGCAACAGGTCATGTCAAAGTTCTGAAACCCCTAATTCAACTCCCACCACCTAAGTGTATAAGGAGCATTTTGCCACGGTGCTTGCTAGAAAGTCACTGGCGCTAAGAGGCACTGCTCATTGTGCAGATTTTTTTATGGACAATCCGAGAGAACTGAAGCTACTAGCACTGACATGGAGTGATTACAAAAAACACAAGACCATTAAGGTGTTGGTTGCTATGAGCCGACGTAAGAAGATTGGATTCCTGTCTGAAGCATGGAGTTGGCGCGCTTTAGATCTCCACACTGTGCTTTGCAGACTTTTCTTAGACCGATCACAACCTCTTGATTTGCACTTGGCTGACAGGGGCTTCAACAAAGCCACAGATCTCATCACGAGGAAAGTAGAGCTCGTCAAAACTCTAGGACCAGGAGGAAGGGACCAAGCGATTGCTGCAGGTTAAACAAAAAACAAAACAAACAAAAAACCCACAATGTAATAGGGGACTTGCTCATTCACGTTGAATAAACCAAAAAAAGGATAAAGCACTTAGAATTTAGAAATCTGTCTTGCCAATTAATTTGCTCCTGATTTACGATGATATAATACAAGCCTTTGGTGCTCCCTGCAATCTCTAGACGCTTGGTCAAATGAAATGGGTTTGGAAAGGTAAAGTCTAAGAATTGTCGAAAGAAGGCAAATACTAGCAGACATTCTTGCAATAAGTGCTGAAAGAAGGGCTTTGTTAATCATGATGATGAATCACTCACTGACAATACTGGCATTTATGATATGAATATATGTGCATTAATTTATGTTTTTAATATTTAAATGTCCTGTCTTTTCAAAGTCATACTGAAGCTTTCTCCATAAGAATTTTTTTCTGGCATACCCATTTTTCAAAGTTTTATTTACAGTAATTTTGGCCGAAAGTATCAGCCTGGAAAAAAAGACATACTAACGCAATGGGCCCTGAGGCTACATTGATTCAACAACTTCTCAGTGTGCTCTGAGTGCTAGGCGCCAAGAGCACGTCAAGGACAGCCGTTGACCTAGGCCATGTAATACAGCATGGTCTTGCGTCTAAGTTTCATTCGAAATTCACATAAATAATCGAAAATTGATTAAATTCAGACAAGCAGATGATATTATAGCTCTCATGAGAAAACGCGCCATTCAGGATAGATGAGTTAAGAAAAGTGTCAATATATTGGTTGACGCTATTTGCTTTAATTCCAATGGCTTCTCGATTAGTTTTAATATTATAACTTATAACCACTTCATTTCCACTCACACGAATATGATATATGTTAAATTGATACATGATATGACTGGTCCTTATTAACATTGGAAACAGATTTCCCATGTGACTGCCAGAATAGAGCAACTATTTGTTAACGTTTCGCCTCATTCAGACAAAACTATTCAAGGGACAAGGCCTCATCATCAGCTGAAAGACGTGCACACTTCCCCAGTGGCACCATCTATCACATCGAATGCTATTGTTTAGCTCACTTTCTATTTTTTTTTCATGCTCCTCACATTCTTTGTCACATACACCACACAAGAACAGGCTCCATTCTTACTGCTCTCGCCCATTATTTAACCGTACGTTTCTTTTTATTTGGTTTACCATCTGGTTTACTAGAGTCACTGTCTTGGGTCATACTTTTGTTTGTTCTTTCATTATAGTCTGATATTTCAAGACGGGAACATTCTCCATTCGTCATACATATTTCATGGCAGGTAGACCAGAAGATGGGGTTTGATCACCGCGAATGAATTGAACCAAGTTATCTGTGTTTTCTGCACTATATTATCAAAAAGTATTCATCTTTGAATCTAAAAGCAGTACACCTTCCGTTACGTAGCTTTAGATTGTCAGCCTGCCCAGCTGTTGCACTTTCGCATACAGAAACTCAACCAGCGGTAAAAGTCCTGATTTCAAGACCAGAGTTGCAAGTACCCAAGAGGTCAAAAATGAAAGAAGAAACAATGGATCTCTTTGCATCGTGCAATTCATCTAACACTTTATATGATCGTCCCTCATGCTCCAGTTCTTCTACCAAGAAAAACAGCACTGGGTTGTGTACTTTCAGTTTAGGAGAAATTCACTTAGTGTCATTCATTTTTTACGCTGGAAAGGTTTGAAGCTTTTTGTTTCTCTTGTGGATGGAAGAACTAGCTACTGCAACATGTTAACACTGCAACTGAACATAAGCTCTTTCAATGATACAACCGATATGCTTTGTTTTAATTTCAAAATATAATGATTTAAGACTAAAATTCATTATGCAGACACTTTCAATTGCAGTTTGAAAAAATCTTTGAACTTAAGATGCATGTATTAGATGGAACTTTGGTCTAGGTGAACAACAATCCTAAGTGCATGTTATACACATTGTATGCAAAGTGCAATAAGGACATCGCATAACTAAGTCTAAAGCTAAGCACTGATAGTAGTTATACAAAGATATAAAAAAACTGGTATTTAGGAATCTAAAAAAAAATGCAATTTAACTTAAATTTGATAATTTGGTTCTTGAGATTCTTACTTTATAATGCACTAATAAAATTCAAATTGTCAAGGCTTAGAAAAGAAGGATCTGGGAATGTGCCCGGCGTGTGACTGTACCAACGCTGTAGTAAATTTGGATAGTTACTTGGGTAACATTTAACTTGTTTATTCACATTATCATTTCTTGTTCAATTGAAAAAAAAACTCTGATAGCTTTGGAATTGCATAGTAACACTTCTCTGCCCCTACAGTAGGGTGCAATTTGACAGAAATTTGCCCTGGAGAAGGGTCAAGGAAAGTTGCTTAGAAGGTGGTGTTATTGTGAATCTTTGATTTTTGACGATTTTGTCTTCAATTCGGGCAATATTTTGTCAATTCATCCATTCCTAATATACAAGTTAATGGGGATTGCAATGGTAATTTGTATTTTCGGCCTCCTTAACACCGTCGAGATGTGCCTTGGTTGGGATTAAAAGTTTGTCAAAAAGATATTATTCCTTCTCTAAAGTTAATTTATTTGCTTATTCATTTTATTATTTTTGTTAAGTTTTTACCCGAATTAAAATTTGAAAAAAAAACTCTGAAAATGCTATGTCAACTGTTTTGAAATTACACTGTAATACACACATGTTTATAACCGTACACCAAGGAAAGACCTATTGTGGGTCGAAGTGAAGGTCACGTTAGGTCGGGCTGTTCACATAGTCCTCTTTTTCAGTAGCGGCCATATTATCTAGTATAGAGATCTACTGAGATTGAAATCATTCAAAAGCTCATAATAAATACAATCAATATTAAACAGCAGACATGATAGTGGTCCGACTGGTTTCCCCATCAGTACACCCGTATCACAGCGGATACTATTGCCCTTTCCTAGTGCCACAACAAACGACGTTTGTGTGAAATAAATATGCAAGTACCGCATTGCACATTTCAATGAATTATGATTGACTGAGTCAGCAACAGTATAAGTTATTCTCTGTTACGGGTGTTGCTTTCCATTTTGAACATGGAAATCACCATAACTAAGCCAAGATTTTTTAAGCCAGTCGACGTTTTCGTTTATAAATCTTTTCACCTGCAGTGCAATATAAGCCACATGCAAAATGGTCCCATTGCATCTTAGTCGTCATTTCATTCCATCGTGCAAAAGAAGAATGGGGGGCTAGATAAAGCAAAAAGTGTGCATGCAAAATCTTTCATGTGTCTTAATCGTACACTGTACCTAGCAGACTGGCTGTGAACGGCCTACAATATCATTACTGAAAACTCCAGATACGTGATGTACAATAAAACTCTTGACACAGAAGCACGAGTAACAGTTTGAAAAATTTATCACATAAATTGTAATAGAGATAGATGCTGAAGTAGCAAAGACATATTTTTACATAGAATAATATGTTCAAAGCAAATTAGTAATGTCATTTAAAGTTAGCTAACTGGAAACTTTATCAGGGATTGTTGTCTACATCATGGTAATTCAGTTCAACACTATATCCAAAAAGGACCAAATAAGTGATGTCAGCATATTCATTTGCGCCAAACTTTATCCTAGCTTTTCTAAGCATGTAGAATAGAAAGTGATCACTTTTAACAAGCCTTACTACTGGTGTATCGATATCGTTACAGAATGGTCCTTGAATAATATATGCGCCCAGCCAATGATCACATAATGGCCTGCAAGGAGAAAGTGATTTAGAAACTTTATGAAGATAATGGCAGAGTATGTTGTGTCGTGACGTCAGCGATAGCAGGTGCTGTCATGAGGTCATAACTTTCAAAATGTTTGGAAAGGTGGCACCTTTTACCACAACTCACAGTTTTTTAGTATTCACCCATGCACAGACTTTAGCAAATGGACTTGGCTGCTAGCTAGTTAGCTAAACACGCTCCATGTCTCCAGAAAGAATTGTCTCCCATCGTTGTTGTTCACAATTTCTCTCATATCCTAAGCAGGTGAAACTAGACCTGTGCACGCCAAGGCATCTGCCTTTAGGTACATGTTTAGAAACTTGTTCTATATCATTATTATATTCAGAACGTTTCATTCTAAAAGTATCAGTATGCTTTTGAAATATAGTTGTTATATAGGGCAGTCAATTTTTAAATTACAAAACTGTATCTCATTATCTCTAAGAGTTTGCTTTACAAGACATTGATAACAACAATTTTGTGATTGTCAGAGAATACATTTTTAAAATTTCTTCACCCTGACCATCACAAAATAAAACAAGTTCACTTAAAATTTGAAAAGGAAAAAATAAATTGGGTGCAAAGCCCAAAGTTATGATCGGCATTGTTAATAGAGATATCTGTACACTTTCGGATGAATATTGTTCAAGATGGGCCAAAATGAACTTAATAAATCCAAATATGGTTAACAAATAATAAACGAGTACCAAGAAATAAACTTGGCTAAAGTAAAGCACAAATGAAGGGTCCTTTTACTAATAATTTCTAACTATGCATACCCGAGATTCCCGTCGTTTCAAAAGATCTGCAACAAAAATGTGTGATAGCAAAAATTTGTATGGTTCGAAAAAACTTTGTGTTTCTTAAAGAAAAAACATTGAAATTTTTAAAAAAGAATTTGGTAGAAACGTCTCTCCCAAGGTATTAGGTTACGATATTTATGTGCAGCATAAAGACAGTGCTAATGGAATAATTGATTTGCATAAAGAACTCTGTAAGAATAAATATTTCATGCAAAGTTGTGTTAAGGACTCGTCAATAGATGCTGTTTTCGTCTCCTAAATTACATGAAAGTCGTTAAAATCAAGCTGCATTTGCAGCGCGTCAAGTAGTTCAGAACAAAATGTCCATATTCCTAAATTCCAACCATCAATGACAGCAAAAAGATTCAAAAGTTATTAAAACATCGCATTCATCTTCTAAAAGATGTGACACTCAGCAAATATCAGTTGAGATAACGTTATGTTGTCCGCCCATTAAAGACCAGTTTCTTAAAATTTGTAATACAATATACAAGCACACTGGAACCAAATGTTTTGGAGTATGAATAAATGAATGAATTTGTTCCAATTCTACATTAAAAAAATTCTTAACGTAATAACTTTTTATTTTTTGTACCTTTTGTACAAATGTGCCCACAAAAATGTGAAAGAAACGTATGAGAAATTATTTATTAAATTTTCTCATCATTATAGTCATGTTAATTTAAAAGCATATACAATAATCCCTTTATGGTCTATGAAATATTATATAACAAGCCTTGTTAAATCATATATCACAGAGATTTGTTCAGTCGGATTCATTTTGTTTTGATATTACCTTTATTTCATTCGAGTCGCTGGTACATCAACAAATTCAGGGTATCTTCATGGCAGTAACGGTTCACCTCTACTAACTGATATATATATTTCTTTGCTTGAGTATAAATTCGTGCAGGAATATATGAAAGTAAATTTCCTTTAGCAAATCATTTATAGTTTAATGCCAAATATCTTGACGATATTATTTTCATATATTTAAAATATTTGTTCAAATAGCTCAACCAATTTATCCTTTTCATATCCCATATAGAGAGTATTAATACTGAAGATATTGAAGACACGTTTCTTTATTAACATTTGCATTTCAATCCCAGATTTGTTACAATGTGACACAGAACTGACGATTTCTATCTTAACGTAATTAATTATGTTTTCCTAGAAAGTCATAAATGTGACCGTATGTATGACGTTATACTACTTTTTGTTAAAAAGTTTTACGTTTTGGTCTCATTGTTCTATGTTCGCCGATTTTGGTTTCAAAGTTATCTTAATCTATTATGAGCTTAAATCAAGAAGGAATAATGAGGTATGCCTGATGAAATATTTTCATAAATTCTGTTGCATATATCCACACATTTCATCCTTCTTGGATTCTTCCATTTCAATGATTTTCCTGTAGCTTGTTTATGCAGATTCTTTAATGTTAATAGTCTCAAAAATTCCTATTTTAAATTCAATGAAATATTTTCCTTTAGAAGATTGTTCCAAATTATTATATTTGCAAGTTAGGTCACCCCTGGGTTGGACAGAAGCTGCAAATATGTTGGGAGAATGGCTTGAGCTTGGTTCCGATTGCAAAAGGTACAAATATTAACTTCTAAATCATTTTTCTCAGTCAGGTCCATTGTCGTCACGTCCAATTACCTTCAATAGTGCCATCAAGTCCAATAACCTTCTACGTTATTATTCAGTTGCCTTCAAAGGTCATGCATCTAGATCAAACCTTGGATTGGATGGATGGGTGACCTTGACCTAAAGGTCACCCATGCATACATGCCTATTGATTATTATGTAATGAATTAGGATTGCTGCAGCAATTCACATATTCGACTTCTATTCCAAAATCATCAGCACTATTCACTTCAAACTTGTTCGGGGTGTACTTTGGGTAGATTTCTACCATCTTTGTTCAAATGATCAAGGTCTAGTGATTTTTTGGATTTTTATGAAATTTTTGGTTAAATTTTTGACAAAATCTAGAAAAAAAAACGCTGAGCGAATTGCTTCGAAATTGAAAAGGAAATTTGCTGAACAGGCGGAACTACAATTTTTTGTATTTTTGTATTTTGACTGTGCAATACGTTCTTTGTGTTATACAGGCTATGAAAAAATGATATCTGTCGATATGCCGGGCAACATGATGCACTCAGGCTTCCACTATGAAATTTGCTGCCTTTTGTTCTCTATACCTATGTATTACCGGTCATCTTTATCGCTTTTTGAGCTGTATCTCATACTATTTTCCTAAGTATGTGCACAAAAATTAAAAGCTTATTTAAATATTAAGTGTTGTAATGTCACACCTTAGTTGTCATGATGTTCCAGGTGACATCGATCCTTTGAATCATCATGGAATTCAGAATATTATGTAGACAGCTTCAAGGACTACTTTCTTGCTATGGTAGACGCAATATACGACCAGGATTTTAACTATGCTAGGGCATTCAGTTGGTCAGTTCTGTCCTGTGTCCCTCTCGGAGAAATTACATAAATATATGGGGAATCCTTCAAACTCAGAGGTAAGTTTCAATTTGAATTTTGATATTATTCTGTATATTGGTGCAGATACTGCATTATGTGTCATATACATGTAGTGCAGACTAGATCAAATTTACCAAGTATATAAAAGACTGTGCATCGGCCTATATTTTTTTCCTGAACAATTTGTATTAGTCAGAATCTTATTAACAAACAAGCTGATACAAATTTACCTTGTGATAAGATAAAAATTCTCTTTGCCCACTCAGAGTGATGAGACTAGTAATAGTGATAGTGATCAGGTCACACATGATGCAAATACTGTAATCTAGCCAGCAAAAACACATAATTCTATCATTTCAATTCCGCGTACTCCGCTCATTTGACCGAAATGTACCACCATTTCATGACTATTGTATTTGTGTCTTTTTGCCATTTCCAAGTAGTCATTACCCTTTTCGGCAGTCCAAATTCTTTACTCTCCATAAGCTAACCTGTCCTTGTCTAACCTATATACATATGGAATAACTATCGTCCATATTGCACACGTTCCTCTGTAAAATTTTGACATAGGCTGTATCAGCCCAAAAAATTAAAGGGCCTTCAGCGGGTAACCACTCCACATGTTTTGGAGCCTATTACCCGTCCATGGCTCTCTGATATGAGTAGCGGCTCCTTGTCTAAGCTGACTATTTAGCAAAGACAACCTACATATTAATGAATAAATATGAACGTGGCAAATGATGAATTAGCTAAATACGTGAAGTTTTGCTTATAAATACAGAGCTTCATTATGAAAGAAGAATACCTGTCAAGCAAACCATAATTACTAATTTTGTATAGTACAGGTTCATATAAGAACAATTTGACTTACCCCTGAACCAATATGTACCGTTTCCGGCCGCACAGCTTATCATAGTTAAACCACCTGCCAGTGTATGCCTGAATTGGCAACCAGCTGGGGCATTATATTCAGTCTCAGTGGTTGTAAAATAAACAGTTGCAGCTAGATCACCTGTACAAGCTAAGGGTAATCCTAACAAGGACTGCAACAATGGACACCCTGCACCACAAATGCAAAACAAACTCCATGATGACACTTAGCCCTAAAGCAATTTAGCTGTATATCACTGTCGACCCTGAGTCAATGTATCAACGTACTGTGTCAGGTTTGTGACATTTGAGAAAATACTGTCAATTATGAGTATTTTTTGAAAATAAAAATAAGTAAATGTGCATTAAGGCATGTCAGAAAAGAATGAAAATCATAAGAATTTATGCCAAAAACACATATATAAATACAGAGCTATACTTCGAAAAATGATACTATAGAAAGATGCATTCTTATTCGATTAATCGACAACAGTGATGTGTTTCCAATTTGGTACAGCCTATGCAATACTACTGGCTGATGATTTCATTAAAACATGTATTAGGTAGGTAAATAAGATTGTTGATGTGGACAATACCATGTATAACTGCGCAAAATAACACATTTTTTCCCGTTATTTTCACAACTCCATTCTGTTTCACATGGTGAAGTAAGTGGCAGTCTGTATGAATGAATACCTTTCGTGTTTAATGCCAAGGTATTTGCCAGCGACAATCTTTGGCATGTTACTATTTGAAGCTTCTGTATTAAATGCTAAGTTATTAAGAAGCAATTATTCTTGGCATGCTACGGTAATGGAAAAAAACCCCTGATTATTGGTTGGTAACTGGCCTTTGCATATTTCTGCCAAATTTCTGGTCAGCAAATGTCGCCTGCTCATAACGTCGTTTATTATTGTGTAGTTGTGTTTTCGACTTGCTACTCAATCATGCACCAATGTGGTTCTCAAAAGTTATTCGTCACATGCGAGTTTACATATAACATGCTATTTGGTAGTAACTATCCCCGGCATACTACTGTAAGAAAAATAAATAAATAAAACCAAAGCGTCAGTCAGTAACTGTTCATGGCTTGCTATCTTTAGATTATCAAGGTGCTGATCTGCTTAATTGCAAATATGTAGTTATAGCCAGTAGCAACGCTGCATTAAAATGCTTAACTTGTAAGGACATATTCCTTCGTTGCCATGTTTCTACTAGGCAGGTTATATATATATATATATATATATATATATATATATATATATATATATATATATATATATATATTAATTGATGTATCAAGAGCCACACAGACACAATCCCACTGTATCAGCTGTGCAAAGTATCTTACCAAGAAGCTACCTTGACCAAGATGGTCCTACAAACATCAAGCAAATTTTTTTGTTTTGTTTTCCGTTTAATTGTATTTTGTCCATTTTGTAGGCATTCTGGCGCCCATTTACACCCTTGCATGAAAAATACTATTCCCTTCAAATTATGTAAAACGCTGCTTTACTTAAAAAAGGTAATTGGCACAGGTGTATCAGTTTTTGTTTTTCCTTGAACTATCTTTTGTCTAGTATCTATGATTTCTGATAACCTGGTGCCTATTTATAGCTTAATTATTTCATTAAAGGTTCCTTCTCATTCAAATTTTGTCATCTTGAAACATGATTACAATAATAAGTTTAATTGCCCACATTAAAACTGTTAAGCCAACAGAGCAAAATAAATGTCCAAATATCCTGAACGGATATGTGACTAGAGCCAGACGACTTTCAGGACCACCCAGGTGCGTTTCTGCACAGCCACATTTTGATCAAAATGCCAACTCTTAGCAGATGCACGTTAGACCGCTTAAAAGCTAGTCACGTTATCGGAAATCTCCGTTAGGCGTCTGCAATCTTTGAGGGCCAGTCAATATTTAGTGGCGACCAGAGACATAGATATTCACAATTGTCAGCTAAACCTGTTCCTTTCTTTTCTCATTTTGTTCCCCTCTCTTATGTACGCTTATATTAATTCACTCGTTCATCTTTCTATGGTTCATTCCCATATGTATTTACGTATTTATTTATATTTTGGACATTTGTTTTATTTGATTCAAATACAGATCATTTCGGCTTATATATTTAGTTCTTGATATTTTGTATGTATTTATATATGCACTTTAGTCCTTTCAATCATCTCGTTTTATTATCTTCATTCCTACTCTATATGCATAAGACATAAGAGTTTCACTCAACACTAAACCGATAGACAAGACATTTGTGTGTGCTCGTCCAGAGAAGTATAGAGGTTTGTAGTTTCTCTCTGACTTAAATGATGGCATCGCGAGCTCTAGTGACCTGGTTCTTTTAGGACGAAAGTAAATGTTTCGCCTCTACAAAATTAGACACGTGCCATGGGTCCAGGTTTGTTCACAAGGAAACTGACATGATGGACATCCTTCAGGTAGTCTGTTTTGTCTATTATTTTCCCCTTTTTTCAGAATCTGCAATGTATTTGTATCAAAATACAGCATGACTTACACTCACTCCTTTATGTACGGGAGCAGGAATCTTTCTCTTGCCAAACTTTTCCGATAGAATGATGTACATAGTTTTAATGCTTACCATCTCCTGGAAAATGTTCCTACCCAGCTACCATGCTCGTGGATCAGTGATGTAATTTCAGCCTCTGGGGCATTTTACCATCCAAAGTTTTAGCACAGTGCCACATAACACAAAATTCATCCCAGGAAAGATTGGCACAGGTTGCAGCTAAATATCTTAGAAAAAACACTAATGGGTGTGTGAGTGAGATGATGTGCCTGTTGTTGCTTGGAAATTCATTGATTTATTGCTGGCTTTCATGTTTCACCGAATGTGTTCTGTAGACTGTGTGCACAGTTCCTAACCTAGCTTTTGCAGTCTGTGGCTTACAAACTAGGCATGCACAAGCTTTTGGATTAAAGCTGTGGGTACAGGCTGGTTATGGAAAAGGTGGAAAATATGCCTGTGCCAACTTTCTTTTTGACCTTTTGTTACTTTGTATAGGGTATTAAACTCATATATATTGTTGATGATGGAAAAAATTGGTTTTCTCTTTCAATGACCGCCACTTCTTGTCAGGTGTTGGCTGTAAAAACAGTTGTGCTAACTGTTTACTGCCCTCTGATCAAAAAGGCCCACTGAAAATGGCAAGGTAGACATAAAATGGGTCCTTTGCTTCACTTTCAGCATATACATTGTTCAATATATGTTCCAGGCCAATCTTGCGACACCTTATCTTTCTTCCACTTGTCTTGAGTGTAAACGATGTACCATCCAGAGTCTGTGCCAGGTCCCACAATATCTTTTCCGTCTAACAAGGCTTCTAGAAACGTTTCATCCCCACCAAAACAGAATGTGTCCTTCCCCTTTTCCCTGTCCCTCACAAAAAATGTGCCATTGGATTATGGAAACCCAGCATTTTCAAGTTTGTTGTTACATTCATCACTTCCGTAAAGTACACTGAGGGATAGATCTCATTTGGGTGTTGATATGATAGTCCAGGCAATGCAGACCCATTGCACAAGAGCTTCATGCCACGAAAAGTGTGATGTCTCCAACTGATATCTCTCCCCTATCCATACAATCTCTAATGAGGTGATTCTGACTACCAGGGATACAAAGGGGACAAAATGTCCATAAGATTTGCAATGTCAACTTTACTGCCAGCAGCAATGCAATACAGTAACAAACTGGACTTGAACTCATTCTTTTACACTTCCTTCTGCCCTACTTCTTGTTATTTACTAGTAAAATAATTGGAGATACTTCTCCTGATTTCCCAGCAAAGTTTTCTTGTGTGTGCTATACATGCTGTACTGAAAGAGTAGCACCGGTCACTATGGTATCCTTTGCTAGTTCCGCAGAAGGCTAGGATTGTCTACATTCTTTGGTAAAGGTGAATTTCCTAAAAGAATTAGCATATATTTCTATGAAAGGTACCCACCAAGCTCATCATTCTGTATTATAGTTGTGTCTGGATGAACGATGGCAGCCAATGATTTTAGCATACCATCTTTTTTGCCATGGAAAGCGACCCTACAACATTTCCCAAAGACCTATCGTAATTTCTGTTTTTGCACCTTAGAAATGATGGAGTTCCATGAAACACATCCATGGCATCTGTTCTATGCTACCTTCAGTCTCACTTAGGACACAGACGAATTTTGTCGAGCTTTCACCAGGCTTCATTTCAGAATTACATGCTCTTGTTATTCTACTGACATCACTGAGCACGTCTGAATGTACTATGTCGTTCAGATCCATTGAGCCAGTATTCTGCGGTACAATTTGTTTTGACATTTTAAGTGCATTCTAGCATCTGTTACACACAGATTTACAAAATAAAATGTTTTGCATGTAAATCATCCAATCAAGGTATGTTTGAAACCTACAATGCTTTCAAATGCTGGCAAACAGTCTTAATTGGCAGCTCTTACTGAGTCTTAATGTCAATGCATGTGAGTAGGTGGCCACCTACAGCAACACAAAGTGTCACAACAAATTTAGGAGGTGCAGGAGGTTACCTGATCCTAGAGTTCTGTTGACAGAACAATGTAGTGCATCTGGAATGAATGCACTGAGAAGGGCTGGCCCTGTAGGAATTGGCATGTCAAATACACTATCAATGCCAGCAGTGACTTTTCCCTTTGGCCCAATTGCATCCATCATAGGGGCCACAAGCTAGACCTGTACCTGCTCTCTCAGTTCACAAGTACCTGACTCTGAATTGTAGCCATTGACTTGTTTCAGTCCGCTGGTAATGAGCCGGTTATCGTTGACCTGCAACATCAACTCTTGACAAAATATACCTTATGATACACTTCAAAAAAGCAATCTATTGCAGACAAGTATCCACTTTGATTGTGTTTGTGTTGGATATTTTGACACACAATCACATTTACAAAATGTGACAATAATATAGCAATGGTGGTTAAGACAGTGCACCAAGTCGAACTCACCAAACAAAATTGGGGGCAGTCTAGCCTGGAAAAATATTTCCCTATCAAAGTACATTTTCCATATCTGCTAATGACAGTGATACACGCACGGTTTGACGGTGGTAAAATAGGACGATTAAAAGTTTCCAATGTACCCACACCTAAAGGTTGAACATGCAATAAAGGTCCATAGAACTTAGGTATTGTCAACTTATTCTGATCACGAAGCATAAATCTGTGACCTCTTAGTTTATTCAACTTGCATCAAGTTAACTACATTTTTATCATAAAGGGCTGTCCACTATTGTGGTCACATTAGCATAACTGGCAAATATACTGGCACTTATTATGGAGACCCAGGTTATTATAACCATATAAGTACAAGTACACATACATGTTCAGTGTACCCTAAATACCTCGATTCTGCATTCCCATCCTAGAGACTTGCAAGTATTTTGAACACATAGTCATAATGTATATATATATATATATATATATATATATATATATATATATATACTGCCATTTAAAGACCAAGGTCATATGTAATCATTTTAGAAGATGAGGAAAACATTTTGCTCACCAGAACGACACAGGCCCTAGCCTAAGAAAATCATAGGAAAAAAATCCGACATACAAAAATAATAATAATAATAATAATAATAATAATAATAATAATAATAATAATAATAATAATAATAATAATAATAATAATGACCACACAAAAAAGATTGATGGCAAAGGACAATATATCCCATATGCCTATCCTCATTTCCAAAGGCACGTAGCAGGACACACGAAGAGCCCTCATTTTGTTACCTTGAAAAATTATGGATTCAAATTTTTGACTATTATATGATTTGACTTAGATAAAATTAAATTCCACCGATTGCTTAACTATTTACAAGATAGGAAGAGCACTTCCCAGATCAACCTCGATTTCACGACCTTGTTCAGGTAAAGATGCATGTAGGCAGTTTGCATGTGCTTCTTCAGAAACGACCTGCATGTCTGATTCAAGGGCAAGTCGTTTCTGTAAGTAGCCCCAGCAACTGAACCACTCAATATGTTTGTTGGAGGTCGACCCAAAAGCCAGCTGTTTAAAAAATATCTTGCCCTTACTCAGGGCGTACCTCCCATTGAGCACCCAAAAGTGAGTCCAGGCTGGTGAGGCTGTCTGTCTGAAATGAATAAACTTATTTTCTAGTGTCAAAAGGATTTAACTTAGGGGAACTGCAGGTCTAAAGAAAAAGATGTCACAACCTAGACACACCTGCGGTTCATGGCCTTACTGCTGGCTATAGTCACTTTGTATTTGCTACCTCAGCCCTCTGCTGCACTTAACTTGGCTCTAGTTGTTGGGTTGAAGTATTTGAATATGGGTAATATTGTTTTAAACTATTTCAGCCCTTTTATTATTTCAGTTAATATCTGACGTGATGCAAATACTAGTTACTAATAAATTATTGATGCTATTGTTGCCTTTCTGACCTTCTGTTGGCAGAGCTAAATAATACCCTCTTTTCTATCACCCACAACATTACCTTTAGCCTCGAACAGTACATTCCCCACATGCAGAACAGTAGTCAGTATCTGCTGCTTTATATGATAACATATTTTCAATTCGTTTTTTAAAAAATGATTTTATGGTCTAAAATTAACTTAAAATATAAGTTAGTTCTGAAAGACATTAAGCTATAGCCGCGTATTTCACTCCTCTGCTAGGATTTTTTTGTAGCCCGGGATTATTTTCGTATGGGCAAAAAGCCTGTCAACAATGGTGGAGGTAACATGCTTTGCAAACTGTGAAACACATAACTTGATGAAATTTGCTATTCATTTGCTTGTAACAGGGGCATTGTTTATGTGATATTCACTGGCATTGTGCCATTTTAATTCACTTCTGAACAAGCCACTAGTAGTGTCAATTTGAAGCTATGCTCCTAATGTCACTTACCTTTTACACTAGTCTCATCGATGTGGCTGTCATTGACTTCAACTCACCTCCTTTTTCTGTTATGCCAACTTCAAACAGGAAAATCAAAATATAGTGACATCCATTGACATTCGTATTGGCATTTATGCTTTACATCAGAGACAATAGGTAGTTTAAGAGGATGCAAATTGACCTTAATCATTCGTCCAGCCAACATATACTGTAAATTTGGTTCTAAAGATACATTACCAAGATATACAGAAAGTACATCTTTCTAACAGTATATAAAAAAGTTTAATTAAATGACTTAACACTGATTTTCCGGCTCCGTCATAACATCCATAACTGCATTTCCTGCAAGCAGATGAGAGCTCAGACAGTGATGCTTCCAAACTCCAAAAGCGGAAAAAACAACAGCAACAATAAACAAAAAACAAAAACAAAAACAAAAAACAAAAAAAACAAAAAAAAAAAAACAAAAAAAAAAAAACAAACAACAACAAAAAAAAAAAAAAAAAAAAAAAAAAAAAAAAACAACAACAAATCAACACATCGCTCATCTGACAAATTTACTGGATGTTAAGGCAGTTAAACACAAAATAAACATATTATTCATATAAGAATTGCCCACATTTTTAAATTTCAAGCTAGCAAGAACTGTAAAAGGTAATTATTTATTAGCCCGACACCCACCCACCCCCCTTACAAAAGCCAAAACCGGCTTCTGGTCAAATGTCATCAGTTTCAGTGTTTCAGATAATATTACTAGGAATGAAAAACAACTTTACTGAGAACTGTAGACCTATCGATATAGCTAGCCCTAGGTCAACAGCTTATCTTGGCTCGGCAGTTTGTGCCTAATGCCTGCCAAGAAAAGCTGTTGATTCAGTCTTATTTCAAGGAGTAGGGGCTATCAATGCACTAATGGTGGATGCAGGCCCATCCTAAAAGCTACTACAGCCGAAGTGTGAATGAGTATAACTTGGGACACCATGAAGATGCAAAAGCAAAACTGAATCATCTAATGGAAACCGGCCTTTCAGTTCAAAGTCAATTTTCATCTGTTTAAAATTTTCCCTGAATATTTTTCGGTATTATTTCCGGCACGGGAACGACGCCTTTCTTGACTACAAAATACGGATTTAAATGTGCCATACATCTATCCTGCAATTGGAATTGCATGCATTCAACTGAATAAAAGTCAACATAATTTTTTATAATTTTACACAACTGTTACGGCTATCCCGTCCGTCCTATGACAGAATGTAATCTATGTTTCTCCTTTAATTACAAAGTCTTATCCCCCAAGAGAAATTCTTGCATTAATTTAAAATTCCCGCTTTTTTGTAAAATTATTGTCCCCCGGACACATCTCTTGGTTTCACTCATTAGCTTATGGGAAGTGAAAAGTTGGACTGCGAAATAGGGTAATGACAACTGTGAAGTGGTTCTGGACAAAAAAAATGTATAGCTTAACAGTAACTTACGTTAAAAGAGCTCATCAATTTTATCTGTTCTTTACCCAATGCCAAGAACAAATAACCTTTGACTAAAATTATCCTCGGTCCCTAAACTTCGTCTTCCATGCACGACAATTATATTGCCCCAAATTGTTTTTTTTTTTTTTTTTTTTACTAACAATACGTTTCTCTTCTTTTTCTGATGCTTTACCGGCACCAATAATATATAGCAATTGAAAATCGAATTGTGTGTTGTTATTTCCTAACAATGTGAACATCATCAAACAGGGATTACCTACATCTCTGACAAACAAAGAACTACGAAAACGAATAACAGTATTTTCAAGCTATCATTTGCCCTGAAGACAAACTCAGCAATACGCTTGGCACACCTCAGCGTCAAACCCAGACAAGCTGATTTTAAGTCCAAACCGTAATTAGACAGTTTTAAACAGACATGCTTTATCAAAAGTTTTGTATGAAATTGCAACTAATAGTTAAAACAGCTGACATAAATCATTTATACAACCAATTTTCCACAAGATGCTTACTTCTTGATCACAAAGCATAAATGTTCTTAGTGCTTTATGGATACGGCTGAGAAATAAATGTTGGCGATGGTGAAATTTGCAGCTGTGTAAAATTGTATGCAATTTTTTAATGTTGTTTTGTGACAAAAAGAAAACATATCGCTGTTTTAAGACGGTAAATTACATCTTTGTTACTTTTGTGCCGTCTGCGTCTGATACGCGGTAACCATGTTCACTGCCATACTCCGTAGGGTTAATGTACAAGTAAGACTATTTCAAAACCTGAATTATCCAAATGACCCGCTCATCTTCCTGTCAGAATTGCCGAATTTTTATGGAATATGTTCCAAATTTTTATGAAATCAATTCCCCGACATCCAACTGCCGCCGGGACTATCTACATCTTTGACATAAGGTAAATGAACTATACCTGAGATAAGGAAACCTGAGATATTTCTGATCGCTGACAAAGAGGGTGCGAAAAATGGTCACTGTTGAGGGCACTGCTTGACCAGTCTGCAAAGTTGCCAAGGGTGACATCCAAGAAGACCAATTCATTTACTTAGCGGTTTGACGAGTTTAACGCTGCCTTTAACTGTCAAATTTCGATTTTAATCTTATACCCACCCACCATGCATGTGCACTTGCAAATGCAGGTACATTAAATCTATTTACTCTTTAACTGCCTGTTTAAGCTAAAGGTTATAATGAATCATGATAAAACATGATATACTCAAACTACTTATACATCGAACTCATCTCAGTCATACGTTTGTGAGTATTTTTTTCATGTATGTGTGTATGTATGTATATATATATATACATATATATATGTGTGTGTATGTGTGTTTGTATGTATGTGTGTATATATGTATATATGTATTTATATATATATATATATATATATATATATATATATATATATATATATATATATATATATATATATATATATATATATACATGTAATAAATAATCTACATTCATATCTAAAACATAGTTATTGAATGAAGCGTGGCATTTCCCTGGCTAAGTTAAGAGAAAAAAAGCGACATTCAACTTACAAAAGTGCAAAATTAGTTTACCATAAAACACAGCAAAACTGCTGATACCGATTATCGCGGGTCACGCGTGCAAGAGAAACCTGAAAAAAAATAATAGCGGGAACTCTCTCCATAGTCAACAATCTATTAGTATGCAAGCTGGCGGGTCCGCCAGGCTCCCAAATTCCCATCCCGACCTGGTCACTTGATATGTGCGAGCGATTCCCAGACTGGCTATTAAAGTCTTGTCTTATTCCTGTCAGGAGCCTGCCCCATTTTGGAAGATATGTCCTATATAGAAGACAATTCTAAAAAGATCATAAACCATTAAAGTGCGTACCAATGCTGACAGTGAAAGTTTTCCATTTTTATCAGCATGCAATATTGCAGTATAAGTTGTCCGCTCTTATTGATCTTGAGTGAAAATGTGAGGTCATTGGAAGGCATATGTATACTGGCATTTTGGGTTTCTATATATTTATTGCTCTATTCTTTATGAGAAAATTTCCAGTGGGATCTTGTAAATTTGAAATTTTGTGCAGTTTGCCCAACACGGGGAGAAGAAGTAGAGGTGGTCCTGAATGACATCTTATTATCAGTTTGGTAGCCAAGAAATATGATTAATGTTAACGGTATTTTGACACCCGCTTCAGCAAATCATTTTCATATCTTAGCCTATGTAGCTGTAACTCATTAGAGATTCTTTATGAGTATCGCTAAATTTATGGAAAGCAAAATTTATATTTATGTATAATGAGCCCACAAACTTTATCAGGCTGAGATTGTGTAATGCCTGACACATGCTCTGCAAATGCTTTTACGTTAAATCTGGGGCGACGTACTCATAGTCCCCAGATGTCATGTATGATTACCAAAATGCAACATTATGTGTCATGAGTATGATTGAGTGGTTCATTAGATTCCCCAGATATACACTGCCACATCAATGGGAAGGGAGCACGTTCTTGGAAGCATATGTTAAATGCTCACCAGTTGGCTGGGAATATATTATCGATCTCTATAATAGAAAGATAGCAAAAGTTCAAAGACGCAGCATATGCTATGAAGAACTGGATGTACTTGACTTATAGCCATGCTTTTAAATGAAACACTCAATTTGACAGCAATGCTTTTTCAAGATACCATTTAAGAGTTCAATGAGTCAGCTAATATTTTATGTCCATGCCAAAGCTGTCTTGGCAGCTGTGCATCCCCATTCTGTTCGGTCAAGAATAATGAAGATAACCAAGACAAAAGGATGTATGCCTGCATCCCAAGTTTGTAAATTCTTATTCCAATTAAACCCTGGAAATGGAAACTTTGTGGGAATGAGACTCGGGGGCTCAAGATATCTGTCTTATTTATGAACGAGCATTGCTCAAGTCAGGTAAACATAGATTAAAGCAAGTAGAGTTATGTTCTAGGATAATGCTAATATTAACCTCAATGGATTGGGTTATTTTATTCACTGATATTGATTTGCTGATGTTACATGTTTTGCCATGTGTTTTCCGTGTCAATCTCATATGTGTGTACCAATAAGCACTGTATCAAAGTGTAATGTGGCTCCGTGCTCCAAAAAGTGCTCAGCTAAATTATCAGTCAAGATTCAAATGCCTCTTACAAAGATACTTCAATCGCGTGCCAGCATAGATTTCTCATATATTTCCAGGGATAAGGCGGCTATGAAATAATTTTATAGGCCATGTTTTGGCCACATTTTCACATACGAGAATAAAACGTCCAACTGTTCCTTTTATTGGCATAGAACCCAGCATCTGGAAATGTTAATTGCTTCAAGAAGACAAAAGTCGCGAACTCTTCCATATCACCAAAACCTGTAGTTGGCTAGCGAAGTTCTATACTGTCATGTCCATGTCTGATCCTTGTAGAAGGTACATTTGTGCACAGTGTCAGCAGAATCTAAGTGATATTTTTCGAGCAAAGCCACGTATAAAATGGGTGCAACATCTTAAAAATGCAGCACCACCTTTTGTACAAATATAAATGTACATTTTACATACACGTTTGAAGCAATTGGCCAAAAATTTCAGAGATGATTTTTTAACATTTTGCCAAAAGTGCACTAGAGGGTACTTCAAACAATCCATAGCTCACTGGACCATAACCATTTACCTGAACTCAGTAGAAAGTTACAAGAGATGTAGCCCCACCATGTTTTAATCGAGCCTGGAAACTAATTTAGAGAAGTTAAAATATGTGAAGTACCATTGCAATCTCCATTGACTTACGTAATAAGCAACAGTACTGTATGTATAAACCGCGAGGTACATGTACCAGGAATGAAAAAAAAGTTTAAAATCCGGACTAAAGAAAACCAATACTTAGTGTACAACTTTTTTTACCCTCTCAATTAGGTACATTTCCCACAGGTTTCGTCATAGTCTGAATGACGCTTTGTAAAATTTCAAAAATAGTGGAAACACACAAAATTCCCAATATTTATATGAAGAGAGAATCACTATCGAGTAAATGCATGCAAGCTCATTGATGTGAGAAGCAAATTCCGTTTAAGCGATATATAACAACTTCGAGGTTGGAGTAATGTATCACTTAAACAGAACCTGCTACTCGCATCGGTGGTCTTTCAGACATGGGTGGACAAGTACACTAAGAAGGCATGTTTTGGGCAGACATCAAGGCGGGATGCAGAACCCAAGCAACGTCACTTTGGCTGGCTTGAGGATAACGACTCAACTGTATAATGGTTGGTTTCTGCACACACACAAACACAGGCGATTAAAAATGGCAGCACTCTATCTTTCCAGTATGGAAAAGTCCAGTGTCATTTGACAAATAGGTATGAATAAGTTATATGCACTGTAAGTATAATTGACCCGTGTGATGTTCCATATGAAGAACAGCAACAATGCAAGAATCAGATACAACTTAAAAAATTAATTAATGAATATGGCTTTGTATTTCAGGTTATGCTAATCACCTAAAACGTATATATATATATATATATATATATATATATATATATATATATATACATATATATATATATATATATATATATATATATATATATATATGTATATATATATATATATATGTATATATATATATATATATGTATGTATATATATATATATGTATATATATATATATATATATATATATATATATATATATATATTTATATGCAACAGTGTTACCTGATTAATATAAATTAAGATTAAGGCCTAGGGCTACTCAGAATGTTCTTATATGCCATTTCGAGGCTATTGAAAAAGAAAGATTATGCAAAAAAGTGCCTCCCTAAAATAATAATAATAATAATAATAATAATAATAATAATAATAATAATAATAATAATAATAATAATAATAATAATAATAATAATAATAATAACTGAAACGTCACTGGAGCGTAACCATTTGAACAGTCGGAGTGGAAAAACACAGGAAAGTTTCAGGTGGATCTGGCGAAGATATCACAGAATTGATGTGTGGGTTACCACTGCAATCATCATTGACAAAAGAAAATTAAGGTACGCATTATCTAACCACTGTCCAAATTTGAAAAGAGTTGTTTGACACTTCTGCAGGGTACATTTTGCCAAATTTCAAACTAATCGGGGTAATAATCTTCGAAACAAAGTTAAACAAGAGGAATGTGACAGTCCTGTGCTCAGCTCACTTACTTACCCTATGACCTTGGAAATGAGGTTAAGGTCACTGACCTATTCTGAATCTAACTTTCGTAGAAGGCCATCCCCATGTGCAAGATCAAAGTCACAGTACAAATACTTCTCAGGTTATCACGCGACCAGGAAAATCCATGTTAGTGGCCCTGTGTTCCTGAGAATGAGGTCAAGGTCACTAATGTACAGTTTCAATCTTTCCTAAATAGAGAACCACCACCAAGTTCAACATCAAGGTCCTACCTTCCACAGTTCTCAAGTTACAAAATGAAAAGTAAAATTCATGTAGGTGTCTGGGTCCCAGTGACCTTGGGAATGAGGTTAAGGTCACCCATGTACTGTCGAAGTCTGGTCTTTGCTGAGGACAACCATCATGTTCAACATCAAGGTCCAAGTTGAAAAAGCTCTCAACTTGTCAAGTGAACAGTAAAATTTGAGCAAGTGGCCCTATGACCTTGGGAATGAGGTCAAGGTGACTCGTATACTGTCTAAGTCTGGCCTTTATTCTGGGACAACTAGCATGTGCAATATGAATGTCCTACCCTTAATAGTTCTCAAATTACTCTATAAACAGTGAATTTCATGCACCTCGCCTTGTGACCTTGGAAAGGAGGTAAAGGTCACTCACCCACTATACATGTATCACCCTCATGCTCAGAAGTGTCTCTATGCAATTTCAAAGAAATTGGCTGAGTATATACAAGGATAGAGACTTTTGGCCACAAAATGAACCAAAAAATCATAAAAAAAATCGAAAAATCATTGGACTGTTATCATTTGAACAACTTAGTAGATACCTACCAAGGGAACAACCCCAACAAGTTCCAAGTGAATCTAGCAGATGGTCTCGCAGAAGTCAAAAAATGTCAATCAGCACTGCAAAGCCTAATGACTTTGCAACCCCCATTGACTTGCATGGAAATCAACAGGAATGTGAAATCAAAAGAAAAATTCCTTAAAAACCCTAAAATCACTGGACCGTGAAATTTGAATAAACTTAGTAGAAACCCACCCAACACATCCCCACCAAGTTTGGAGTAAATCTGGTTAACGGTTTACAGATGAGGTAGAAAATGTAAACTATCATTGCAATTCCCGTTGACTTGCATAGTAAACAATAGGAATGTATGCATTGAACAACAAGTACCCGAATTGAAAAAATTCGTTAAAAATCAGGAATTCACAGCAATGCCACCTGATGAACAACCTTGTGTGACCCTTTCACAAGTTCCCCAGAAGTGTCCCTATTCAATTTCAAAGTAATTGGCCACGCGGTTTCGGAAAAGAAGATTTTTGAAGTTTTCTCCTGAAAATAAACTAAATAATTCATTTAAAATCAAAAATCACTGGACCGTAAACATTTGAATAACCTTGATACGGACCCACCCAAGACACATCCCCACCAAGTTTGAAGTGAATCTAGTTAACGGTTTTGGAGATGAGGTCGAAAATGTGAATTACTGTTGCAATTCCCATTGCCTTACATTGTAAACAATATGAATGTATGCACTGACCAACAACTACCCGAATTGCCCATTGTCTTACATATTGATCAATAGGAAAGCTGCATTGACCCAGTTGTTTTTCTGTAATCGTCCAGTTGTCATACGGAAATAACGTGGGCACTGGGTGCTCTGGTGTCGGACCTGTAACCCTAACAAAATGTCTTGAACAAATTCTGTCCAGTTTTCTTGTGTCTGGCTTACAGTCAAGAACTTTGCAATTGTAGTGTAAAAAAAAAACCCTCATCAGAAAACTAAAAAAAAATAATTTACAATTGGAACAAATATATTAGAGACCTACCCATGGTACTGCCCCACTAAGTCTGAAGTGGCTGTAACAAACAATTTTTGGAAGAAATCAAAATTATGAATTGTTGACGCACAATGGACAACCAACTGCAGACGAATCATCAAGTGGCAAGCTCACCTGGTTGCCAAGTCAAGCACGGTAAAGCTGTGTTAAACGAAACTCCAGCGATAGGCATCACATGCGGAAATTAATAATTTTTGGTTTTAAGTTCTAAATATGCATGCATCTGCTTGCTTGTTAATCTATAGCTAATAAAGTAGCTTTACAGACTGATTCACTGTCTAAATATATAAAGTAGTTATTTTCCTGGCTGGGGAGAGGATAATTCTGAGAGTTGATTGAAGCTCTGTGACTTCAAGCCAGTGGGACTGTGAGCCATTGTTATTGCCAAAGAGATACTCATTTATACATTGTACCTGTGGAGTGTGGACAGTGTCTTTAAGTGGACCGGTATATTTGGTATTATTTGTACCACACTGGAACCAAACTGCACCTCTGTGGGAGTTGGATCAGCACTGGGCATTTGAGTACCACATTGGAACCAAACCGTATTTCTGTGGGATTTGTAGCAGACTATTTGACACTTGCCATAGGACTTGGAGCTGTGGGACAGTACCTCTGGATAATCTCTCACCAGGGATTAAGATATGCCTACTGACTGCTCTAAATTGAAATTCCTAAATATGTGTATAATTTCATCAACATACTCTGTACTGATTTTTGATTGTTAATATATTGTTATTATTAAAGTTATATCATTGTTGTCATTCTTTGTTGAGGTCTGCTGCGATCTTGAAATATTCATAGGGTGGGCCTCGTAACACCATTTTGAGACAGACATCTGGTATTCCAAAATCTAATACTTGTACATCTTTTTGGACCATTCATATTTCTGCTATTAGTATAAGCTTTTGGTAAAGCTGTCAAAAGACAGACAATTCCGTTTAAAATATTTTGAGTTCCCATTCAAACATGTTAATGACCTATCAAGCATCAACTATAAACACTTGGGATAATACATTTTACAAATATACCTTGATGATTTAGAATTAAATGGTGCTACAGAAAATGACGTGAAATATTCATTTTTACCTGTAATTATGTATAACGTAAATTGCGATTTAAAGCTTAAAATTGATGCCAAATATGAGGCGTTTCAATGTAACGCAGTGAATTAACTTCGCACAGATAGTAATATGATACTTGGGCCATATTATTTTGCATATGTGTCAAGATTTATCTCCTTTGCTATAGTATGCTCCCATTTTGACAGCTTTGGCCGCCGTCATTTACTTTTATTTCCTACAAATTGTGAAATGGGAAGATTTGAAATTAAAATAAAAGCAATCATTTTTTTAAAAAAATTCTGAACGATGTATGAAAAATACAATAAAATTGTTGTACATGTGTGTGTGTGTGTGTGTCTGGAATGCGTCTTATTTCTTGTCACAATATTCTGAATTTTTGTGTCTCAGAAATCCTACAATAAACTGGCTTCCAAAGCCGATTGAGTTACACCATAATCGAATGCATCTATTAACCGGAAAGTACTAGAATGCAAAGCTTGGTACAAATCAGGGATCCAGGGAAACATCACCTGGTGAACATATTTTCACCCATTCACAAGTTACACTTCCAATTTTTAGCAAACCCGGAGTGCCAATTCTGAAGAGGTAGTCCAAAAGAGCAAAAATATGTCACAAAATGGTTTACTCAACAGCGTTCTTCTGCAATTTCAGAGCAATTGGCACGGTGGTTTCCGGGGGAACGATTTCTCAAGAATTGGGCACAGAATATAAATAAATTTATAAAAATCATAAACTGTAAGGTGAATATTGTCAGAATGCACGAAATATCAAAAGTCAATACCTATGCACAAAACAACCATAAAATACTCCCCTTTTACTCCACTGACGCATTTGGAGGGTCCTGATTTTATAGGTGTTGTTCCTGATATTGCGTGCAATCTTTCCATCAAGCCCTCGGGTCAGGGTAAAAAATTACAATTTGATGCACGATTTTTGTGAATGAGGTTATAGGTTTTACTACTCCCCCAAGAGTCATTACGACTAAATCCACGAATCTAGGACGATCCTTGTCTTAAGCCTAGCAGTGTCAGTCGAGGGCAGTGCCATGACCGTGGATGCACTGTCAATAACGCCTCGATGAGCAGCAAACTATCTTGACTTATGTTCCGAGGTAATTTCCTTATAAGGTTACAAATTGTGCTAGTATTTTCTTTGCAGCAAAAATCCACATGCTGACCAGCACTGCTCAACTGGGTCAATAAAGCTGAAGCCAACGCCCGTACATGCCAAAATGCGTAATTATCAGTGTTGCTATCAAACCATGCATTTGCAACTAATAGTTAATGCACACCATGACAGCGCATATTTTGAACACTGGTAATTATTTAGTATTTATCCTTTCTTTCATCTATTGAAGTAATTTCTTTTCAGCAAAAGCCATAGCCATCCTCAAGCCTTACTGTACAGTAAAATTTTGCATGTACAACTCTTTTTTTTTTTTGTAATTTACATGATTTTGCTGTGACGTGGAGCAATATGTGTCATCCATTAACCTGAAAGAATGTATAACTGGATAGCTGTAATATCGTATGTTGGGACATGTTGGCCTAGCAGCAAATTCTTCATCGCATGGCAGGAAATAGTGACAAGATTGTCACAGGTTTGACCTAAACTTCGCAATGGGTGAGCTTTATATTGCATTGTCGAGTTAAATCAGGTAAAGCTAACAGGGAAGCTTGCATGGTATTCAACATGCCACAAGTTGTAAACAATTAGCAATACCACTCAGCATTTCACTAGTGTGGAAAACATCTGTTGTACAGTTCAAAGGTTCAGCCGTGAAATCAACATGCTTATGAGTCAACTCAATTGGTTCATAGAACCACCATATACAAATTACTCAAGGCAGATTGCAAGCCTGTCTACCGATGCGCGTGCAGGAATATTTCATGAAAAAGACAGTTTTAACCAAATTACTCAAGCTTTGGCCGAAGAGTAATGTTGTCACATCATTGTTTGTCTGTCTTTGGTCCATAGTTGTGACAAATTCAGAATAGAGCAAACAAATAATTTGGTATATGAAATCATCCTCTAATACATATCCCTGACATGACCTCAGACCCACGAACTTCATCTGCTTTCAAGGTCACAGGGGCCACCTTTGTTAGTCTATCCGTCCATATTTCCATCCACATTTGTTCCACAAAGACGTGCTTCAACAAAATTCAGTGTGTAGAACCTTCTAATGAATGGCTTGAATTATATTGCCTAAGAGCGACCATGGCCCTTTCAATATTTCAGAAAGGTCAACTTTGATTATTATATCAGTCTCAGCATAAAAATGTTATGGGCTTTTAAAACAAAATTGTGTATGAACGTTCCACTTATGAAGTATCTTCGAGAATAGTACACATGTCTGGCCTTGACTTCATTTCCAGGTCATATACCTTTTATTCAAATCATGCTCTTCCAAAATCACGATAAAAATTTAATATGATTATTTAATACGCAGGTATAAAACATATGGGAGTTTGTACAGCAAGCAGACGTGGGCGGTGAGTGAAAGCCTTAGGTCTTGTTTGAAAAGTATATTGATATCTGCACAATGGCGCTGCAGTCATTGAAAACTGGACAGAAGGGACGTCCTATGGTGCACGTGTAAGTCAGATCCAATGGTTGTTGGAAACCAGCCATACATGACGTCACAATGTAGGGATAATCCAGCCTTATCACTGTTTTAGGAAGGGGTTAATTTCTTCCTCAGCAGATGGAACCGCATGCGCTTTACAATCAGCACAAAGCTTCCCTTTTGGTCAACTATCTATACGCCTTATGACCTTGCAACTTCAGTGCATCCAAATAACATGAACAAATTAATTTTTTCCTGCAATTAAGACAACTAGTGGACAAACTTCCCCATGCCCATAGTAACTTTGACATATCAGTTGGTTGTTTGATAACAGCGATTCAGTGTCTAACTCGTGTCCTACTTAAGCAACAACCAAGGTATTTGCTTCTTGTTTACTTTGCTAAATGGTGCTCTGTCTATGTCATTTCCATGTACCAGTTGTATTTTTTTGTTTACTTTGACTTATATTTGGCATGGAAGTAGATCTTTGTTTAAAATGGTCCAGATTCATAAATATCATGAAACGCTACTTTCTTCTTTTCTTGTGAACTCACGTGACTGATAATTAAGGTGAATTAAAACCTGCCAGGCCTACCACGTTTCTTCTGATATTTTGTATAAGTGATACATTTGGGGATTTAAGTTTTAAGTAGATAGGCTTGTAAGTTTTGGAAGAAAACTGAAGTGTTGAGTTAAAGAAGCGTGTTTCTTAGGTTTGGGGGACTAGTATAAAACAACCAGTTGCCTTTTATGGGCGACTGCCTTTCTCAGGTCAGGAGTGAAAATTTATCTGTTTAGAGCTTTCTCATTACTTCACAAATCGTTCTTCTCATCGCAGACCTCAGGGCAATTCGAGGTCAATTTCGCTGATTTATCGCAACCTTCTAGGTCATAGGATGTGCCAATTATGTGTCAATTTGAGGCACGTAGAGGCACATTAACTTTCGTGCGTGTGAAGAACAATTTCACTGCAAAAACTCCTGAACTAGATGTCACAGCAGGAAAACTGAAGCTGTTGAAATGAATTATTTTTATCTTTATTTTATATTAAACTAATCCTTATTATTCGCAAGGGGATCATCATCTATCTCCGACGTGCAATAAAGAAATGACTCCATCCAGAAACGCATGCAGCTCCTGATTATTTCAGTGTTATCAGTGCCCGGCAGCTCAAAGAATGATGGATGAAGTATAAGTTCAATTCTCCATGCAGGCTCCAGGCTTGACCTATTTATTTTGTTACCCATCGTTGACTTCCGGCATATAACATGGACTCTAAAACATAAGCAAAAGAGCACCGCTGCATCAGGCCATTGGACGTTTGACACCATAAATAAGTGACAAGTACTTTCTGGCACGGAGGCTGATTTACTATGCAAACCCTCGACTTGGAGTTGGGAGTTTGGTCATGTCAAATTGTCTTTTTCAGCAGCTGGGTACTCACTACAGTCTCAGAACTCTTATGAAATAGGTGACGACCTCCAATTGCATATGCAACTCTCCGTCCTATTCCACTCCAAATATAGTACATTAAATTTGGTAAAAGGCTTGAGCAACTTGGGAATTGTTTGAAGTTTTTTCCGTCGTGTCACCTCCCGAGGTCTTTGAAGGTATCAGCACAATACTTCCCTGTGAATGCATAGAAGTTAAAGAGCAGCATTAATCCTTGACCAATTCACCTGCCAGTTCATTGATGTGAATAAGCTATTACGCCATACTCGTGTGAAAATAGAGAGGAATAGCAAACTGTTTTCCATGGATGAGGATGAGAGAAAGATGTCTGAATCAGGCATATGCACGACAGCTGACCTAAAATCAGTCTTATAAATATGCAGGTTCGTTTAATTTGATGAATATGAAAGGAAAAAGAGAATTTCCACTGAAACTACCATTTATGTACATGAGGCCTGTCTCTAAGCAGACTTGTTTTCTCTAATTTTGCAAGGTTCATTTATTATGTTAAGTTAAGGTTAACAGCTTCCAGTTTACTGTGGGCCTATCTGAATATTAGAGTACGTTGATAATGGGAGAACTTTTATTTTGTTTTCTTAATAACAGACCTCAAATAAAGTCTTTGAAACGGGGAGCTCGGTTAATACATTGATATCTACCTATATAAAAACTGATTAACCCGCCTTTCCGAATGATATTTGAAAAGCTGTTATACCTCTGTTCCAGGAAGCATTTGTTGAGGGTCTGTTATCCAGTTCAGATATTTTCTGAGATGGTGTGTCGGTGTTCAGACAAGCCACTGAAGAATCTGAATACTATCACTAAGAGCCCTGAAAACATCTTAAAGCAAGCTTTCGTCATTAATTTAGTCTTATGGTATCTTATTTAAGGCTCTTAAGATGGTCTAAGATCTTTTTCCTGTCCAGTCAGAGAAAGATAAGGTGGGTAAGAACCAGTAAGAGGAAATCAAGTCTTGCTATGACCATGAGTGAAAGGCACAGAGTCAGTCAGTCAATTTTCAGACCAGGTAAGACTTTCAGTGGCCGGCTCATTACCATAATGAAATGAAAAGACCATATGCAGACCTAGAAAGACATTTTGTAGCTAGCTCATTAGCATAAGAGAAAGGGCTAGGGGTGACAAGAGTATTATAAGATCTGGTTAGATGTTTTGGGGTTAGGGTAATTAAAACAAGTAGCATGATCAGATATAACAAGACCTCGTAATATGTAGGCACTAGGAAATCCACAAAGTGTCACAAAACAGTGTACTCTATGTATGCATCATCTTACTGAGCAGCATGTCCACTGATTTTTCATCCTCTGTCCTCCTTTTCAAAATCAACTCTGTGTCCAGACCATGATATATCTACCTAGCTTGAGATACACATGTACTGTACATACTCCTACTCATGAATGTTGTACCCACAAACGTTCTATAATAACTTCACGTGGCCACTATAGTGGACAGCACATTGACAAACTTATTACTGATGATGTGTGTACCTAGCTAGAGATACACATGTACAGTACATACTCCCACTCACGGGTGTTGTACCCACAAACTTGACCTCATGGGCCACTATAGTGGACAGTATATTCACAAGGTCACCACTGATGGAGAGTAATGTTGAAAGCTTAAAACAAACAATACTTGTGGTCCAGAACTGTGACAACACATGTATATATGCAGTCATCCATTTCAGTCTAACAGTTACATTGTACACTAATGGGCAGGCCTGTACCTGAGATACATATACCTAAGTTTTTAGCTTAGCTGACTTGTCAGTCAGTTAAGCTTATAGTATGGGGTTCTGTTGGAGTCTGCGTTCCATGGTATTAACAATTCACAGTTTGCAACTTCTCTAAAATCCACTGGGCAGAATCACTTTAAACTGGTTGTCATGTGCGATGAGTGGGTGTCAATCACGTTTGTTCAAATGGTGATGCTTTAGTCGTTTGGGGATGTTTTCGGAATGGCTTTGTGCATTTGTGGGTACATGTGATAACATTTCTGTGGCTATCTGCTTTAATATCTACCACACTGTCCTGTATTGCCATGGAGACAAAGAGTCTCATAGGCAGCCTTCTATCCATGCATGCTGGGGGAGGGGGTGGTTTGGGACTTGTAGCAAATGGGATTGGGGGGGGGGGCTACCACTCCCAACAACTGTGTAATGAGGTTGTCAATAAAATACAGAAAATCTCTTTCTGTTCATGCAAGAACAGACCTGCTCCACGCTGCAATATGTACTAGGCAGGCTATAGTTCCCACTAGTGGTAGACAGAGCTTTTAGTGCACCATTCCTGAGACTGGTGTTTTGGCTGGTCCCCTTTTTTGCCTGAGGCTATGAGTCTGTAGGGCTTATCAGTCCCAAGGGAGCACAGGCATTGGAATTCTAGGCAGAACAAGCCTGAGTGTACCCCACTATTAAAAATAGACTACCTGCTGAGTTGGCAAGCACCATCAAAGTATGGTCTTCCAGTCCTCAATGACTGTTTACACAACTTTGTGAATTTTGAAACTGTGTGGATTTGTGTCATCTCATTGTGGACACTTTCATTCATTTTCTTGTAACTAGTGAGATGAAGCCTGTTAATTAATTGCCAGTACTGAGAAAGAATGGTGCTTGTGTCAGTTCACAGGTACCCGTACCTGTAGTTTCATGACAGCAATTCTTAAAAATTTGTCAATGTAATAAAGGAATAAAGACAGTTTTGTATTGCATGTATTCACATCTCCTTGAATTACAACATGCATACACTGAACATAAAAATGTGCATGTATGAATAATGTATATGTATATGTACATGAATACATTTATTATCACAAGCATAAATTTTCATGGTTTCTGAACTTTGGACCTTTCACTGAAACTTTAAATTCAATATTTTTGTTATAATTCCTATCAATGCCATCATAAAATATATTTCACTGAGTTCTAATTTTCACGGTTTTGAAGCATCAGTGAAATAAGCGAAGAACACAGTGAAATTAAATGAACTCACAGTGTACTCATCCATACTGCCCAGAAGTGCTGAACCTCTGAGCAGTGGGCACTTTTCTGTGGCCTCGATGGTGCCCACTGTAGAGAGGTTTCACTGTATGAGTAAGCACTATCTCTCTCTCTTTCTCCCCCCCCCCCCCCCCACCGACACAAGTTGGTCGGGAGTTTTTCTCCAACCCAATTTTTGCGAAAAACCACCAAACTTGGCATGGTGACTGACCTAACCAGTTAAATTGTGCATCTCATTTGGAATAGTCATGATGTTTAAAATTATACAAATTCGGGGGGAGTAAAATTTTAAAAGCTGCATGTCTTCCAAACCGTCACAAACAGACTCTAAATTTCAATGTGCACATATAGGTTTGTGACGCCTGCCAATATAATGGACAGTATATTAGTTGTAGAATTTCAAATTGGGCCAATAAGGGGCATTGAAAAATTTAAAAGTCCAATATCTCCAAAACTATTATAAACAGAGATGTCATTCCAACTTAAATTTATACATTTGTAGAAAAGCCACATCTAACGAACCATGAATATGTAAAATATAAATATTGAAAAGCTTCAAAACTATTATAAAGGTGCCATTCCTACTTTGTGGCATGGCCCCATCCAAGGGAACATAAACCAAAGTTGAAGGCTCTTAATTTATGCAAATTAGGCAAATAAACAAAAGTAAAATGTTGAATCTTACTTCAAAACTATTATAGAAAGTAGTTTTATTCAAACTTTACTTTCTAAGTTTGTGACATGGCCACATTCAATGAACGGAGAATCAAAGCTGTAGCATTTTAATTTATAAAAGTTAGGCTAATACACAAAATTTAGATTATCTTAAACTATGGCAAAGTGCAGCATTTCAAACTGTTTTTATTTTCAAGGCACCAAGACAGATTTGCTGTGAAGCAAATTTTCTTTTCTAGTTGAATTTTGTAAGGCTACTCTACCCCCCTAAACAAACACACACACACACACACACACACACACACACACACAGAACTGTGCAAACATGCTTGTCCAGTGCTGAGCCAGTGATCCCATGGGAGTTGTCTACCCCTGCTCCACTCCATTCCACCAGCCTCAGTTAAGCACATTTTGAGACAGACTTGCACATTCAGTGGACCCTGTCTAACTAAAATTAAGATCAGTAGTCAGTTAGCTGTGGCAGAACTATTTTGTAAATTTAACGAGGGCAAGGCCAAAAATGACGGTTGGCCTGAAAAAACGCCTGACCGGTTTAGACACTGCTGTGTCTCATCAGAGGCTGGTGTAAGAGCCGTGCGTCTATGTCTTATATAGTTGGGTGTAACATACACGTAACTAAAAAAAAAAAAAAAAAGAACTATTTTGTAGACACAGTGAACCCAGACATGATGCATTTCTCTTAACAGGGTTTGGTTGCATGGTGAATATGAGCTTTTTTACATTAAAATTATTGAGTGATAAATGTTCTATAGAATATTTCAACATGTGAATTTGACTTGTTATCATATATTATACATGATTAGTCCAAATCATTTTGTGTCAAAATAACAGATCATTTTACATTCAACACAATGTGCCCCCATTTCCCTCAATGTATAAGAATATATTCAGACTATTCACATAACAAAAAAGCTTTAAACTTGCCACACGTAGCTGCACAAGTTTGCCAGATGATGTGTCTAAGCTTGGTTAAATTTCCTTGCATGACAAAATGTATCTCTTTGTTGATAGTGAAAGGATCTCATACAAATATGAGTGGAAAGGCTTAACAAACCCTATTTCCAAAAAAAAAAAAAAAAACTTATGAAAAAGCAATATATTTTTTTTTTTTTTTTTTGCAGTGGCAGATTAAACATCATGATAGCTTTCATCAAACCACATACAATGATGTACTTTGTGGATGTGTACAAGTATTGCAGTTTTTAAATTTGCATTTGTGTGGCTCAAACTACCACTCTATTGAATGTGGAGGTGGTCCTGACAGCCTGCAAAAATGCTGATTTTGATCAAAAAATTGATCAATATTTTCAATGTCTATGTATGTACATGCATGTATGTACATGTACTTTTTGGGTTGATTCAAAGATACTAAAGATACTTAAAATACCTTTATTCAGCCAATCCGGAAAAAAATTACCAATATACAAATTTATTAACACTGATATCGCTTAGGAGACTCTCATTAAGACACAGTCATGTCACTATCATGGGAGCCACCTACAATAACAAATAATATAAACAGTAGAAGATCCAGATCAACTTGTGAAATTGGTGAACTTGAGTCAATTCCCAAGGTCACAAAGGCACATTACTGAATTTAATTTCTGCAGAATTTTTTGAGCCAGAGCTTTTATTTTGTAGCGGTTTATTGTTTTCTATTAGGGTTAGATCAGCTCCAAAGAAGGGTAACCTTGACATAATTTCCAAGGTCCCAAGGCCACTTAAGTGAATTTGGTTTCTACGTCCACTTCCCAAGGTCACGAGTGCCTCATTTAGCACTATCAAGACAGTAATGAGGGCGAATATGATGGTAGTGTGGTGGTGGTGATGGTGGGGCGGGGGCAGACATCTTTAGTTTACAAACATGTCTTGTTATATGTTACTTTTGTTCTGTCATCCCGACCTGTAAAGTATGCTTTTCTTTGACATGGGATCCTTCGTGTGGTGACATAATGCTACATTTATTTCTGTTGAAACATCTAGAATCCTAACATGTAAAAATTTCTGCTGTCTCTGATCTCTCCCAATCAGACACTTTTGTCAGTGTGTAAATGTATTTTGGTGTAGGTGGTGCAGGTTCAACCATCACATCATAGGCTGCTTTCCAGTGGTGGTTGATCTCGTTGTCACTGACCAGCAAATTGTAAAGTTGCTGCCACATCCAGATGTAATTAGGTGTAGTTATATTACATTCCCCAGTGTGTTGTTGAAACAGCAGCACAATTTAAAATAAACAAAGACGTGTTGCAGAAGGTGCACTGTGTGTGTGGGGGGGTGGGTGGGCTGGTATGTATATATATATGCTGGTACTAATAATAACTTTGCCCTGGTAACGTACAGAAAATAACAAAATGTACAAATAATGGTTGGTACACAGTACGTAAAATAAAAAGGCTTCCAGTACATAAGTACATCCAATAAAAATGCCCAGTATGCCATAATGGAAAAAACCCTTAACCCCCCACCCCCACCCCCCATCTGTGCAGACTGTTTTCACTAAGGAGAGAGCCAGACAGATAGAGAGGAGAAGTACTAGTGACTGTTTGGAAAAATCTGGCGGACCAATGTAAGGTGCTGTCACACTGCTATATGTTATTTTATTAGTGAACTGCTGACTGCATGTGATTAAGCCAGTATTAGTTTACCATTGCGTACAAAGCCATGCTTAATTGCTTTTACTTTGAAGTTCTCGATCTTTGTTTGTGTATGTACATGCATCTTTTTAACAGCCATACATAGTATTGCAAGTTGTACATACGAATGGAATATAAAGCACAAAATTGCACCAGCTCATATCTAGAGTCATAATGCAAATTACAACATGTAAGCCCTACAACTTTCAAGAGCATCATATAAAGGAAAGGTTTTGTGGTGAATAAAAAGCAGTAATAGAAATTATTTGTATCTTTCCATGCATTTGTCTTTTAGTTTTGATCTCTTTTTGTGCTTCAGTTGGTGTATTAAAAGTGAGACAGCTAGGGCAAAGAAAATATGAAAGTTTAAAATCATGGTTGTTTCTTCATTTTCTCGCACCCTCCATCCATGTTTGTACATGTACATGCATTGTAGATGGGTCCACTTTATTGTCCTGGGTTAAAAGGCAGGTGAAACTTGCCTGCATTGCAGTCCTCAAACTCAATTGATAAAAGCAGTCTACTTTATGTGTAAGATGCGTGTTTAAAAAAGAACGAACACTTCGATGTCTTAGGTTAATAGACCTGCCCATCAGAATACAATGTAGCTGATAGGCTAAGATGGATGACTGCATATATACATGTGCTGTCACAGTTCTTGGACCACAAGTATTGTTTGAGGAGTATGTACTGTACATGTGCATCTCTAGCTAGGTAAATATATCATGGTCTGGACACAGAGTTGATTTTGAAAAGGAGGACAGAGGATGAAAATTTCGGCGGACATGCTGCTCAGTAAGATAGTGCATACATAGAGTATACTGTTTTGTGACACTTTGTGGATTTCCTAGTGCCTACATATTACAAGGTCTTGTTACATCTAATCATGCTACTTGTGTTAATTACCCTAAACCCAGAACATCTTACCAGATGTTATAATACTCTTGTCACTTGATTTCCTCCTACTGGGTCTTACTCACTTTCTCGTTTTCTGACTGGGCAGGTAAAAGATCTTAGACCAACTTAAGAGCCTAAAATAAGATACCATAAGACTAAATTAATGACGAAAGCTTGCTTTAAGATGTTTTCTGGGTTCTTAGTGTATAGAGGTTAATTGAATGCAATTCTTTTTTCAATCAACTGCCAATGTTTCAAAACATTCAATTCCAGAATGGTGGCTTGTACCTACAGGGAGGAACCTCGTGCAATTCCAGAAACTGGATTAAAATCTTGAAACGTTTCTCTCCGAAGTGTGCACTTTCATCAGTGGGTCTAATAGGCACTGTCAAAGGAAGTGTCATTAGACCGAGGAATATGTCAAACCTTTTTAGCCAGCAGGATTTGCCTCTAATGGCAGCTTTCGTGGCAATGATTAACTAGCTTTTGCTCCTGGGAATACATAGACTATACTGTGGTGTGCCAGGGCAAATTATACATAGCTTTGTTGTTTAGTCCCTGGAGCATGTGGAGAAATAGAAAAGTCCGTGGGTGGGATCATCAGATACAGGATACAGTTTAGGAATTGGTTGGCAATTAACATAAGGTTTTTTCACATAAATGTGGAATATATTGTAAACTGTGCTATAGAATCTTATCAAAGTTGCATAATGATCTTTAAAGATGTGAAAATGAAAAAGTTCTTTACCGACAAGATGCCTGTCAATATTTCTACAATGCTAAGATCCTTGTAATTCAAAGTTTAGGATGTATGATGTCTTTTACTATATGTCATGACACATACAAGATATCCTGCTGGTTTATTGCTCCATTCCATTTAGGAGGTGTCAGCAGCAGGCTGACCAAGAATTATAGACAACAATAAACAATTAACTCGCTACAACAAATCGTCAATAGACTTTATATATCTGTGCGCTTTGTTGATAGGATGTTGGTATGATAATCTCCTGCTGGTTATGAGACAAAAATAATTTGACAACCGGATGTGATAATCTGATAACATTCTGCATTTATTCCATATTTGTCATATTGTGCCATATATTGAAACATTGGTATGAAAAACAGGCTGGAAATGAGTGAGGGGAGTAGATCACCTTGGGAAAAACTTTACAAATGAAATGTATCAGACGTGTATGATTTGTTTGCTACAGAACACATTATGATACATAAGGGTTGATGCCGCGGTATGGATTTAAGTTAGTGTACCGTTGCATTTGAGGTTATATGGTATCAGTTGTGAGGCACAAACCGGAAATTAATCCCAGGGCCGTGCCATATTTTGTGACGAGTCCCATCTTTTGCAATTTTGTTTGCTCATTTTCCGTGCTCTTTTCATAAATATTAGTGCAGGGGTGCACAGTGTAATCTAGTCATCAGTACTGGCGCAGAAGTATTCAGTTTGACAATCTGGTCATCATTATTGGTGTAAAGTATACAATGTGATATTCTACACCACTTGATGTTACTGTAGGGCTATCCTATCAGTTACTCCGTGAAGGAGCCCGAGGTAGAGAAATATACACCCACGGATGGTATCTGTATCAGGCGTCTGGAGATACAGATGCCATCCAACGGTGTATATTTTAGCTCAATGATGAGCTCCTTCACAGAGTAACGATTTAATCCTGAAGCTATCATGAAAGTTGCTGATATATAATGTTATCTGAACAGTGGCCATACACAGTTTGAGCTACGTTATTGCAACCACAGCACGCACCATAAGCTTGTCCCTGGAAATATGGACCAAGGCGACAATGTGGGTTGGTTCTCGCGGGGGTGCCACACCTCTCAACCAATGACGTTACCGTTTAGTTTTTTAGGATAAAGTTTGCTATTCCAGTGTGACCAGTGTCAGTGTGGGCACAAAAAGGGTGAAATTCTACTCACAGTTATCGGGGTGTAGTGGTATGAACAGGTGTGTGTGTGTGTGTGTGTGTGTGTGTGTGTTTATATGTCACCATACTGGCCATATGAACAGATTTGCATTCCAACCTTATTAAGTGGTTACCTAAACCTTCTTGCATAATTGTGTGATATATTGAAGTCAAATGACAAGCACATTGACATTTTGCTGATATGTGCAGTTTTATGGGTGGACAATAACGCGAAATTCTTGTGGCTTACAGACGTGTGAATCACATTTTTGGTAACAAATAATACAAACAGGACTCAAAACGCCACATCGTTTGTGTAGTGATGACAGTCCAATTTTTCTATGCTGCATAGCCATCCCAGTCATTCTTTATAACTAAACCTCAACAATAATAATTGATCTATCATTAAGTCCGATTTAAACATCGTGGCAATACAAGGGCTCAACTTCAAAATGGGCTTTTATTGAGTCATGTGCGGAAAACATCAAGCATGTTTGCCAGCAGAACATTTCTAGAAAATCTTTTTTATCATGGTGGTTGGTTGTCTTTACCTTATAATTGGTGAAGAAAACTTACTTAAATTTGAAGAGTGTAAAAACGTAAAATAATTGCTTATAAATAAGAACGTAATTTAAGACAAGTTCTTCCTCATAATGGCAAGACTTGGTAAACTAATATGAGATTATATATATATATATATATATATATATATATATATATATATATATATATATATATATATATATATATATATATATTTATATATATGTATATATATATGTATATATTTATATATATATATGTATATATATATATATATTATATATATATACACCAATGCAAAGAAAAAAGAAAAAAATTAAGGTTCGTACCTACCCCCTGAGAAAACGATTCCGTGTATATTAACGAACTTTCTCACCAAGAGAATACCAAATACGTCTGACTATTCAAACGGTAAAGTACAGACTGACTGTCTGGAGCGTCAACTTACACAAAAAGGCCACAAATCAACCTAACCGCATGTATGAATTATAGAAAAAAAAATTGTATTCTTGAAGTCGTTGTTTGCACTAAAATTGATACCCTGTACTTTCACATACCTGTGGCAGATAGGACAAGACACAGAAATGAATCCATCCCTGTAGCTATTGTAACTGTATTTACACAAAAGTACAATAATATAAACAGGTGGTTTAATTGCAACAGTTTCAAATTTAGGAAAAATATATTTGTATGTGTCTCTATCCTTCATTCTTCTTGTTACAACTCAGGCTGAAGATCACGTCAATCAAGGAAAAAGAGCAGTCCATACAGTTAACTGCCGAATATTGTTAATAATAAGAGATGAAGGGGTTACAGAATTTAATTTAGAGACTACAGGTGAATTCACATGTTTCGTATCTTTTGCAGCCAGAACTGAGCTCAAGGCATACTGGCTCTCCATAAGTAGCTTCTACTTCACACAATGGAGAAAAGGAATGAAAATACTGCAATTTGTGACAAACGTTTGTGGAATCAGAACGTAAAAAATTGACAAAAAGGTGACGTTAGCAATACGTTCGGATTTATTGCTTACAAGTAACAGATTGTTAAAATCTTCAATTTTTGATATATATTGACAGCAAATGTAAAGCTACAAACGTGAATATCTAAGTAAAGAAACACCTCTTTATTATCTTTAGTATTAATTTTCTCCAAAGGAACATTCAGCATGATACATTTGTTCAGTGTTGTCAGTAGAATAAAAAAGAGCATGTAATTCTGATATGAAGCCTGGTAAAAGCTCAACAAAATTCCTATGTGTCCTAAGTGAGTCTTAAGGTAGCTGAGAACAGATGCCATGCATGTGTTTCAAGGAATTCCATAGTTTCTAGGGTGCGAAAACAGAAATTACGATAGGTTTTCGAGAAATGTTGTAGGGTCACTTTCCATGGCAAAAAAGATGGCATGCTAAAATCATTGGCTGCCTTTATTCATCCAGACACAAATATAACACAGAATGATGAGTTTGGTGGGTACCTATCACAGAAATATATACAAATTGTTTTAGAAAATTCACCTTTATCAAAGAAAGTAGACAATCCTAGCTTTCTGCATGAACTAGCGAAGGATACCATATCAAGACCCAAATGAGATCTATCCCTTCAGTGTGTTTATGACAGTTACGAGCGTAACAACAATCTTAAAAATTGTTAGTGGAACCAAAACGTAAAAAATTGACGAAAAGATGATATTAGCAATACGTTCGGATATATTGCTTACAAGTAATGGATTGTTAAAATCTTCATTTTTTATATTTATTGACAGCAAAAGTAAAGCTAGAAACGTGAATATCGAAGTAAAGAAACACCTCTTTATTATATTAAGGATTCCTATGCTCCAAAGGAACAATCAGCATGATAAATTTATTAAGCTCTTTGAACAAATTTAGTTGTATGTTGATGCATGCAATAAAGTTAATATATCTGTTTTTTGGGGGAAAAAATTACCTTTGTTTTTGCATTAACTCACACTCAGGCCGAGAAATATAAATCAGCTAGTGCATGTGAAAAATCGCTGCCCGAAAAATCAAAACCTTTAATCATTTTGTGTAGAATTTTAGAAACAAATTTCTTTGAACTATTTCTTCTTTTTTCTTTTTTCTTTTTTTCTTTTTTTTGTAATTGTGAAAAAATTATTGTGACGTAGCATTTCACTCATAATAACAGCCGTGACTTTGGGAGATGTAGTTCAATTGAATTTTTCAATGTATTGATTTGATTCCGGTCAAAATAGTGAAAATTTAGACAAATGGAATGTTGGGTAGCATCTACTAAATAACAAAACTTGCACTTTCATATGGATAAATAATTCCAGATACGTACCCTTCCACTTTGCACATATATCACTGTATAGTCGTTCAATTCAATTGAGATTAAATTCATTTATTTGATGCTCAAAATGTAATAATTTCATGCCACCATCAGGTACACTCCAATGCATAACCGTGGCGTTCACTGCTGGTCCACCTTCAATCCATACAACATTTCCAATTCAAGTCTGTTCTTCCTTGATCAAAGGTTCATCAAAAGGAATAAGCGAACATACAAAAAGTAATTTTGAAATTGCCATATATTTTAACACTGTGTTTTTACCAATTGTAGATAAGTGTCAACCTTTCCAAATTTTAAAGCTTCTTTAAAAGAGGTTAATTGTATCTGTATTTAAAGTGACCATTTCTCTTTCATCTTCATGACACGTTCTACCCAAAACTTAAAAATGCTTCCTATATTAAAGAACAGAGATATCACCACCAGGAAAAAATACATTGCAGCTATCCACCTAGCTATAGTTTGGTCCCTGTAAATTTCAGACCACAACATTTTTTCAAAGCTCTGCAAAACTTTAAGCAGCTGCTTTGGCGACTATATATACTGAACCCCAATGAAAAGTATCCACATGCCAATTTTGAAGTATTTTATTGTTTATACTTGAAACATTTCATACCTAGACGTGCTTAGAACTTAACAAAGCATTCACTTTTCTGGCGTAAAAATAATGTCACGCTCTACCGACATTAACGTCACTTACAGGCAAAAAATGTCATTAACTGCCCTAATTGAAAGTCACACAAATTTTTCTGTTCAATATGGGATGTGGCCACCTCGAGCATCAACACATGCTATACATCTGCGGCGCATACTGCTGACCAGGGTTTGAATTCTGTGTTGGCGAACATTATTCCATTCTTCCTGCAGAGCTTGGATCAGCTGGTTTCGGGTAGTAGGCCTAGGTGTCCTCCGTTGAATACCTTGGCCTAACTGATCCCACAAATGTTCAATAGGGCTCAGATCGGGTGAGAACGCTGGCCATTCCATGACATTGATGTTGTTCTCATTGAGAAAGTTCATTGTTAATCTTGCAGAGTGTGCACGTGCATTGTCCTGCTGAAAGATCGCCAGATCTTGATGCTGCTCCATAAATGGGACCATGTGCGGCTCCAGCACCTCATCAATGTACCGCCTAGCATTGAGGATCCCTTGAATGACCACTAGGGGTGTCCGGTAGCGGTTGCTGATGCCTGCCCACACCATGACAGAGGGTCCACCCCATCGATCTGCCTGACGGACACAGGCATCTGCATATCTCTCCCCAGTCCGGCGCCACACACGTTCTCTGCCGTCTGCTCTGCTGACACAAAAACGGGACTCGTCAGTAAAAAGGACGGTATTCCACTGCTGGCGAGTCCACCTTGAGTGTGTTCTACACCACTGCAGTCGTCTTTCTCTTCTGGGTTGGGTCAGCAGGTTACCCCTGTAAGGTCTTCTGGCTGTTAGGCCACTGCTCCTCAGTCGCCTCTCCACAGTAGAACTACTGACAGGACGGTGATTCACCCCTTGAGTCTCACGGGCTGTTTGGGCTGCTGTACGGAAACGGTCTCGCAGGTGCATCAGCCGGATGTGACGGTCTTGGCCAGGTGTTGTCACTCTTTCTCGGCCAGGCCTAGGCCGATCATCTACGGATCCAGTTTCTTGTTGCCGTTCAATTAGTCGTTGGATGGTGCGCCGAGTACACCCCATTCTTTGTGCGATTTGAGTGATTGGGACTCCACCCTCTGCAAGCCCCAAAGCATGGTGTCTTTGACCTTGGCTCAGACGCGGCATGATCGCCTCAACACACCTGAGACCACTGGCTTTTTTCTTGGCTGAACATCCCTTTTTAAAGCCACTGAAAACATCAGGTCATTTTAGCCATCCAATAGGAGTGGTGGTCAGAAGCCATATTCGGTGCACAAAAGTCACATGCATTATGTAACAACCCAGCAAAAGTTAAAAAGTTGTCCTGAATGACCCTGATGTAGGCTCCAAACCATGCATATATGCACACACAGTACTTAGTAACTTACAAAATTAATGTGTTAATTTTTTTATGTGGATACTTTTCATTGGGGTTCAGTATATATTGGCCATCAAAAGCAGTCCATGTATATTTTGATTCCAGATATTTTCAAATACTCTTATATTTTCACCAGTTCTGTCGATTTGTTCTTCACATAAACAGTTTGATCACCGTCTAATTACTTTCGTAAAAGCGTTACATTCGCTCTGTTAATGTTTGAGAGAGAAGTTTATTATCTGTATTTAATAATGAAATAGGACGCCAGTTTTTGAGTAAGTTAGTCTTTTTAAGAATTGAAAATTTACAACTCTGCTCTAATCTGTAGATAGCTGTGCTTTATTGAAAGCATAATTAAGCGAATTAATTTACCAAGTTCTTAACTTATGTCGAAATATGTTCATAAAATTCTGGTGGGAGTTTATCTGTTCCTGGACTAGTTCCTTTTTTTTATTGAATCAAGGACAAATTTACACTGTTTCTGTCAAAAAAACCATCACACTTTTCTCTTATTTTTTTCTGGTCATCTAATGTTCGTGCATTTGGCTGCAACAAGGATAATTATCAAAATCTATTGTATATATGTTGTTGCTTAAGTATAGTTTTACATTAAAAGTTTTTTCCTCCTGTAAGACTTTTTTTAGGTTTTTTTAATTTTATATCATTTACGCTTGTTAGTTTTGTGATGTGTTTGGTTGTACAATTTTCTTTTCTCTAGGCCACAAAGCTCCCAACATTCTATCCAACGACCTTGTGATAGAATCATAACACATGCAGTTTGTTTCAATATTTATGTCAAGGAAAAGGGATTTAACTCCTCCGAGTCTCTCACTTTCAGTGGTTGCTAAAGAATTTATATGGTCTGCTAATTTATAGTGAAACCTTGGATCTCACATATTATTGTGCCCCACATCAACCCTTTATCTTCACGTTCAGCATGTCTACCTTTGCGGATTTGTATTAACTCTTTTAACTTTTCAGTGTAGGCCGTATATTGCAATAAGCAAGAGTTGAATTTCCAGAATCCTGGACCACGCTTCTGATATAAGTGACCTTGTAATTGCAAACATATGAGACTGTGATCAATGATAATAAATGCTTACATAGTATCCTCTTATACCAGATGAAACATAAATGATGACAATCAGCCAGTATTCCAAGCGAAACTCGGGGAAATTTTTGACTACCATGTAAATTTAACCTAAATGTACCAGGATTGCGTAAGCTGCATATATCAACAAGGTTCCTTGAATAACAGTTCCTTAATACTTTGCGAATATTTAAAAGCGGCGGATAGAAAGGCTAAAGAATACCTGCAGCATTTTTATACGATTTTTTTTTTACTTTTTTTTAATCATTTTATATTTTACTGCAAACTACCCCCACATTTTTACCAGCCTCTAAAACATTTCTTATCACCAGACTTTGTAGAAGATCTTTTAAAGCAGTGGCCATGTCAGTTTGTTAAAGATGACCAGTTCAATGACATTTCGTGCGGGATTTGCTTGTGTACAGTTCAATTCTTGTTAATTTTCAAAGTTTGATAAACAATCCTGGGATTAGCAATTCTTTGCAGTATTCGTCAAAAGCATACCACTGCAGACAGTGCCAATATTTAGTTCGGGAAATACACATTTTCCCCATTATATTTTTAATGATGTATCTTGTGTAATATTAAGATCCCCTGAAAAGATATATTTGTGATGAAGAGCTAAAAATGTAGAAAGTATATTATAAGTCTGATAATCACAATCATTTTGTTAGCAATGTCTTCCAAAATAATGACTTTGAGATCGTTTTAGCAATATTTAATGGACTGATTGATGATTTTACCTTATTTATAACCTGTAACAGGAAGTTTATTTAGATTGCTTTTGCCACGAATTGTTTTCCTGTTATATATTTGGAATGGTAAACCATTGTAGACAAAGCAAATGTATGAATGAAAGGAGTGAGTTAAGGTTAATGAACCGTTGAAATATATGCATGTCTAATTTACCCAAAATGGTTAGACATTTATACCTTTGAATAAAAAAATTTCAAACTCTACTTTCCCTTTCTGCCAGCAGCATTTCACAATGACCCTATGAGAAATCCATTATACCAAGGACATGTGCGATGTTTATTGGTATATATATTTTTTTACCTTAACCTCTTTTCAAATTCACAAAACCCAGGAACATATCCATTTGTGCGCACTTTGATGTATATTTCTGGTGCCATTTAAGGTTTGCTTTTGATAATCACAACAACGGACTAATTTAGGAAGATGTGAGTGTAAGCTATATTGGATGACCACCTCAACCTATTTTTAAGGTCACAGGACCCAAGAACATGTGCATGGGAGCAAATTTTTAATGTGTATATTCAACAGTATTGACGTTTAGCCTTTGATACTTATAATAAAAGACTTGTATGGGATAATGTTGAGTGTCGGGTATTTTAGATGACATTGACCTGTTTTCAAAATCAGACCAACATGTTCCAAAAAGGCACGGTATGCAGTTAGGTGTAATGAGACCACTACGTGTCAATATCATCGTCAAAAATCAGTCCAAGTTAAGTCCCGTCCAAATCTAGACAAGTCTATCATCATGAACATCACCACACTCAACTGCGAGACTTGAATTGAAAGATGTATCTATCAATGTAGTATAACTTGGACATTCCCAACTTCAGTAGAATTAGCACTTAACATGTTCTGCATCAATGGATAACAAAACCAACCTACACCAAATAACACACACTAGAATTCATCTTCACAAAAACTGCAACTGTGTGCTGATCTTTGCCCTTTGCCTATTCTACTTCTTTGCTTTTTTTCAGTTTTTATTTAACAGTAAGTGCGTATGCTGGCAAACATGTTTACACATAAAGATGTCTACTGTAAATACCTTGCATCACTAACATGCATAACATGTCAGCATCTCTTAGAAAGGCAAGTGCTACATTTCCTAAAACCTAATTCGTCATCGACGAAATCTTTTTGAATACTTTACATCTAAGGGTTATTATTGACAAAACAATCTTCAATACTAAGTAACATTGACACAAAGAATTTTTTAATCGGCATTGCTTCTTTGTTACATTGTTTTGTAATTTTGCTTTTGATCCAGTGGAGATTGTACAATAGACGGGGAAAATTTTCATCAAATTATAAGCCACAATTTAGTGCACGAGGCTGTATGTGCCATGTCACGTCATCTAAGCAATGATAAGCCACTTGAGGCATCGTCACAAAGTGCTGCTGTACACTCCCTTCAAACTATTGTTAGCTTATAAATATTTTCCTTATCATAAATCAGACAATAATTAAGATGTGATTGCAATCGCCGAGGACAAAAAGAGCTTTACGAGACAAGATATTTGTCATATTTGCGTTTTAACGACTGCCTGCATGAAAGATATATGAACACGAGCTCTTGTTTTGCCACCGAGGGATTATTAACTGACCAAGGAAATGAGTCCTTACTGTGGGGATTTTCGCGAGTGAAATTGATTTGATTTGTTTGAAGCATTTTGTTGTTTCTACTACTTATTAATACCTTTAATATTGTGAGTGGCGATGAGAATCCATTAGCGACTTGTGTAAACCTCCTTTAATGCCCATAGGAACGTTTTCTGGGCTGTAGTCCAGATAGTAATCGTGTTTGTCGTGTTAAGGTCCGCTATTAGATGTGTCAACATTGGGCAGTATGTTGAATGTTGTCTAATACATAGACCCTTTGATTTTCGCCTATAGTTAGTATGCACAAGGTGTATAAAGGCATTTAATTGATCCACGTCATGTTAGATTCAATCATTTTAACACCATTACATGGCTCGAACGCCATTCTTATGATGTGCCTTTTAGTTGCTCCTTAGACGAGACCCGTTCGCTCCTAAGTTGTCTTTTTAACCATATTGGTGTGGCACATCGTTTTTCAGGTTTTTTATATTTACCTCAAATCTTCTTTTGCATATACTCCTGCATCGACATCGTACTGTTAATTTATCTGTTTCGTCATGATGTCACAATACGAGCGTGCTATTTGTGACCATGACACTTCAAGCATACTGATCCAAATGTATGCTCAAAGGAATACATTCTAATCGCACAGGGAAAAATTGGATCAGACCAATCGATTTCTCAGGAAACATATGAATGCTGCTACCTGAATCAAAGGTCTTTTCGCAAGAATCTAATTCTGGAACCATCAGTAATTCATTTTCCATAAACGACAGCTTTTAACTCTAGTGGGCCTCATGCCTGTGGCAGTTTGCAGGAGGCCAGTGTCTGCAACAGCAATAAGTACACATATCAATGGCTTTCCAGCTTATTTGACAGACAATGAGAGACCCCTAACGGCATAATGAGTATATCATGTTGTGCAACTCAGCTGAAGAGAGCTGAATACTAATGGATCTTATCTTCCGTGTGGCTTGTGGTGTGAACTTTGCGCATCTCTGCAGAAATGTTGATAAACGCCGAGATGAAGTTGAGAGTCTCGGCGTGTCTCGGCAATGTTTAAAATCCTTAGAAAAACACCGAAAAGTTGACCATCACTCGTTGTTTTGGGGGTTTCTGGTGCTATCATTTGTTACTGGGTTGCCACTTCGCAAGCTTGGGTTCGATTTGGATGTGCAACAACTCCTGCAAACGGCGGTCTACGGCGAATATTCTCCAGCCATTGTTTACTGGTCTATTTCATGTGGATACATCATGCAACATTGACTGATTGACTTATTCAAGGTGCAGGTGATACATCACACACACAGAAACACAAACACATGTTCCCATATATATATATATATATATATATATATATATATATATATATATATATATATATATATATATATATATATATATATATATATATGGTACATTTCCATAGTGGTAGACCTGGTAATGACACATAATTACACAAACATTAATCGATACCAACAGAAACATTAATAGATTAATAGACCATATAAACCGTGATATTAAAAGACATGAAACTCCTGGATCACTCTGATTAGCCAATTAGCCAAATGCTAATTTATCTTGCGTTAGACTACGGAAACATCTAAATGCCAAATATTTCAAAATAGATTATTAAAGGGCCGGGACAGAATTTTAGTCAAATATTTCTATATTTTGAATTTGCATACATATTTTGGAAGTCTGGATCTTTCCCTAAAAGACTCCAACATACATGTCACACTATTTTAAGATACACAAGTATGTGGCTGAAACCATCTCCATCCTTTATGGTTCACTGTGCCAAAAGACTTTTTGGTCCAGTAATACCATTTCAGTCAGCGTACGCTTATCCGTATTCCGCATTACACAGTCATGTAAGTGTTAATTGTGAAGACGCAAACCTGAACGATGTTAATATACTCGTAACAATCCTTTGTGGTTGAAGTGAAGCTACTGTTCATATATTGCCATGCCAGTTATCTTAGACAATGTACATAGCACACATGCAGATCAATACTTATTGCATCTGGTGTGCCCTGTATTTATGCACTGGTACATTTATAGAGACTTACAACGTTGGCATAAGGGTATTTCGCAACGACCTGCTCTATCCTTAATGATTTTGGCAGGCACACTGTTCACTCCCGTGTGTTTTCCACTGCCAACACACTTCATCAACCTCTGTGTGCAATCCTTGCTTACTCTATGCATTAAAAACTCATTTTGTGTAAGGCTTTTGTTCACACAAACATTTCAACACTTTTGGTGGCATCTTTAAAAGAACTTGAGAATTTGTGAAACAATGTTTCAGCTATTGATATCAAAATTAAATAAACATATCAGTGATCTGTTGCTTCTTGTGTAGCAAGACAACACAAAACGAGCCCAGACAATGCAAGGTAAATGAAGACAATAGTGAGAGTACAATGAAACACTGACTAGTGTGAGCTTTTTGAGATTATAAATCATAATATGATTGCCATATGTGACATCATGAATGAGTTGAAGAAAGCAGTATATGGTAATTAATACATGTTACGTCCGCAGATATATCAGTTTATGTGCTGATTTTTCACAAATATGTGTAATATAAATGATAATCGGAGGTTGAGTTTCCTTCCACAAAATTTCCAGCTGTAAATATCAATACAATCAGGACTCAATGGGGTATAATGCTCTCAAATGACTGGGACAAAATATATGCTGTTATTTCGATGGAGTTCAATCATGCATTAACATTGAGAGAATAAAAGACGCAAACGTCTCGTGTTGGTCCACATTTTAATAGTTTCTCCATTGGCCCTAGTTAAAACTCTAACTCGCCTGCAGTCAACATCGTAACGACAGATGTCAACTATGCTTTAACATTATCGAACGTCGAGTCACCGTCCTTAATAAGGGCGTTTAGGTTGTTTCAAACGTTATTTGCAAGCACCCACAGTCCAATATCAGTTTCCATGCTACATGTTCTAATTCTGCCATTTGAGTTTAGCCAGGTGTCACCTTTTGATCAGTTTGTTTTGTAATCGTGTAAACTAGGGTGCTTATTGTATGCAAGTCACTGAGAGTTTCTGAATTGTCAGCAACTAAAATCGCGTTAACTGTTAGAAGTGCTGGTGCCAATATTTATTATATACTGGCACCATAAATCATTAACTTCTGTGAAAGGGCTTCAATATGTTTATTGGCATTCAATATACAATTATCCGTGTGTTGTGATGGATAGTTTAAACTGCGTGCTTTTCGTTTCACGTGTGAACACCGGGATGATCAAAAATGAGATTCAATGACAGTTGCAAGTCATGGAAACCACTGCGTTCATTTTTTCGCTATATGTCAGGTACATGCAAGGGGGCCCTATACTTTCAGGAACGAGGTCTTCGTTTTGTTTTTAACGACCACTCTAGTGATTACTGCACCCTTCTTAAATGGACAGGACTGCCAACTTTATATAGAGGGAGAGTACACTCCCTGGTCTCAGAAGTGTATAAGGCCCTTGGCAGCTATGGTACACACTACACTCAGAATATATTTTTACAACTTCAGCCTAATACGAATTTCCGTCCAACTAGATATTTGGATCTTCCTACTTTCAAGAAGGTCACTTTGGGAAAAAATATCTGAGATATTTTGGCGTCAAAATTTGGAACAGAATCCCTAACGATATAAAAAAAATGCTGCCACCCTCTCAGAATTAAAAAAAAAACTGATATTAACTTGAAATTTGGAAAACACTTGTAATTCTTCTGCCTGTCAATAGCTTCACTACAATCTAAATATCTGGATGGCTGGAAACTACCTACTTCAAATAATTTTTAGTGCTTATTCTGTAATTATAATATTTTATATACAATCTGTTTTATTTCATGTGTATATTAATTTTACTGTCAGCTGTAGTAGCCTCTTGCTAATGTTCGGTAATTTTCAACGTACCGACGTGATATAAAGATTTGTAAATTGTAATTCCCGTAATCTTGAGTTTATATGCTTATACGGTATTTTGATGTAGTCGTCTCAATGAAACATTATTGTCTGAATCCCTAACCTGTGCCGATTTCCGGCTTCAATTGGGATATTTATGTATACATGTCATAACAACCAATATATATATATATATATATATATATATATATATATATATATATATATATATATATATATATATATATATATATATATATATATATATATATATATATATATATATGTATATATTGTATTTGTGTCTTTTTGCCCAGAACCACTTCCTAGTAGTCAGTATCCTATTCCGCAGTTCGGACTCTTTACCCTCCATAAGCACCTGTCCCTGTCTAACCTGTATACATATGGAATTACTATTGTCTTTATTGCACTCGTTCCTCTGTAAAATTTTGACATAGGCTGTATCAGCCCAAATAAATTAAAGGGTCTTCAGCGGGTAACTACTCAACATGTTTCGGAGCATATATATATATATATATATATATATATATATATATATATATATATATATATATATATATATATATATATATATATATATATATATATATATATATATATATATATATATATATATATCAATTGTCCCAAAATAGATCGTTCTTACATTATTGATAGACCATTTGGGCTGACGACCTCCATTGTATTATGCTTTCCTCCACATTACCGAAAGTTCTTATTTTTCTAATGCAACAGATCGCTGGTTGGTGCTTTAAAATGTTGTTTGTTGTCACATTCAGACTGAAACATATATGCTTCAAAATTTCCATTGGTCGAAGTTAAAGTCTATTGAAGGTCCGACAACTGTCTTGATGGGATGGATGCTCGTCCGTTGTCTGCACATCCTTCTCTATCAGTACCTTTAATAATATATTTGCGACCCCCCCCCCCCCCCATCCCCACTAAAAAACATCGTCTTGACACTGGGTGCGGATGAACCTAGGCTACCCCTCTACCGCGTGTGTTCAAGAGGTTACGCTTCGCTTGGTTGCTCCCATTTGTGTTCACTTTTGGGGAAAAACATAAAAACAGTTTATAGTCCAAACTCGGTTTTCCCGTATCTTCCAAATTGCATATGATCGCATTTTATAGATCAACATCTCACTTTGAATAAAAATGCAAGCTGTCTGTTTTTATGGCTATCACTTTTTCCGAACGTTTTATAAGTTGGGAACTTTCAACATCTCTCAAAGCATTACATGGATTTTCGTTTTACTCTCTCCCACCAGTTTAAAAATATACCGGGGCGTCGTATGCAGAAAATATGGTCACAAATGGATACGCCTGTTAATAACTGCATTTGAACCAATTTAAAATTGGACAGATGCTAGAATTGTTAGTGTACAGATACCAACGTAAACGAATTTATAGCCAGCTTTGTCCTGAGGCACTGACCACACAGTCTTTGTTTTTGATGGAAATGTATCTTGGATCGGTCTGTATCAATTTTTCAACAGCCCACACCTCATTGACTTCGCGTTAGCTCAGCTGACTTGTCACTCTCTTTAAGTTTAACGATACATATTGATCTGTCGTCCGTACGTCGTTCCGTCTGTTCAATATACATTTTTTCAAATACTCCAAAACCAACGGGTAAGTGCGACTTGGTGAGAAAGTACCATAGGTGGATCTCTACCAAGTTGGTCCAAGTGGTCACGCGTCATTGACTTTTGCGATTTTTACTTCAGCTGACTTGTCAATCAGCTAGATTTATTTGATTCGCTATGAATTGTTATTCTGTTTATGAGTATGTCTGATAACAATTCACACTTCGACCTAACTGAAATCTTCAGATTCCCCTTAATCTTGGCACGGTATATCTTTGTAATGTGTCTGGCAAGTTTGTTCCAATGGTCACTTCCCAGAGATTGTTGTACGTTTGACAATTTTGGAGGAATAATTTTTGGCAAAAAACAAAAAGAAAAAAGCAAAAAAAAACCCTTCCCTAAAATAGCTCGGGCAAGTTCTTTGGAATTGTACAAAAAAAACTTTTGATATATGCTGGACGCTGATTACCTCTGTAGGGCGCGCTGCTTTTTGACGGGGCTGATTATTTGTGATTCTAACTATTTTCGCCTTCTGGAAAAAGCGTCATGCAAATTATGATGAAAGCTAGTGGAAACGTAGATGATAGTAGAAATATATTTGTTTATAGGTGAGTATACTTCTATGGATTACAATGTGAACCAATACGGAAGTTGCAATGGTAATCTATATTTTCAAAATTTTCTCCAATACCATCCATCAGATTCATTTCAAACTCGGCTAAGATGTACATAGGATATGTCTCTTCAAGGCGGATTGCGTTCCATTAATTAGTTACTTTACGCATTTATTTACGTGATATTCATTTACTTATTTCCTTTTTTTTTTTGTTTTGTTTCGTTTGTTTGTTCATTTTGATTTTGTTCGGCAAATGCGTACATTTCATAATAACATATCCGCAACCCATTAAACACGATACAACCTATTAGGAGTTGAATGTCAAGGTCAGCTGAGGATACAACCCTCATGTTTCAAGTTAAATCAAAATGGGAAAAACAATAAAATGTTTCATTTCCCAAACTATGTCTTGCGTTGCTTCAAATTGCATCAAATAGTTCTACCCTTATACATTAACGTGGCTAACAAGATGACTCTTTGGTTTTTACTAAGTTTAGTTTCACACTGTTTCTTTCTTTCATGTGTTTACGTGCTTTTTTTGCGGGGGGGGTGCTTCTGCGCTTTGTGATTTTCTACTGCTGCAGGAGATCTGACTGAATTTTCAAAGTGGCTTTTTACACACACACACATACACACACACACATACATATATATATATATATATATGTATATAAATATGTATATATATATATATATATATATATATATATATATATATATATATATATATATATATATATATATATATATATATATACATGCCGATATTGGTAATGTCTGTAAAATGGGTCCAAAATCAGTCACTTCGTTCTTGTGCATTTTGTAGAGGCTCCGTCTTGTACACCGTCTGGTATAAATCAAGCAGCCTTGATTCGCAAATAAAATCCGGTTGATACATGTACCATGGCGTGACATCAAATCTGCATATTAAAGGCAGCTTAATTATTGACTTAGAATATTGGTCTCCAAATTACAAATACCCCTGTTGTCAATAAAATATTTTGGGATTTAATGCTGGGAGGCACCTTTAGTAAACGTATCAACCCCAATTCATTCGAGGACACCACGGTGTTTCCCGATCCCAGCACATGTACGTACGCTCGAGTATACCTCATAATTGGCTATGCAAGTTGAGTAGATTGGGGTATCACCACCATGATATGCAGAGCTGCGGGGGTTAATTATTATCCTTGTTGACGCAGCGTGGTGGCGTGCTGTGGAACTACATCAATCAATTTTCACAGAAAAACACGACATGATACCCATTCTTCCTGCCAAGGTCCTTTATTTTTCAAATACTTGCCGTCCCTTGGGTGAGCAGGAGTACAATTCAGCTTTCCTTGTTTAACGAGTGGCAGGATCAGCACCGTCAGTCTTCCTGACAAAGATATTTATTGGCGGATATTTGCGCAAACACAATTATACAAACTCCACCTGGTTTGCTTGAGTAGACTTGCAACGCTATCCAGCACACCACTTCTTTGTGGACGTGCGTGAATGTTTGAACGCGTGGCTGCTGTACTGTACTTGCTGGCCTTCCGGCTGGCCTTCCGGCTGGCCTTCACGGTGTTGCGTCTTTGTTCAGACTTTTCGAATTTACAACGTTTCATATAACGGCACTGGCAAATAAACAGCTATGCATTTTGACCTTGCGTGATCATTTCTCAGGCACACTTTCTTCATAAAACATATTTTGTCATATCCACAGCACAAAAAATAATCATCTCTTGGTACTAGTACTAGAATTCTGCATTGAAGTGTTTTACATTATCATCACCATTATCGTCATCTTCACCACCATTATTGTCGTATACCTTGACTTACTTTGGCCTCGGATGATGATATTATAGACTTGCAATGTGCTTCACTTTCTAAAACACTTACTGAACCATGAATTAGATGAAGATTTAGATATAATACAGCCGCCTAATAGCTATGACAAACAATAAACCTGCTACTACCATCACGTTATAATCAGATAGGAGACAAAAAGGAAATAGATAAAACCAAACTATACGTTCACGAAAAAAAAGTTGGGTCCATTTCTGATGTCATTTATATATATCGTAGAAAACTTAATTCAGTATATTCTTTCGAATATAATTTTAAGGATTCTAACAATCTCGCCACAAATGTTCATACTGAGGACTGTGAAGGAAGAAACACCGCTTATTCGACTCGGAGTATCTTCCGAAAAACTAAGAAGCCCTCATGGTCATGGCCAATCTATTTTAATACACCGCATTGAAGACTGGCGCTCAGCCCTTGACCAGCGAAAATATGTAGGTGCTGTACTAATGGACCTTTCAAAGGCATTCGATGCCTTGCCCCATGGCCTGCTACTAGCCAAGTGCAGAGCTTATGGACTAAGTGAGCAAGCTGTTGCCTTCCTCCAGAGTTATCTCTCTAACCGGAAACAGAGAGTAAAGATTGGCTCAGTCCGAAGTAACTGGATGTCTGTTATAAGAGGAGTACCAAAAGGATCAATACTCGGGCCCCTATTATTTAATGTGTTCCAAAACGATTTACTCCATATTGTGAAGCATTGCAAATTATATAATTTTGCAGATGATAATACTATAAGCGATGTAGCCAGTGACAAAGAAACTTTATCTGCAAAGCTGAGAAACGGCTCAATATTATCAATGAACTGGTTTAGCTCAAACAAAATGACGGCCAATCCAGAAAAGTTTAAAGGAATTATCATCTCCCCGACTTTAGAAGACTGTTCCAACACTTATTTAGAATTACCTGGTGTGCAAATAAAAGGCGACCAAAATGTGAAATTACTTGGTGTGCTTTTAGATGACAATCTTTCTTTTAGCTCCCATATATCAAACGTGTGTGAGAAGGCTGCAAGACAAATTAATGCATATAGCAGAATGTCACACCTTTTAGACTTTCAAACCAGGAAACAGGTTTTTTACGCTTTTATCAAATCAATTTTTACATACTGTCCACTAGTATGGTGCTTGTGCTCAGAGACAGACTACAAGAGGCTTGAAAAACTTCAACTGAGAGCACTGAGATATTTGTATAGAGACTTCAAGTCTCCATACGAGGATCTATTGAAGAGAGATGGTATCCCATCTCTCAGTCTGTGCCATCTCCGCGCATTGGCTATTGAGGTTTTCAAGGTCATCCATAACGTGGCACCAGAGTATCTTACTGACCTGTTCAATATAAAAAGCTCAGTAGCCCATTTGAGAGGCGGTGTGACTCTCTCCCTTCCAACTTTTAATCGAATTCGTTTTGGAAAGAGATCACTTCGTTACAAAGGTGCTTATGTATGGAACCATTTGCCACACGGAATTAGAAACACCGTGTCTCTAAATGAATTCAAGTCACTACTCAAGATGTGGAAGGGAATAGATTGTAGGTGCGTAATGTGTCGAAGTTAAATTCAGACGGATTGTTACTGTAGACCCGGGGCTGCGTCAAGCCACCCTTGGCTACAGGCTCTGGTATCCTCTTCACACATCTCTCATATTTTACTGGTGTTTATTTAAAGTTATCAGTTTACTGAGGGTAAAAATATTTCTGTAATAATGTAATCAATACTATTTTTGGTGCTTCATAAGGATATAATCTCAACCTCCAGGTTATATTCATTATTTTAGCTATCTCGATGTTACATGGCTGTGTAGTTATATTTATATATGTGACGGCAAGGAGCCATGGCTCATGTTTTATGCTTGTTGTAAACCCGTCTTGAAATAAACTTACTTACTTACTTACTTTTCATCACTTGAGTGATAAAACTGTTCAAATTTAGGCACTAAAGAATACCTCGTAAAAGTCTTTGTTAAAATGTGCCTTTTGATATTACTGAAAGTACGACAACATGTCTTAAAGGATACTAATTATGCTCCTGAGTAGCATGGTATCACAGTAGAGCACCTACACCAACACTTCATTCACATCTGGCTTCCGTTTCACATCTTATGCTAGAAACTCAGTGTCTGCCTGTCCTGTGGTCCTTCAGTCAAGGTTACTGGTACCAATTTTGAAAGAAAATGTGTTGACCCTGTCAGAATAAAGAGCTATAAACGTATGACACTCATTTCTATTCATGCAAAAAGTTTGCAAGTTTTTATTATTTGATTTAAATATTTAATTTTAAAAAACCAGTGCAATGATAATCGTTGAGTAACGTCTCCGCATTTAGATAAAACAGTCTCTGAGGGCAGACATACGGAATATAACAAGACAATACGGAAAGTTAAGAAAGGAAGTTACGCATGTACCGATACAGAGGCTTAATTAATTTGTTTTGTCCATATGTGTACATAATGTTTCATTCTGCAGCTAAATAATCATGTAACTGCTCTTAATAGTCGCTGGCACTGTTACCGAGGCGCGGTTTTTGGTACAGGCAGTGAGGAAAATGTATATGGATTATCCAATTTTTATGATGTTATATCCTAAATGGGCTGTTGTTGTTGTTGTTGTTGTTGTTGTTGTTGTTGTTTTTGTTGTTTTTGTTCTTGTCTTCGTGGTTATCTTTTGCATTAAATAAATGGATGAATAATGTACCGTGATCAGGAACATGAGATCTTTTGTAAAATGATACAGTAAATTAAGTGAGGATTTGTCCGCTGTAGCTGCGCTCTTGCCAAACTTCCTTCAATCAATAGTTTTTTGTTTTTGTTTTATTTTTTTTTTTCTGAATGGCTTGTTTTAGTACATTAAGAGGACCTAATATTTGATTTAAAAAAAGAATGACTTTTTAGATTTGGTTTGCCTATGCTGACTATGTAATTTTTATGGTTTTTAAACATAAAAATGATGAGGATCTAACATGTAAAAAAAAAAGCTGTAAACGCTAGATCAGATACTGATGCATGTATAGCCTTAGCCTGATCATAAGTTCGCTTCTAACACACAGAAAATTGCTGTGGGGAGAATAACGTCTTTTACTTAATTTGAACGCATCATGGAATGGACCCGTTCTAGTGCTGCCGCTGTTTTTATAGGAGTAGTTTCCCTGATGAAATTATTACTACCCGTCTTGCTTCCATGATTCCCCAATTCAAACATATTTTGCATATGAGCAATTATTCTACCAGATGTTCTTTTGTTAAATATGATGGAGTCTGTACCCATGATTATAAGCGAGCCATTTTTTCCAAGGCTATTAGCTAGCTTACAGATGTTGAGGAATTAATTTGAAATTAAATTGCTTTGTGAATTATATGAAATTCGATACGTGTGTTTTTCGTAGATGACGTGCAATATGTACATACTCAGGCATCGGCGTACTTTGTTGCCCATTATTGTCCATATGTAGAAGTAAAAGCTACCACTTGCGTTGCTAGCCCTGTAAGTATGTCATTTCGACCATTATGCTTTACATTGCCCAATAGTGCAATGTTTCGCCAGGCAATATGTTCTATTGAATCAAAAGAAAGCTCTGTTATCACGTGAAAATACGGCAATAAGTGAAATTCTCCCTCATCCTTATGTTTACCCCTTAACGTTGTGATTTGCAGTTAATATTACTGAATGTGGCACTCTAATCTTCCTGTACAGACAATTATTTTTTGAATTTGCCATGTCGCGATCGATCTGTCTTTGTTTTCTGGAGATTAATTGCGACGGGGTCCTTCAGTGAAATTAAATTTGGTTGATTGAATTTCTCCTTAAATGACTTCTTTGAGAAACGTTTAGACATTTTAAATTTAAATTGGGCGTCCTTCGAAATTATACAGACAGGCAGACGGACGGACGGACAGACAGATCGATAGATAGATAGATCGATAGAAAAATAGATAGATAGATAGATAGATAGATAGATAGATAGATAGATAGATAGATAGATAGATAGATAGATAGATAGATAGATAGATAGATAGATAGATAGATAGATAGATAGATAGATAGATAGATACAGACCAATTCAAAAAGGACAATCAATTGTCATTGGTTTATTTTATATGAAAAACATTATAACAATGTACAAAACTTAGTGCATCATGTTAAGAAACCTTTGACAAAAATGTTTTCAAACATCCGAAGACGGACAATTAAACTTTAATGTATATATGTGAGCTATGTTTTTATGCATCTCCTTGCTGCGCAGTGCCATAATTAGAAATTTACGTATTTGTGCCAATTACTTTTTTCAAGAAGGCAATTTTGTTTTGTTTTGCTGTGTTTTTTCTCTGTTTATGCTTGAATAGTCGAATATACTTGTACTCTCCATTTCTTGGCAGTTGCTAAAACTAGTGCTAGTTAGCCTAATAGTAGATGTGGCAATAGTAGTGATAGTAGTGGCAGAAGCAGTAGTAGAAGTAGTGGGGTTATCATGTAATTGAACACGCTATATAAGTCGCTGAGTTACCTCCGTATGCTGGGTGACGTTCACTGGCTGAGAGTCCCGAGAGGAATAAGGAGACAACGGAGACAACTTAACGACTTATATAGCATGTTCCATTCAGCCAAACATAGAGCTGAGGAGAGTAAATACTGCTGACTCGTCAGCCAAAGCACACGGAAAGTGTCAACACGGAAAATCACTATATAGTGAAGGCTGTTGAATTTACCGCGCTCACCCCATAACTGATGTCCTGCTTGCAACAGATACAGACAGAAAATCTCAACAGTGGACTAATGGAATGGCCATTCTGACAGGTTTTCAAAGAGGCCATGAATTTTACACACTGTCGTTTCATTTGTGAGCATATTTAGGCCTAGATGTATTTTATACACATACAAAAATTTAAATCAAAGCGAGATAGAAAATCATCTCATCATGTAAGTTTGATATATGAAATATAAATGGGATGAGTGTAGTCCTAAATAATTATTCCATTCATTACACGGAATGTGGGTCATATTACAGTAATTTATCAGCTGGGTATTGCAAATTGTGTACAGTCAATGTTTTCTTATTGGCAAAGGCTAGCTTTTCAATCCATTTTATGCAGCAGATTGGATACATCACATCTCCACAAGGAGGTGACAATCATAACCTATTTTGACACATTTCAAATTGTAATTTCAAACTTTAAGAAAAAAAATAAAATGTATGAATATAGTGAATTGCTCCCAATAGATATACAATTTGGCACAATATAGGTTGAAAATCTCATATTATAGTGTTCATTGTCAATGAATGTGGAGGCGAATGGATGTAGGACCATTGAAAACTGTTCCACTGAACAAAGAACTAACACTGTTCAGATTGGAAGATTTTTCTAGTTCCGACATTAGGACTATCTTTTTCATAATTTGTTAGTCACCTTGGTCACATGATTTTGTCCTTCAACTCTTCCCGTGGCCTCAAATAGATTGTGGAAGTTCCGAAAGGACATGAGTGCAGAACGTTTGCCAAATTTACCTTGCTTTGGCTTGATAACACGCTTGGATGTTACGAATAAGCAAGGGATATGATAGGATAGCACACTGGGCAAGTTCTGGCGGTGTTTGCAAACAATTAGATTTGTGTTGAATTTCCATCAATGATAATGGTTTAGATTATCATGTGCAGGCCTGAAAAAGGCTCGATTCCATGGAATGACGTCGCTAGCTTTCAAAACGGAGCACAGCGTTACAAAATAGATTGTCCTCAGGGTGAATCATCGAGCACCGGCAGTGGCTGCAGATGTAAACCAAACGAGCACAGTCATTATATTTTGAAGAAAGAATTTAAATGTTAATAAAACCAATGTCGTTTGAATTTATTATTTAATCTACTTATTAGTTGAAAAAGGTGCATAATTAATTTCTTTACTAGCCACTTACTCGCAGAAGTATCAGAAAAGGCGGGTGTCTGAAGGCAAGGCATAGGACCTACTTAATCGATTTTTTAAGGTTTCTTTTGTTACTCTATGTGTATACTCTTAACAGCATGTATCTATCAGTTTGCAAGTACCGCAGTTAGGCTGTTATGTAGTATGTGTGTGGGTTTTTTTTTTTTTTTTTTTTTTTCATTTTTTTTTTTGGTAGACAAACATCAGCCAAGTTATCCAAATCCATGGCACTGACTTCTGCATGTCTTGGGCGTTGGGGGGAAGGGGGTATCTGCGTCACACTATAAGCCCGACTAATGCTCCCAAAACGTTCATGTTCCATGTTAGGCCAATTTTATGTTGCTTGGATAGGCCTCCTTAATTTCCATACAGGTCGGCATGCAGTTGGGAATGTGCGGTTTCACCGCCAGCAGTTTCAGCTGTTGTCCCAAATGTTTCATTTGTTGACAGATCACTATGCCACAAACGGCAACCAGGTGTCACTGTTTATGTAGATCTATTTTTGATTGCTTAAATATTTTAAAGCCACATAAAAATTCAATATTACATTTTCAAAATAATTTAAACATTTTTCAATCACACATTTGATGTTTCACCATAAAAGATACACATGAACATAAAAGAATCAAACTGAAATTCGCACCAATGTTCACGGGGAGGGAAAAATAATGTTTCAAAGGCGGGGTTCAAGTTACTAATTCGGCTCCCGCAATATAGACCACACTGCAACATGCTATATCACAGAAACCATTGCAAATATTGTTGTAATCTAGCTTCAGGGCTTTGTGATCGAGTAAAGAGTAAATCTTGAAACGTCACAGTACGGAACTGACTAAGGAGAGTTGTAGTAAAGATATTCAAATTAGCGTGGGCATTTACTGAGGCTGCGGCATTTTGTTTGTCCATGGGCCGCTGGAATGTCGACTCACTGCCCTCCTTCCTATATTTTAATGGACAGCTAAAAGCATGCCGAATCTGTTACGTTTTATAATCTAGATAGTCTTTTATTCTGCGGTTTGATGATTTTGATATATTATTATTTGTGATTTCCTTAATATTTTAATCGACATGTGTATTCATTTTTGAGTGTGAGAGTTTTATAACATCATGATGTGTATTATTTTAATATCGACTAATTAAAGTGTGTGCAGTTGGGTTAACGAACATGCTAAAAAGTGAAGAAGTGTGTTAGAATTTTTACTTTTGTGTTGTTTCGATTTACTGATAAAAGGAAAGTGGCAGTTATGTGTTGGTTTGTTTTCCAATTCTGAGCACCGGATATTCCTGAGAGAAGGTACAGCGTTTGACAAATAGAAATTCACCATACAACTAACTTGCATTAGTATTTCTCCACATGTTTGACATCAAAAGGCGAAGAATGCAGAACCATAAATTCCTTTACTTTTGTATGATGGTGCTTAAGTTTGGAGTAATTACCTGAATATGGTAAAAACACAGTATGTGTAAATATGAAAACAAATGATCAAATGACCATTATTTTACATACATTTTTATACAAATTGGAAGTTTCTGTGTCTCTCACGTCTATTTGGCTAAACGGTTCTGACAGTACTTCTCTGAATTAGACAGTGTCATTACCATATCCAAACCGTAGTCCTAGTGAAACAAATCCAAGTCAATTCCGACCAACGGCAATGTTCTTTGGTATGTTTGGCTACATCACATAAATTTATAGTTCGTTTATACCAAAAAGAGTCCAAATCGTATGCCCAAAGGTCCATAGAGTAAGAAAAAGCCATGCCTAGTTTTAACATGACAACAATGCAAAAACTTTGTTTAAATTTATAGGCCTATTTCATAAATTGGCTTGAACAGGTGCATCATTTATGTCAGGCCTTCATTTCTGTAGAATGTAGGTGAGTGATAAGTCACTCTCCTAAGAAAAGTCAGGAGAGCTAAAAGCTCACCTGGCCAGGGAAGCGGATGTCACATGATTCACAATGAAATTGAATCATTTTAAGCTATGTTGCAGTAACTTCCTGAGTAATATGAGTATCATTCAGATTCAGTGTAAAAAAATTTTTTCAGATTCACTGTCTGTTTGTCAGAGTGACTAGTTGAATTTGATTGATTGCTGTTTTTTGTCATCAGTATCATAGGCCAGACTGATATCTGATATATCTAAATCTGTATCTCCGGACACAGATTCTGACTGAGACTCTTTTTCAGAACTTGTGTGAGGTACTGAAGCAACAGTGCCTCTTGAAAGTTTAAGCTGTTTTGCTTTTGCCCTGGTTCATCTAACTTGAGTTTACGCTTACTTGTGTTCATGTATCTGTCGAGAGTGGCTTCAAGTATTTCCTCCTCTTCTTTTTGTGTCCAATTTTTATGGTTGGCTCGAATTAACAACAAATCTTCCATCGTGTTATGCAAAAGTGAGATTCTGTCAGATAACATGCCTGTTAAGATACTGAAGCCTCGCTCGAAAGAGCTATTGCTTGGTCCTATGCTCAAAACAATACGCGCTAGGCAGCACAGATTTGAAAATTCTTTTTCTCTGTAGCTCAGAATACGGTCCCAGAGATCTGCAGCCTTCACATCTTTGTAGTAACTGTTTACAGTTAGTTTGAAATTCTTCCATTCATGTTTAAGTTTGTTTCTGTCAAAATTCTCAGCAAACGAAAGAGTGTCCGCAAAATGCTCTACAAGACAATCAATAAACTGGCGTTCTGGGCCAATATCAGTTGCCCAGTTGGCAGGATCTAGCCACTTCATCTGCTGATAGGTATCTTCATGAAAAGAAGAAAAAACCTAGAATCCAGGTACTCAGTGAGATCTGTAACACATTTTATTACTTGTGTAGCTTTGCTCTCAGCTGCATCCAGGTTCTGTATGTCCATAGTAAGCATTACAAACTCTCTTTTCTCTAATTTCCTTTTCACATGGCCTGGTTTGGGATAACTGCGTTTTATTTTACCATTTGCAGTATCTAAAACAAGCTCAGCTTTACTACATGTGGACTCTTCAGGTTTGGCCTCAATGATGTTTTGAAAGTTAGCTTTAGACACATCCACGGCATGGGCAACATCACATGCCAGAATTTTTCCCTTCTCAAATTTAAGGGAAAGTTCAGCTACCGCTGCCAAAATTTCTCTGTAGACACAAGCAGTGGCAAGCATTTGAGGGCTTTTCAGTTTTTTTAGAATACCTCTGAGTTTGTTATTGACGGTCGCATGGAAACTTTGAGATACAGAATTTTCAATAGCTTGTGCCAGTGCTATCCAGCTGTGAATTAGTGTCTCTACTGCTCGTTTCTGGTGGTCTGCAAATCGAATGCCAGACACCTTAGGGAAATTGTACACCTGAACCGTTAATGCCTCAGCAGTAGCTTTGAAATGACGCTTCACTTTGCACTGCTTTTCATCAGGTGGTAAATAGTGACCATCAAATCATTCACACTCAAAGTCTTTATCCTTCATAACTACATCTTTAAGTGCTAGTTCTGTTCTGTGAGAAACACTGTGTATTGTTAGCAACCATGGACGCTCATCACCCACACGCTATTTAGTCATGACTCCATTATATGCCCCCATATTACTGACGCTCCATCTGGTGTAGACCCTACCATAGCCTTCTCATATTTGGAACTGGGAATTCCAATTTTCTAAATGAATGCATCATCAATGGAAGCTTTAATATTGTCAGCATTAGCATCTCCATATTCATCTATGTTTTGTAATATACATAATAATGTGCATATCGGACCATACAATTAATGAAAATTGACCAAAATCTGCAACATGAGCAGAGAATTTGCGAGCACAGGTTCCAAATTTGTTGAAAATATCAATACAATTCAGCATTTAAAAAGCACTAGTTGCAACCACCGTCTCAACAATGATCATCATCGATACAAGTCCAAACAAGAATCCAAAAAACATGATTATACAATCAGATGTATTTTAGACATGTAACAAAAGGCATGATATTGTTCGAAAGGAGATTATCTACGAGTAATATCAAAAGAAAAGTTTTTGAATGTGCACACATTGTGGTCAAAACCTAATACAGTGTCAGAATTTGCAAGTACACTGGTTCAAATGTCAAAAATCAGCCAGACACAAGTGATATCAGGTTTCAAAACGCAAAACAGCGGTCAAAATTTGCAAGAACAGTAGTCAAACTGCATAACAGTAGCCAACAATTGTAAGCATAGCACTCAAATTTCAACTGTGGTTTCCCGAAGTATTTTGAGATGAAATTTAAATGTTCAGAGAGCATAGAGTCCCACAAATCATCTTATAAGTCATTTATTAAAGAAATAATTTAGAATTAAAAAAATGAAAAATGTAGTATGCCATTGTAAGTCATCTGCAAGTCAGGTAAGCATAATGTATATCCAATTCATGGTTCTATAAAGTTCAAAAGGTCAAAATGTATAACAGTCCTAATTATTGTAAAATATCACATTTATCAGAGAAAGAGTTAGGTTTTATGAAAAGAAAGAAAGAGTGAGAAAAAATTGATGTTGAAATCCCTAAAGGTAACTAAATGCAGCTGTCTTCCATGTGACATTTTATTTTTTTTTTTCATTGACAATCGGACATCGGTCGACCTGTCAGTGAGCTGGCTTAGATGCTAATTACGTATACGAGAGAGAGAGAGAGAGAGATGTATAAATTTATCCGTTTATTGAAAGTTACAGTGTATCAGCTGCACATCAAACACTTTGAGCCAACCTGACATGATCTTCATAATAACAAGCTATACTCATCAGACAATTGTAAAAACAACATTAGTCCCGCTTCATTTGAAACACTTACTGCACTGCAATATATGCAGAAAATGCCTGGATGCTCAAAATGTTAGCAAAATACATAATGGTTCCATTAAAAGGGAAGCAGACTACAACTTTTAATGATAGTGATGACACTAAACCGAATACCAGCTCAACCTTGTCAGATCCAGTATCATTGACGAAGCATTCTCATTCATTAATGTCCATCCGTTCCAATCCATGGTATTGTTATGTTGTATCACTCATTTTTATTCTCTGTATGCTGGGTTTATTGAGCATGGCGCTGCTGTCAAAGGATCCACAGAGCAAAAACAAAAACGTATAAAAGTTCTTAAAACAAACACAGCTTGCTGCCTTTGAAACAGGCGTCCCATCTCACCGTCTCACAACAGCGTGAAACGAATTCTATGCCACGGATTATCAATTTAAATAAAAGTGGAGTAATCAAACGAAATTAAATACGTGTGCCAGGTTAATTCACTGCTAAATTGTACCCCTACGGATGAAAATTTCATGTTGTATCTGTGATAAAAATATATATGTACTTTTTAGTAATTTTATTCTATCTATGTGATACTCGGTGCTGCAGCCTGCAAACTGCGCCTGGTTTTTCAGTTTTATTTTAGGATTTAGTCTGTATTCTAGTGTCAAGAAAACATGCATTTTTGTAAATGACAATGGCACCAAATTGACAACAGACATATAAAATAAAACGTATAATATTGGCACTGAAATTATTTGAAAACCTAATTTATTGCAACGTATATTGGGTAAATACATACGGAGGTTTCGTTTTGGTGCAACCTTTTTGCAAGACGGTGTTTTTTTAATGGAAATATCGGCTACGGAGTAGTTATTAATGATGATTGTGTCAGTGAAAGAAAATCGTCTCAATACTTTTCCGTTTTACAAGCACTTTGCAACAATGCCCATCAATTTGGTTTCACATTTCACAGGTCTGCTCTAAATAGGTCCTCTGTAAGGCCGATTGCCCATATTTTTGTCAGCCGTCTACCTTGATGTGTACTAGACCCATTCAGCATGGTGCTGGCCAAAAAAGTCTGTCGGACAAAGAAGTATTTAGCATAAACATCAGCTAGTCAATCTGTTGGTCCTTCTTTACCCAGTTTATAATTACCTAACCTACAATGCAACCACAAAGTGGAGTGCATGTGAGAAGTTTGGATAGCACGAGACGTACCAAATGAGAGTGTGGTAGACTGAAGTCTTCCAGTATCAAATCACTTTTTAACAACTTTCCTTTACAGTTTGATAAAAACGTAATAGTCCATGAACCAGACTGAAAACGGGTGCATCTGAGGGTATCAAACAAAACTATCATATATCTGTTTATGGATCTTAGAGCATAACAAAAATGCATGATGGCCTTTTCAATGTGGTAGCTGAAGCCAGTTGTTGAGATTTTACCATTTTAAGCTTGGACGTCTCAGGAAAGCTCTGTTAAGTTGCATAAACCGTTTCGATATCGGTTGCCATTACTTAAAAAATATATTCAAAGTACGCATAAAATGCTTGTTTCTGTTTCTTCAGTAACGACACAAACTCCCAGAATATATAAAAGAGTAAATAAACAAAATTTGTGAAGAGAAAGCCATTAATTTACCTTTCCGGAAGGACTAAAGAGGGGAGGGGTATGTTGCGCGCGTATTGTCACCACTCTACATAAATGTAAGCTGGATGAGTCACGAGAATATGGTCTATTCCTCTTCCAGGGTGGTACAAAGATTCCTGTAGGCCATATTTTGAACTCTAATATTTGTAACATTGACCCATATGGTGAAAATCAAAATATCACTTACAAACGCAAAAGTGAAAACCAAGTACTCCGAAATATAAAAAAAAAAAAACGGGCAGAAAATTGGAGGACTGACAAAAGAGGAGCTGTTACTAGATGTCAAAATCGGATAAACAGTGAGTCTATAGTACCAGAAACAGATATACCAACGGACATAGAAGTTACAGAGGGTAAAATTTAAAAGTTGAACTTATCTCTTGAACGTGTTGTTTGTGATTTTGATCCTTGTGCAGAGCCCTTTGTGCCGGAAAGTGAACCTATCATCAGCATGGCCAACCAGCTAAATAGTATAGCGAAGGAACCAAACTTTTTTTGATGGAACCAAGGAATGTGATTTTCACCCAGATTCAGGTGACTCCATACCACAGCAAACCAACTATTGTGAAATGCAAACAAATGATCCTGTTTGTGCCAATCAACCCACCAATCCTGATATACAAAGCAATGATGTTCACAGGTTGGAAAATGCAAAAGACAACACATATTATAATGACAATGATATTGGCCAGTACGAAACAGCCAATATGTGCGTATAACAGCAACCATGGTAGTGTGACTCGGGACAGGTATTTGTATGTGTACCAAGTGCCCAAGAGCGAAGACATGTCAGTTGTGCTACCCAGCAAGAGCACATAAAAGACACTCTCACCAGTTGAAACTGACAAGAAGGAACCCTACATTGAATATTGACCCGGTTGAAGTTGTTTGATTCTATGGTTTTGGATTTTGTCGAAAGTGTACAACTATACATGCAAACCCAAAGTATATCGGATGGGATGGCAAACAACAAAAGCAATCGATAATTTGGCCATGACAAGCCATTTAGGTTTTTGAAATGTTGTAGGACCGATATATTTATGAAGTGTTTTTATGTTTCTCTTTTTTCTCATACGATACAGTGTACTTTAGTACGAATATATATACATATAAAACATACATAGTTACGAGTGAGCAATACTTTTCTTTTGAGATAGAGGTTTAGATATAGACTAGACGTGATTTTCAGCGCGACTGGACTGTTTGTTGGCTGGCTTAAAAGTATTATTCCTGTATTAGATTTCAAAGTTACAACTTAAACTGACCTAAAGTAGTTGTGTATAAAACTTACACTACAGAAAATATTCCTGCTGTGTTTTCCATTTTGTTATCAGTGTCAAGGCAAAAATTCCGGTGCGTTGTTACATTCATCCAGTTATTTCCCAGAACACATAATGCCCCTTGTAAAATGTTAAGTGTCTAAGTTATATAATTTTGTATAGTCCTTTCATATTAGCAATGATAGTGACTTACATGAATAAGTGAATTCCTTTTAAAGAGTTGGTTCATTAACGCGACGGGACAGATATTTACATAACTTTTTGTGCATATGAAGTGCAACGCTGAGATACGCCAATGGTGTTATTTCCTTCAAGTATCCCAGACAATCATTTGTTAGGTCACTGCAGGCTCAGACTAAGTCTTTTTGTTCTTATTTTAGCTTTTGCCCTCTGAGAATCTCGACATTATAAAAAAATTCTGTTTTGTCACAGGTACTATATAATTGTTTGAAACTGGTCAATGGGTCTTTATATCTCTAAATTAAAAGATTCTCAGTCTGTTGCTACAAAGCAAATAATGTTTTTTTTCTTTCCACATTATTTTCTCTCTATGTTAAATATTGATATATGTGACCTGTTTTTGCATAAAAAATATAATATGAGCAAGGAACACTTTATTTCCCGTGCCTCGAGTAAATATGGATGAGCACTGATTAGTATTACATTCAATTTCCTCAAAATTAATCATCAGTTGTACGCCTTCGGCCAAATGTTGAAAAAGTCCCACAATTTACTCTGTCTAAATTGCATAGCATTTCCATTATTGCAAATGCAAATGGATTAGCAATTCATGCCAATATGCTGAAATTGATCAGCAAGCACTGTATTTCGATTGAAAACTGTGATTCATATTCAATGTAAGTTTATATTGAAACAAAATGCTAACAAAATCATTAGAGTGATCAATATGCAAAACAATTAGCAGATTTTTAAGCAAAAGAACATATGTCTACTTAATTGTGTAAACTGGTGAGGAGCTACTCGATAGAAAGTCCATCATACTGTTTTGATCTCCTGAGACATACACCTATCAAAAAGCATGGTTAACTTTGGTGCCCTCAGATGTTACCAATTGGTCTAATTTGGGTCCTCAGCTCATGGACTATAATGAAAATTTTGTGAAAGCATATATCACTTTCTGTGAATGATTCTTACTTTGTAGTCACCAAATGTTAAGATTAGATCATAAGGCTGCAGCACATGTTATATTAGGACTGTCTATTGAGATCATTTAGCTGTCTACAACGATACCTTTCCAGCCAATTTCGGCCTTCACTTTAAATTAAACTGCTAGAGGCCATACTCTAGCTGTAACAATACTTTAGAGGGCTTCAATTACTAACATGTATCTTGGTCTTTGGATTTTTCAGTCTTCAGAGCTCTTTGCTGAAACAGTTTTCATGTTTTTCCAAGATGTCTTGCATTTTGGTCTTTCATTATTTAGCCATGTTATTGTTGTCGAGCATGATTATTCTAGAGAGGTGTACACCGTAATTGCCAAGCAAATATAATCTTGGGAATCCATTTGTCGCCATAGTACTATCTGGGCAGTTGGGGCCCCTCTGTCTGCCTGTAGTCCCAGGTTTCATTACAATGTCAAATGACAGCCATGTATAATACCTTAATTTAAAGATGCCTAATTTCTATCATCATTTAACACATCTCCTCTGGTCAATTCAGTGAGGGGGATGGACATTCAGCTGCAAGCGCAAGATCAAATGACTTGTCATTTTTGTTGTCTGACAATATTCTTTTTAGTTGGAAACTGATCATCTTTGGTATGGTCTTTTCTTCTTACATTTTAGCACTTGTTCGTAAGTATGGGGGTCACAACCAGGCCGTGTACACCTGCCTCACATGTCATGCTGCCTTGCTTTTTTGTTTTGTTTTTACATCTCTGGTCCTGCCTTTGTTGTACCAGTTTTTAGCCCAGTAGGTCATACTGCTCAAAGCGGTGACACTATATGACAGCCTTGTGAACATGGTTTGCCACACATATAATTTTGTTTATCATGTGGCTTCATATATCTCACGTGTTTGTATAGCTATTTTGAGGGAAAGGTCCTGGCTTAGAATGTTCAACATCTGTGACATCCACTTAGTAAACGTGCTGTTCCTCAGGTCTCATTTTTCATAGTCTTCTTCTTTTCTGGCTCTACTTCTGAAGACTCAACTTATTCATGGATCTCTTAATGGTTTTGTCGTATTTTGTTCAGTGATATTACAAGCTTTGATTATGAAAGGTTGTGTCTTGTACAGACATATTGCTTTTATCGGTCTATATGGTTTTGCTCTGACACGAACACATAGGTTATACCCCCTAAATCAGCCCCCGTCTTCTATGCCATGAACTTCAATACAATTTATTATAACACTTCATGACAATTGTTTTCAAAAATTGGCTTCCATCATATGGGACTTGAAGGATGTGGCGTGTTTGTGTTGCATGTACATTTCCATCCTCTACTTCACTGTTATCTTAAAATTACGGAACACTCACTTACAAATGATTTGCACATTTCCATGTAATTTCATTCCAGCATGTTATATGTATAAATGGTTAGACAGCCTCACAGACCAATCTGGGTCAAAGTATTCTGGGGTTGCACAAGGCTTGGCTAGAGTGGTCGGGATCGCAGTAGACTTGAATAGAAGGCTTACCATTGCAGATGTATTCATTCAAGTGACCTCAGGAACGAAAACGCGGTCAGCAAATGTGACTGCACAGGGCTTGCTAGTCATCAAAGGACTGCTTTATAATAGACTAACTTGAAGCCACAAAAGGCTTAGCTGGGGCACCTGATATTCACAGGAGGCTATCTTAGTACGCCATGTGATCACAAAAGGCTTGGTTAGGGTAGCTTGTGATCGCCGAGGGTTTGGCGTCAGTGGTTTGTGATTGCAGAAGGTTATCTTAAGACGACATGTGATTACAGAAGGCTTGGTTAGGGTAGCTTGTGCTGGCCGAGGGTTTGGCTTCAGTGGCTTGTAATTGCAGAAGGCTTGGTTACTATGTTTTGTAATGGCAGAAGACTATCTTAGTGCATTTTGATATTGTGAGAAATTTTACAAAGCTCGCGTGATTAGATTCATCTGTCGTCACACAAGGCATGTTTACAATGACTTTTTTAGGTGAAGCATAGCCATCATTGATCGTGATCACAGAAACAAATTAGCAGTATGTTTACTGGTTTTCTCATAAAGCTCCTTATTGCTTGAAAAATTGAAAACAAAAATTGAACATTTTCGAAAAGCTGAAATATAGTGCCCCAGGTGTATATGATACAAGGTAGTGGGCCACAATGCAATACAATACCAAGTCAGTAGCTGTCCTTGCCGTGAGTTGAACACATTGCGCCCAACCTGCGTCAAGGAAAGCTACTGACCTAGCGCGTGCCATGATGAACGGTCTCACATACAAGTCTCGGCAAATATATCTTCCAGCAACGATTAATTTAAGTAAAGACGTTAAAGCAAACGGGCATTTACGTCCGGGCGTTATGGGGCGATTTGAGAGGGAAAGGGCAGATTTCTTTTGAGAACACGTTATAATATTGCAGCCCGGTCCCACACACTGCCAGTTATTTTGTACACAGGGACTGTTCTAATTACTTTGAAAGAAAAAGAAGAATCGTACCTTGTTATAATGAATAGCAAGCTGCAGAGTTGTACCAAATACTTGTTAGCTTGGAGGGAAAAAGTTATGTCGAAAAGAAATCACGATCTCCTGGCTCTATTATATTTTCCTTTTGTCGATGAACCAAACACGCTCCTTCGATAACTAGAGCCCCTATCGTTTGAAAAATTAACAAAGTTTTATTCACAAACGTGTAAAATACATAATGGAACATATTGTGCACAATTCGGTGCCTCAATACAGCGACCACTGACATTGGGCTCAGCACTTTCATGGACCAATTCTTTAGATACCCCACACTTGATGTTGCTCCCATAGGGCCAGCTTTGTTAGCACTTATTACTTGACTGTAACAGTTCTTGTGACATAGCATTGAGCTGAAATTACACAAATTTAAGTATAGTTTATGCAATATCGCATGGCTTAGCTGATAATGGTGATCTGGTCGTAATGATATTTAATGAGGTATATCTATCTGCAATCATAGCTTTAGGCTCCTTTACGAGTTGACATAAAAATGCATTTTTCTCCAGATCATAAAGTTAGCACTGATGATATGACACCCTGGAAATCATTTTAGCCTCAACGAATATATTAAAAAGGAAAAAAAGAAGTAATGAGAACTCAGTTTTCTTAACTTATTCAATTTATAAATTTCAAGTGTATTGCGTATCAAACTCTCTGCTAACTAAAGATCTTAGAGTGGAGAAAATCCTCTATGTATTTTTTTGTTTGTATATTTAAGTTTTGTTTTGTGTGTCTTTTTTATTCATTTATATAATTTTTTTTATTTATTTCTTTTGGACAAGCTTAAGCCTGCTGCGGATGTAGGGTAACTTGGGCTGAATCAGTATGTGTGCGAAATTATATTTTTTTACCGAGAAAAAGTTGATTGGCTCCATGGCCCTGGCTTAAAAAAAACTGTCGGTACAGCAATAAACAGCTAATGAGCACCCCCACGGTCCCATTCCTACCTGCAGACCTCGATGCCACCAAGAGCCGGGGATATTCGGAAAAGAGATAATCGCTTGCTTATCACCAGAGTGATGGATTTGCAATGTCACCTCTAGATGGCACAATGGATAGTTCCATAATGCCTTCACAGAACCAACACTAAAATCCCAATTTTCACACACAAGTTTGAAAATATGCCTGCTGAGCATGATTCTAAGCTGTGAAGTGAAGGAAGGGGACAATATGTGAATATTCAAATGACTGGTAATACGGGTACGTATTTTTTACCTCCATTGCGTGCCCGAGTCCCGTGGCTTAGTATTTGCGCAGGAATATCAATAAACAGACACAGGCAGTATTTATGGATGACTTGTCTCAGTACACAAGTGCCATTCAGGTTGCATACGGTGAGAGCTGGTCCCATCGATAACACACTTCGCTGATGGAACACTCAACTCCTACGACACCAATAACACAAGCACTGTAATTGTCCGTGCTAATTAAGTGTAAGAATAAAGTAGACGATGCCTAACCACGGATGTCGTCCCTATAACTGCCAGTAAAAGTTTCAACATAAATATATTCCGACACGTTTGACGGCTGCCGCTCAAAGTGCTGCACATTAGCTATCAATATCAGATATCGTTATATTCTAGCTTTGAAATATCAACTCCTTTGATCTTTCAGTATTATTCTTCTTCGAATTTGTAATTGCGTCATAAATTTTTCATTGTGACACAAATTACCCCAGTGAAACGGTTTGACTGATGCCCTTTGTGGTTATTCTAGAAGTAACATCAAGATATATGGCTGGATGAATGGATAGATAGATAGAAAGAAAGAAAGTTAGTAAGTCAGCAAGCAAGCAAGCAAGCAAGCAAGCAAGCAAGCAAGCAAGCAAGAAAGAAAGAAAGAAAGAGAGAGAGAGAGAGAGAGAGAGAGAGAGAGAGAGAAAGAAAGAAAGAAAGAAGGAAGGAAGGAAGGAAGGAAGGAAGGAAGGAAGGAAGGAAGGAAGGAAAGAAAGAAGGACAGAAAGAAAGAAAGAAAGAAAGAAAGAAAGAAAGAAAGAAAGAAAGAAAGAAAGAAAGAAAGAAAGAAAGAAAGAAAGAAAGAAAGAAAGAAAGAAAGAAAGAAAGAAAGAAAGAAAGAAAGAAAGAAAGAAAGAAAGAAAGAAAGAAAGAAAGAAAGAAAGAAAGAAAGAAAGAAAGAAAGAAAGAAAGAAAGAAAGAAAGAAAGAAAGAAAGAAAGAAAGAAATATGCCTGATGCTTTTTAAACACACCTTCCAGCAGATATCTGCGCACTAATCTGCCGTTGTCCTCATAGAGAGGTCTCCATTCAGCAATGGTTAACAAAATTTATCCAGAGGTGTTTGAGGCCTTGATTGCTGCCTAACATGAGCCCGTCTTGAACCACATATCTTGCGCCTTGGGATATAAATGCAACACAAATCAGACCCGGGCCGCGACACTAGCAACAATCATGTAACAGTAACATGCAGCATCCTGAAATAAAGTTGCCTCGACTGACTGACAAGAAAACAGATGGAATAGTTATTTGGTAGAACTAAAAAAGATCCCTGTGAACCAAAATATTATTTGGTGTTTGTAAAGTGTACCCTCGTGCCCCTCGTATAATGGGTATGGTGTCAAGTACATGGTATATCGCTAAGTAATAGTGTGTGGACGCAGCGGATATACCCTGCTTGTTAGACCCTTGTATACCTGTATATCACCTTTTACGTATATGAAAGTTGTACTGTCAAATAATTCAAAGACCCCGCGGTTTTGCAAAGAGAAATCCAATGCCACCTAGCTGACTTTGTGATACAACTGACAGTCTATAGACAGCGTGTACGTGTCCTAATTGGGTTTCCATAAAACCCTGTATTTTGTTCCTCATATTTCAACCTACGAATCGCAAGGTCTTATAACGTCCCAATACCGAGGGCTTCGTACACCTTAAAAAAACAGGGTTTGCCCTCTTATTTCAAAATTCATAAAGTCTAGGGTTTTGTAATGCTACCAAACGTCACATTTAGATTTGTTCAGTGTTAATGCAGGCAATGACGAATGAACCCTGGGTTTGGAAGAAGCATGCAACTGTACAATTTGCTCAGTTATATATATTTTGTACAAAACCCACAGTTTTGTACAGCACACCCGGGGTTTCATGTCCCAAACCCAGTTTCAGAAGCAACCCTGGGTTTTGTATCATGAAACCACAAATGCAATGGAAAACTGAAATCGGTGTTTTAGGCCTATTTTTGGATATTTATGGCATTGGTAAGTTTTATGCGTTATGTATCTGCTGTTGAAATTTGGAACTGCCGTTTATGTTGGAGAGTACTAGGAAAAAAAACGCAAAGCAAATTTTGCCAGGTCTACAGCCAGCTGGCACCTGTTTATCTACAGCACTCAGAAAATGACGGTAATGCCTGTCAACTATGCTTCCATTAACCCAGCTGTACTACTGAGAGGCATAAAAGTGATCATTTCAGAAGAGTGTGTACAAGGTTCGACCCGCCTTGCCTTAGGATTGTGTCAGTCTATAACATAAACAATAAATATCATCACTACAGAACACTACTTAGAATATCAGAAGAAACCTCACTCGTACAATGTAATAACGAACGTTTGACCCTATTAGTGAAACAATCAAGTTTGTTAGGCCTATTCCACCCTCAATGTCACTGAATTGTCAGCTGTAGCATATGTATGATACAAACAGGAGCAAGAGTGGGACCTTTGTGAATTCTGAATCATATGTAAACATATGTATGTATGTATGTATATATATATATATATATGAAATTTACAGCAGGCATGCATTACGACCATGGCTACAATGCTGCGACAAAGCTACAATTTACAAGTCAAGGTGGTACCAAGGGCATAAATTTTGTTCATGGCTCTCACCAATCAGAGCCAAGAACAATGTTCAGTTATGGGACATTGATGACAACCCTGGCCAATTGCACGTTTAAGGCATTTTGGAAGTCAATGATAGCTCTCAGCACGAAATAAAATGCCATCATCTGATTGGTTATCATATGTGTTTGCAGTTCCACTTTCGGTGGGAATTTATAAAACTTAATGGTATTCCGCCGTCACAAAACCGTTGGTTTTGTAAAAAGCACAAAACGTGTGGGGTCGTGAAATACAGAAATACCAGGGTATCGTGAAGGCCTGTCACTTACTGAACAATGCAAGCAAACTACCCTGAATTTTTTTACAAGAAACCTAGATCCTTTAATTAAAGGAAACAACAGACGGAACTTCTCTTAATAACTGAACACCTCAAGAATAAAACCCAGGGTTCAACAAAAAAATCCTTTATTTCTGCTAAAACAACGCATGAGGTTTGTTTACGTATGTGTCGGTTTTACCGCAAAATATAGGATTTTGTAAAAATAGTTACTAACATAGATACTCAGGGTCCTATGCCGAAAGCCAGGGTTTTGTGTGCAACGTTTTTGATCCATAAATTTCAGGGTTTTTGCAGAAGCATGCACATGTGTAATTTGCTCTTTACATTCTGCAAAAAACCCTCGATTTAATAACATGAAACCTTGGTTTTGTGAATTATTTGACTATGCAACTTCAATATGTATTCTTATATTACTATTGCCGTCATAGACCACACAAACAAACTTTTCACCTAGTTGTTGTGTATGTTTCTTTGTTGGTTGGAATTTGTGAATGTGGGTGTTTTTTTTCTGAATTATTGATTTAACGATGATATTAAGTTGTATGTTAATTGAAAGTTTAGACTTTCCAGAGTACCTTTACATGTTCGGGTGCTTTTAATTTTCATTATTTTAAATACTGCAGAATCCGTTTCCTATGTCAATAGATTCAACAACTTGATAAAAAATTTTCCTCCTATTGCTTGATATGAATTTGGTGTTGAAGACTACAAAGCTTGGAGTTGGGATGTTAGGTTCAATCACCATACACACTTCCAAGTACCAGGTCTCAACTTTGGCTTTCACGTGATCTTGCAGCATGAAACTGTATTGTCGCAAGTTACATATTGGATGTTATACATTTTTTGTCACAAAATTTTAGTTTTTTCCGTATTTGTTCTGACTGTAATGACTCTGCATCTAGAACCAAATTTATTTCAATAGGCTCGAGTCAAGAGGATTCAAAGATGTACTTTGGATCAAATATTTCTACAAATTTTGCTGTAAATATCGAGGGATTGTTAGAAAGTTTGGCTTCAATAATTTTAGAGATTTTAGACTTGCCTATTTTACTACCTACCTCTATCTTTTGGCATCATTCTGTTTCAATATTCACCATTCAGACATTTTAGTTTGGCTTATTGACGTTAACTTAAAACGCCAGGTGCTGTCGCTAGCAGACAACAGCCGACGACAGTTATAAGCTTGCCTAATTGTCCTTTATATTTGGTTGAGAAAAGTTATATTTTGATTGCATTATTTTCACTAGAATACTCTTGACTTTCATTCTTTCCAGACTGTCATACAAATTTTGTGTTAATATCCAAAGACTTTTAGAAAGTTTGGCTACAATAATTTTACAGATTTTAGATTTCCCTGTTTTGCTAATTAATTTTACCTTTTGGCATCACTGTTTTAACATTCACTTTTGGACATTTTAGGCTTACATGTTTTCTGCCAGGTTAATCCCCCAGGCGTTATCGGTAGCAAGCTGCGGCCGACAACAGTGACAAGTTTGCCTAATTGTACCTGAAATCTGGTGAAGAGATATTACGTTTTGGTAACATATTTTTTACTTAAATGCTAATGACTTTCATTATTTTCTGACATGCCTAAGTACACATTTACCTAATATAGAAAATTACTCAAAATTTGTCAATATTTACTCCAATGTCACCAACCTGACCCACTATGTTGAAACATTGACTCAGGGTAGGCTGCGAATGAGAGCTTTATTTGCTGGAGATTTTCGAAGTGAGGAGTAGGTGTCATCATGGGGTTTGTTTTACATTTCTGGTACAGGATGTCTAATGCTGCAGTACTTGTAAGAAGTTCCCTCACTTTGTACAGGTGGTCTAGTGGCAACAGTTTATTTTACAATCGCTGGGACTGAATATAATGCCCGATGTTGTGTCTACTTCAGTTATACACTAGCAGCTGGTTTAACCAAGATAAGGTATCCAGCCAGAAAGGGTACATATTGGTTCAGGGGTAAGACAAATTGTTCTTATCTGAACTTGTACCATACAAATTGGGTACTTATGTTTGGTTTGACCGGTATTGTTCATTCATAATGAAGCTCTGCGTTTGTAAGCAAAACTTTCCGTATTTAGCTAATTCATCATTTGCCTCGTTCATATTTATTCATTCTCATGTGGGTTGTCTTTGATGAATATGTAGCTTAGACAAGGAGCTGCTACTCAGAAAGATATGCATGGGTATAGGCTGCGAAACATGTTCTGAGTAGTTACCTGCTCAGGACCCTTTAATTTATTTGGGCTAGTACAGCCTATGTCAAAATTCTGTAGAAGAATGTGCGCAATATTGGCAATAGTACTTGCATATGTAAATAGGTTAGACAGTGACAGGTTAGCTGATGGAGAGTAAAGAGTTCGAACTGCGGTAAAGGATAACGACAACAATGCAGTGGTTCGGGGCAAATAGACACAAATACAATATACAGACTTCAGCTTCAGGAGTAAAAGGGTAAACCACTCTGTGCGATAAATCACTCTAGATCAATGACCAAAACAACGAAACGGAAAACCAGCAACGGAGCTAACCTGCTCTCAAGGCTACCTCACTTTTACAGGATAAGGCTTCGGCCAATGCTAAACATTTAATGTTCAATTCACGTCGATGATTAGAAACTACGATGCAAACAATTTGGTCACATTCTTACATTACCCGTCTTATACTGTTCATACGTACTCTGCAACACATACTCATGGAACTCCTTTGATGTTTAATGAGAACAATGCCCATGGAATATGTTATATGGGTGTGTTGCTGAAACCGAGGTGCACCATCCGCCAGCTGACACAGCTTGGTTTTGTAATAAAGTTGACACAGAGATGTTACAGATCACGTTGAGACATTTCCCAATTGCCCTGAGAGAGAACAAACTTGAAAGTTTGCATTACAGACAAGGACATCAAGGACTGACTGTTTGTCCAAAAATAATCCAGTTAAGTCAAACCAAACCAATTCCATTGCGAAATAAAGTCGATCAAAAGGTTCGAAAGACTTTGAACTCCGATTTATGAGGATGTACTTCTGGGTGGCGGATTCAAGTTGCAGCGGTTAGTCCTCGAGTTCTATTGATCGCATTTACTTCAGGTAAAGACCCACATTGAAGACTTATAACCAAAAGGTGACAGCAATTATTAAGACATGGGTGTAAAAACAAAAAAAGTTACGATCAGTGTAATCAAACATGGCGAATCCGCAATTTTCTACCTCTGTCACAGGAGGAGGGAAGCACTTAATAGAAATCAATGGATCTTTTTTATGTTTGATATATAATAATTCACATGTTCTAAGAATGGCCGATTTCATCAGATAGGTTTCAGGAGAAAATGCAAAATTGTGAAGCATACTCATAAGCTGGAATGACATGTCTTTCTATTATACTTTTGAAGATGTTTAAGATTGAAAATTCTTTGCTTGCATTACCTTAATCACTGAAAGACTCTATGTGGCGGTATTTGAGCCTTTTCAATACTCGCGCTGTTAAATATACTATGTCTAAAAGAAATGATGCAGAGACTTGCCTTTAAATTACAACCACTTCTCCGCAAAATATACTACTACTACTACTACTACTACTACTACTACTACTACTACCTCTACTGCCCTAATGAATACTGCTCACGTGAGATAATCCGAGTGATCCACGATATCTTGATTGTGATTTCACTATTACAACAGGGTCAGAGTGCTCTATAGTCACGTTTAAATCAGTAGTGTTATTTTACCGAAGCGTATTTATTAGCTCAAAAACCACTGACAAGCTCCTCTTCAAAACCGTGGGGGTGTACTTTGGGTAGGTCCTTCCCCTTTTAAAAATGGTTATCCTCCAGTGTTTTATTTTCATTATTTTTTGTGAATTTTTGTACTTTTTTTCTGTTTATATTCCTTGTCAAAATCTTTAAAACTCCTTTTTCCAAAACATTAGCCATTTATTCTAATTGACGTTTGGGGCCCTTCTTAAGATCTTTAAATCTAAGAGGTGGCGCTGCAGTTCTTTAGAAATGTTTTGCTCAACCGATTTGAGCATATTCTTTAGTTAAGATTCAAACATCTTCCAACATTAATTTGCTGAAACTGCTTGCCTGGTTGCTTTGAATATGTGTGGGAACAGTTCTAGGTATAGAGGCAAGACTTACGTAGTACATACCTTGGCTTAGTTCCCAAGGTCACCCATGCCCTTACTGAATTTTACTGTTCACTTAATAACTTGAGAACTATTTGAGGTGGCAGTTAAATTCCGGGGGGGGGGGGTGTATGTAATCCAGATTAACATAGTACGTGTGTGACCTTGAGTACATTCCATTTTTTATTTTGTCTTGAATTTATTCCTTTCTTATTTTGTCTTTTTTCATTGTTTGCTGAAATCTTTAAAAGCCTTGTTCCAAAAAACAGCTGGGCTAATGGCTTTGGAATTTCAAGTGTCCAATTTTGGTGGCCCTTAGGCCTTAATATGTAAATCAGATGGTGTTGTGATTTTTTACAATGCTTTTATAAACTTTCGTGGTCTTTTTTTTTTTCTTTACATTTTCGACTTCTTCCAAACATAGAGTAGAATTTTCTTCAAACTAAGTGTGAAGAATGTGTTTGTCCTTGCTCATAACAATTTCTTTCACTATAAAAACATCCAAAATCAGCAAAAACAGTAGGGATACATGTGCGTGTCTGCATTGGTACAATAGGGATTGCGCCAAATCTGACATACTGGCCTTTATCTCGAGACTCATAGGTCCAATGTTTCAACACAACATGAAAATAGAAAAGCACTATATGGGTTTGATATTATGTTGGCACATTTGACCTTGCGTGTCCTTGGAAGTTCAGGTTGACATGGTAGACTCAATAGAGGATCTTGTCAGTTTTCTGTTAATAATGATGACAACAGAAGTGTCTGAGTGAAGACTTTGATATCGCAAACACGTCTGACGATAGCCTTAAAAGTGACCGTAAATATTATTCTGACAGTCATGGGACCATCCCCTGCTGTGCTACCAATAACAGCTGACCACAATGTCACAGTCATCGAGTCTTGTCATGTCATATATGAAACCAAATTATTGTTAACAGTGCACCAAACTTGTAAAACAACAAAAGTGTGTTCTTCATGTCAGGGATCTTAATAACTCCAAAACTGGAACCAATTTTGATAAATCACAGGGCAATCAGTCATCGCTAGGTCAGTCTCCGAATGCAAGGATCTGACAATTATAAGGCCAGGGGTTACTTTATAGTTAACGCCATAGCTTATCACTATATTAGACCTCACAGTGGTGGTATATGTGAAGGTTATACGACCATGGCGCATTTTATAAGTCACATGATTACTCATGACTTGATCAGAGCTGAGAGAGACGAAATCTGACGATTATAAGCCCAGTGCTCACTTTACAAATTCATACGACCAGTCTACAAACCTGCATGGTTTCGGAGTATGTATTGTAAACAGAAACTGACAAAGTTGTTCTTCATATGAAAGATTACCGAGTCGCGTCAATCAAGGCTTTATTAAGCTGTGATAAGTATGTCTTCTTAGAAAACAAATAGATTCATCATATATTATGTATATTAAAGCAGTTTTTAAATTATCATGATTAAGAATAATGTGGAATGACCTTTAAAAAATGAACTATTGTAGTTTTTTTATATCCGAAGCTGTTGAACATGCAGCAGCTCCAAGTGTTTCCTTCCTTAATTAACTTAACATTTATTGCACTCTCCATCCTTACAAATTGTGCCTGTACAGTTTGCTTTGATGTTCGCTAACCTACACCTTATGGAGATTCTAAAAATACCTCTCAAGGTTAAAAGACCATATTCCTAGCTTCAGTACGCACCCAACTATACCGGACTACTGACAATGGTTCCATTTGTATTTACCATTGTAGAGAAGCTTTCTCTAAACGACAAGCTCCGTGATCAAGAAAAGATCCCATTTACAGTGAATAGCCACAGTATAACCTGTTACATAAACAGACCAGAAATTGACCAGACAGTATAAAGCGATGCATCGGTCACTACATATATGAAATATTATTGACCCATATGGTCTTCTGTGGCTGGTCGAAGTTAACATTATCTTCATCATGAAAGAACTGCTGAATTCTGCTGCTACGGAAAATTGTTTCATTGACCAGAAATTCTTTTATACTAACAACATGCAACTCAGTCAAAGATACCTGACGATTTGTGTTTCTTCGAAGAAAATTGCTATGCAACCTTGTTCGAATTTGATTCCATATTTTTACAACATTTTTCTATTTCAAGATCCAAACAAAACACTGACATTATGTCACATGCACTGTACAGATCATTTGGCCACTTATTTCAACTCGTTCCTGGCATAACCAACCGAAATGAATAACTTGCTATTATTCCGTCTCCATCCCACTTTGTTCTGACTAAATTGTTAATATCACGGACGCTCTGACGTTCTGATATTCATACCGCACGATGGGTACCGGACTAGCAATGCAGAAGCGGACGTTAATCGGTTTCTGTCTATTCCAATCGTCGCAACACCGTCCAGTCTCTGAGAATACTTGGTCCAATCTCTAACAATACTTGTCTAATAAGCTGAAAAAATTAGAACACATGTACTGGTCATTTAATAATCATTATTATTAGTTTTGCAGAAACAAAACACATGCTTAACTTGCATACAAGCTACTTATGTAATCTTAAAATGTACTTTTACATACAAAAATGTGAGGCCACAGTATACGGCGAATGTCTGTGGTTATTCTGTGGTTCAAAAGGAAGCGCCGATGGCTCCCCGGATAATAATCATAAAATATACGATCAAACGGCCAACTGGCCAAGCCCATGATACCCCAGTATCCATAACGCTAGGGTCTTCCCTACTGAACTCCCAGTGAGATTAAGGAAAACAGCAAATGTCCGTAGTTAAGACGGAAAATGTGTTCTTTTTTGCCTTTTATGGCGGGGGGGGGGGATGCACTGGGAAGGAAAGATAGATGCGAAGGACATCTGCTGTAAAAACTCTCGAAAAGATCGCTCAACATTTTATGGGTTTCGTACCAGTGATCACACAACAGACGTCAATGAGTAAAATGATCTGGCTTCTTTATTCTATAACGCACTGGATAACAAGGGATTTCTTATTTTGACACACGGAAGAGCTACATATGAACTAATAATTTCCAGTACAAACGATATGTCAAACTTTTTTGGTACACGAGTAGTGCATGTATCGGTTTTCGTATCGTGAGCGAACGTTCATAATCGTGACTCCAAAAACCATCCCCTGTGTCATTACTGTTTTGAAATATCACCAGCAATCCCATTAGACTGTCTTAAAGTCAGAGCATACTCCTACATTCATCCTCTAAACTGTTTTATTACAAAAGCAACATTTAGCTGTAGTGACATAATGTGATGCTAAAAAGCAAATACCAAACAATTCGTGATACAAATCTGAACAGATGAGCATCTACAGACCAAGAAAGGACATGATGCTGCTGTAAACTACAAACGAAGAAAAGGAACGAATATTGCTGATTTTACGCCAGTATGGTTACGGGATCAAATTTCAAATGGGGGTCAAATTTCTAGCATTCCCCTATTATCGTGATAATCGCCAGGATTTTTGCCGTAAAAGCGCACGTGCTATTTTCTTGCTGTGAAGTTTTATGTCCCAAGACCTTTATTTCAAATGATGGAAAGGCAGGTGTGTATTTGCAAAAAGAAATATTGCATACGGCGAAAACAGGCAATGAACGTGCATCCACCGCAGTAAAATATTCCCTTCGCCCCGTAAAGCTGTCTGTTCGAAATGCGATCCCGCTCACAAGCAGAGCTGCGGCCAGACATGCTTGGGTAAATGACACACTGGTGTGTTTCCTTGAGGCAGCCAAGCTTCCTACCAGGTATTCTGTAAATATACATTGATCCGTCAATTGTATGTTTGTCATATTTAGTTATAACTATCAATTTGGTTTGCACATGACCAGGGTACGTTCTTAACTGTTCGGAATTCGATCCCCCTGGCTGCTTTTTTTTAACAAATTGTGTTCACAGCATAATGCTGAGCGACGTTTTCACTACACAAGGTGTGATGTTTCTGACTGTCACTTTCTCATCATGAACGTTCATGATTACCTTTATGGACGTTCAAAAAAAAACACGACAAACTATGAATCTGTAGATTTTCCTGCCGGGAAAGACATGACACGTCACGACAGCAATGTTGCACGTGCGCTTTGTTTAAGATGATGGCAAAAAATAGTTTGTATACAATTGGGAAATTTCTATTGTGGATTGAACTGCTCAAAGTATGAATGGCCATCGCTCAAAAACGGACCCAGAAAAGGATATTCCTCATTAATAACGTTTGGCTTTACAAAACAAAACGTGTTTTGTTAAGCTGTGAAAAGGCTGAGATTTGGTCTGACAAAGATACGATATCAGTGAAGTGTCTAAATGTAAGGCTTAGGTGCACGCTGGTGTGCATTATGGCACGCAACGGTACATAGCAGACGAAATAATGGAAAATATCACGTTTTCTTGTCAGCCGTCTATTGCATGTGAAGCCTCGACCCCTGGCACATTGCCTAAACCAATACAAAGACCCAAACTCTGACCTTTGAGCCATCAGTACAACCCAAACAAGGTTGACTAGGGATTCAAGGTTATGTTATAGCAAACAAATTGTACTCTGTGGCTCTCTACCATTCCATTACACAAGTGAAACCCATTCATAAGTTGATTTATGACGCCGCGAAGAATGTTTATTGCTAGCTTTAGAATTAAAATCTTTCTCTCACCCAGTACTGGAGCGCTATCTACCTGTATATGACTTCCCTTAAATTTGCTGTTTTAGGTAGCACTTATGTTACAGGAACCAGGTTGTGGCTGCTATGCCACGGGACACTATCATGCATAATGCTAAATGGTTGTTTCTCTTGTTAGGAGTTATCGTTGACTGGTCTAGTCTGATCTTTATTGATGTAATAACAAGTGTGGCTTCTACGTTGAAACAGTTCGGCATTTCCATACACTATTTTAATTTTGAATGAGTAGATTCTTCTAATTTAATTTCTAATTCTAATTTTATCATTTTATAAAGTCGGAGCAATGGCCCACGCCACAAAGAAACTAAAACAGTAATATCAAATAAAGAAAAATACCATAGTTTTTGCCAGCCTTCTGTGCGATATGAAACCTCGACCTTTGCGCCACCACCTGGCCAAATGTAAAGTCTGACCCATTGGGACAACGGCTAAAAAAGTGAAATACGAACCCATGGTGATTTTATAGTAGGTGAAGCTTGTCCAGGGACACAGCCGGGCAATTCGATACACTGACAGTTGTAGTTATATATAAGTAAATGCACTTGTAACATTATTTCTAAATCGGAGGTATGGCCCACAGCATAGAGAAACCCTTTTCTGAATGGGAGCAATGGCCGACAGTACAAAGAATCTAAAGGAATACTATCAAATAATAAAAGGTACCATAATATCAGCCTTGTTTGGGAGTCGAACTCTTATTCTTGGGCACCATCTCCTAGCCAAATGTAGAGTCTGATATTTTGACCTCTGCGTCATTGGAACAACCCAAGCTTACCGGGTTTCGGGTTCGGCTTTTACAGTCACTAAACGTTCGGGTTCGGCTATCATTGTCAATGTTGGCAATAAAGTTAAATAAGAAGGTCACTGAGGTTACTTTTTGTACTTGTATACACTTTAAACAATGCAACAAACGCTAGTTTGTAATTACGTGCGTCACATGGGTTGCATTAATCGCCTAAATTATAATGACAATAGTGATGCCCCTGTGCAAAAGGGTAACAGCTATAAACCCCTATTTAAGTGAAGCTTTAAATGAGCATTGTAAGATGTCTAAGTTTGTTTATAGGGGCTGCAATCAAATGAGTGGGTTACCAGCAAAGTATACGGTCTCCGTTTGTTACGTACCTTTGACAGCAGAACATTTGCCATTAAAGCTTCATTTACATGAAACCGTCACTTGACACAAATTTTCATCCATCGGATGATATCATATTGGTAGCTGTAACACCAGATGTAATGATACAAATTTGACAACAGTGTTTTGAAAATGTGAGTACCAGTTTAGATTTACTGCTGAAGAAAATTCTTACACAATTTGTGATAATTGTTTGCACAGAGGACTCGCGGTAGTTTGCTGTATGAGTAATTTCTTTGTAATAGTGAAAGAGCAATACAAGGACATTCAAATGGATAGCACGGTACATTCAACGGCACGGCACTTGACATCAACAGAATGAGAAAAAATGCTGGTTATTGCAGCGAAATTCTCATTACTCCGATTTTCATTCTAAACACTTTTAGATGATATACCCTTCAATGACAAGAATCAATGAAAATTACCGGTGCTCCCCCTCATAAAATATATGTCTTTATTCGTACCAAAAGTAGATGATGGCAAATTCAGAAAGAAGTATATTGCAATTACTCAATTTACATGCAAAAAAAATGTCCTTGACTTTCTCAAAAGACTATATTGAAAAGTTTGTGATCACGTGACTTCGTGATCAACACTTTTCATATATGTATCACCTATTGTGATAATCCTGAGTTAGACAAAGTATGGTCAACGCGCATGAAATTCAGACTACCACAGAGTTTAGAACCAATGCCTCTGAGGCCCATCTGACCTCAAATATCTGCACACAGGTTGTCACTGTTGTGACAATGTCGAGCAAAATTCAAGAACTTTATGTTGAGTCAAGATAAAAGTCAGCTGGTAGTTCCTCACATAATACATTGAGTAAATAACAGTGAATGTGGCTCGAAACGAGAAGCACTCGCCTGAGTCACTTTCTCCAAGCTGTGTAAAACCTGTTGACATGTTGATTGGAGAAGTCTCATAGAGTTTATCAATAAAGAGGCATACAGAAAGTCTTAAAAAGAGTGTCGCAAAATGCTTCCCTGGACTTTTCCAGAAGTAAACTGCACCTTCTTGTGCATATCGCAAGCGGCATTGGCAATTTGTTTCTTAAGAACACTATTCCCAGACTTGTTACCAAGATAATAATCATGATCAACACATATCTGATTATCGGTTTCCGGTAAGAAATCCTCATTAATTACCCTATCAAACACTATGAGTTTGCTTTTTAGTGGATTAAATAATACATGAATCTGTTTGCTAACTTCAGTACAGATGAGCATCATTTTGCGTAAAAAACACTTTGACGGGGCAAATAAAGCGAGGTCATCGGTATGTGAAAGTGTCCCCATAAATGTCTTTCCAATGACAGTGCAAATTGCAGTGCCTCTGTATTCTTCTGAGGCACCTAGTGATTTCGTTGTCTTTTCTAGAATCCCTAGTACTGTATAAAAGCAGGGGTCCTCTGGTTAAAAACCCATGACTAAGTCAAGACGTACACAGGAATTCTACCTGTAGATACATTCAATTTATCAGTATCATGTTCGAGATGGCCAGTTGTGTGTCCAGTGTCACCATCAGACTTCCCAGGTTTTAGAGATTGGATTGCCGTTTTTGATGTCCCTAATTGAAGTGAGGTGTTTGTTTGCTATAGCATTTACCTGCTTTATGTCTGCAATTTATTTTATCCTTACTACGATGTGTCAAATCAGTGATTGCATCGACCTTCAATGGAACACTGTTATACAAGCATTCATAGTCTGAGCAGAAAAGTTTCCATTAGCCTTTTTTGCCGGACACACCATCAAAAATGTTAGGCATGCAAGACGCAATACCACGATTTCGCTTAACTTTATCCCACAAAAAAGGGTAAATTTTTGAAAAAGCAGCCTCAGTAATAGTTTTTATGAAACGTACGGAATAATAATACCAGGCTCTCTTGCGCCACTGAATGTCAGCTATAAAGCTATGCCAAAGAGAATAATTATCTTCCCAAAGGCAATGCGAGAAAAGAACACGATTCCTATGGTCCTCAACATTATTGCTTCATGTTGGAATAACTTTATGGCTAGGGAAACGATCTGCAGAATGACATGGTCACTGGAGGTTTAACATATATATCAATGATCGTACCATGAAAAGATTGCACATCAGAGAAATGATCCCAACAGATATAATTTTCACAAAATACAGCTTCCCATGGTAAGTCAATTTCGAAATGTTTCGTATGAAGTGCACACTTTAACCCGTTAATCTGATCGTGCTTGGCCTTTTTCCATAGAGGGATGTCTAATGCCATTCTGTCCATGTTTGCATAAACGATGTTTATTTAAGGACAAGACGCTATGTTCTGAGCGATTTTCTACGTCATGTAGTGACTTATGACTTGAGGCCAGGTATAAACGCCAACAATGTGATTTTCGGCTACATTGCAAGCCTTGTACACAGTGAGAGCAGCAAATGCTGAAGAATCGGTAAGACCAATAGCCCACCCAGGCGCTGAAGCAATAATTTTAATGTGGAGATCTACTTACTAATGTATGCAACAGTTGTATGAAAATTAATCCTGTCAAAAGTAGTATTTGTCCATATTGAGGATAAATCAAAATTTCATTTCCATATTATATGAATTCGTCCCAGAAGTTTGTAATGTATCTAATCAAATATGTTTCTGAAAATCAAATTATCATTCATTTGTTTCGTACCACAATATATAATATATATACATACATACATACATACATATATATATATATATATATATATATATATATATATTAGTACCCTCTGAAAGAAACATTCACTGACATGAATCCAAAAATTAATCTTAAATATTGACCCCATTGATAGGATTACTATAAGTCTTGTAACTGATTGCAAGTAGGATTTGTTTCCATATAACTCTTTTGATATGGACTTAATAATAGGCCAAGCCACGGGAGAGGACACTCTGTCGCGTTATTTCTTATGTTTGACTGAAATCTTAAACCTGAGCATAGTTTTGCATCCAAAGCCGTTAAAGATGAGCTTCAGAGGGAGAACACACCGCCTACAATGTTATTGATTCAAATACACGTGTCTGTAAAAGAGCTTATAATTTCATTGCCGGGTTATTTACTCGCTAGGAATTGCATTTCTCAAATTATTCCGATATTACAACGGCACAGTGATGAGTTGCATGGTCGAACTGTCGGCAGTTTTGTCACTTGTCTGAGGACAACATTGAATCTTAAACAGAGTATTCCCGGTAACATCCTGGATGCCAAAGGTAAAGCAGCCCAATCTCCAGAGGACTACATGACTGAATGTGGCGAAACAATAAGCCATGTATGATGCTTTACCGCCATCATAGTTTGACCAGCGTCTGTCAAACATTCCAGCATATTACAGCAGAGGAAACTATACAAAGAGCCATCTCTTGTTAATTTCAGACTTGTCCTAAAACGGTATCTGCAGTGTCCACGACACATTATAGGATTTAATATTATTAAAGACGACACCTTGAAGGTCGGCAGTGCAGATTTTCACCATGGCGATGGCAGATCTCAAGGCAAAGGGAAAAGATTTAAGGAACATTACTCTCTTCGTCGTAAATCAGATGGCCTAAGGTTGTATTCGTCTCCCTTAAGGAATACTGATGAACCAACGGGTCTGTTGAATAAGGTCAAGTTTGACCGTCAAATGTATTTCTTTCGCAGCGGGTCCCAATATATGACACACAAGGAAAAAACACTTTTGTCATCTGAACAGACCTTTAACCAGGCCTTCAGTATGTTTGTGAAGCATGAGAGGAATTGACCGAAAATCACCAAGAAGCAGATACTGAATTATTGTTTGGGTTTATTCCAGGGGTTCCTGGAAACCCACAGTGCCCTGTAAAGCAATTTGAATAGTACCTGTGCAAACTGCATCCAGAAAGTGACAGACTTTGGCTGCACGCTGGCAATAGTAATGTACCTGATGAGTCAGTATGGTACGAGAAATGGCCAGTAGGTAAGAACACCTTACAAGATTTCATTAAATCCCTGGGCATGATACATGAGCTTTCTGGAATTTACACAAATCCTTGTATATGAGTTACTGAAGCGACTATTCTTAATTAATGTAATTTCAGTACATCTCAAATCATGGCCCTAACAAGCCTAAAGAGTGCTAACCCCTTGGCTAGATATCAAAGAGTTTCAGACTGTGAAAAATAAGCATGGGACAGGCTCTTATTTCACTTAAAGTTTCTGCTGGTGCCAACCAGACCACTGTGTCCTCTTCAGGACGAAATAAGCTAACTCTCAATACTATGCCTAGTAGCAGTGCTGCTGCTGCTTTGTAAATCTGTGCCAGATTTATAGTGTGATGAGGCAGTTGACAATGTAACCCCAGTCACTCTATGCATTTCTGTATCGCGGCAATAAGACCAAGACAGCTGAGTCGCTACTGTACCAATGCAACTTAAAGTACCAAGACAAGATAATTACATGTCCAATTTGTCATCTCCAGAATCAAATGAACAGGTTGCAACCAGAGAGATGCCGGATTTTTACCTAGAGTCTTTTTTTCTTCTTTTGGAAGTCAAGTCTCTGATAAAAATAGTATGTTGTGTGCCGCTTATGTGCGGTGCTGTAAAAAGCAGGAAGCCTTATATAAAGAAAATCGCCTCAGTCCCCTCTTATGTTTGGCATTACCACAGCCTTCGCTTATAAAAGCCGGAGTCATGGAAGCCCTTATAAGGGTTACCTACTTCCTTCCATTCCTTGAGATTCCCGGCCTAGATTCAGTCTCCCTAAAACCCAGCATCCCACATCTCCTTTCCCAACACCTCACCAGGTAGCCCTTTACTGCCCTTACCGTACTCAACTTCCTGACACTTCCCACTTCCAACCTAGTCTATCATTTTCTGTCATATTTCAACCTTCACACACGACTAATCTTTCTCTCTCCAACCCTGAAACAGTTTTCGTCTGAAGTCCTCATATTCTGGACAACACAAAAGCAAATGATCAATAGTCTCGTCCACATCTTTCCTTCTGCTGAAAATGGACAAATTCGGTCAGTTGATTATACCCAGGTCTCAAACACTATAAAGTTTTCTTCCAGGGCAAAAACCGCCATTTCATCTTGTCAATTGCACTTTTAAAAAAATTTAAAGTTTAAATTAAATGTTGGCCTGTGTCCACATACACGTAGAAATTTTATCATGACTTTTCCTGGTAAAACACTTCAGGTCTGGCCTACCTGGTTTGCACATTTTTGCAAGGTGTATACATATTTTTGGAAGAGTAAAAAACTCTCAGCAAATTGCTTGAAATTAAACCCAACCTAGATTTTTAAGAAGTAAACACTCTATTATATGCCAAACTAAAGGAAAGTGATGACACAGATGAAACTTGGCCATTATTCAAATGCTGCATTCATTGTTTTCCTGCTGTCACCAGTCTATTGAGTACAGGAGTAAGAGCCAAATAACAGGATTTATATTATATTTACATTGGGTGTCATGTTAGTAAAGAGAGCATATTAACTTGTCTCTGTTATTCAAACTTTGCACGGATAGTTTTCTCGTTGAAACAGATATAAACAATTTCTTAATGCGAGAAGGTACACATCACATAAATGTACTTTTTTTTTAAAATATACCTGAAGTCATGCTACATACATAGTAACTTATTCAGATACTGCATTGGATGCTATCCTAAGGAAAGTTTTTAAATTCTGAATGAACACTTGAATTAAGCTTAGATAATTGATCTTGTAATTATAATTATTAAACCGTAACGAATCCATAGCACAGAAAGTATTTTAAAAAATGTTATTGGTTTGTGGCATGAAAGCTTTCAGTGCATATTTTTGTATTTATAGATTAAATGCTGATGAGCACTGCTATCTTAAGTCAAGTGACAAATGAATTTTCAAGTATACTTCTTGTATTTTTGCCAACATAGTACTAAACGCATTCATGAATACCCAAGTTTTATTATTGTTCACAAGGCTTCCTTATTCAGTACCTCCATTAAGGTTTAGTGTTCAAATTTCTTTTCAAGTGAAAATGCTCACACCTTTTGAAATAAAATATTGGAGCAAAAATCGTTGCCTACGTTGAAATATTGCAGAATTATGATTTTAAACTTCCAACTTGAGGAATGATTCATTGCATTTTGATATTGTACTTATTGGTACATTGACTCTTGACCCTTGCTCACTGAAATCCCCTTTCTAAAATGAAATGTTTTCTGCTGCAACATATTGTTCTGATCTGAAATTGAAGGAACTTAGTTGAAACTGTCGGAGTATGCTTTGAACTTTGCTGGCCAGTGATATATTGTGTTTATGCATGATATGGTACATATAGAAATGACTAAGGTTTATTTTTCTACAGTTCATCGGTGCATTTGGCAGTCTGGTCGCCTTGCAAAAGATGCACTTGAAGGTCTGGTTTAGCACGCCAAAAAAACTGATGACACCAACATTTTCCATTCTTAACACAAATGAGTAAAAATTTTAAATGATCAAAAACAGCACAAAAGTGTCATATTTATCTTTGACAACGTTTCTCCCTGAACATATAGGCTTTATTTATTTATTTATTTATTTATTTATTTATTTATTTATTTATTTATTTATTTATTTATTTATTTATTTATTATTTATTTATTTATTTATTTATTTATTTATTTATTTGTTCATTCATTCATTCATTCATTCATTCATTCATTTATTCATTCATTCATCCATACATTTATTTATTAAAAACCCTCATTGCTGGGAAAATACAGAATATAAATGTAATATTTCGGTTTCCTGTTATGCACTCTAATGACTAATGTATTTAATCGTCATTTAATAGTTTAGAGCCGAATACAGTAAATATCTTAAACTCGAAAGCTGCACTGCACTCTAACCGTTGTATAACTAATAGTATGACTAGCATATTGTATAGTATAGTATGGCACAACGAAGCCTAGACTGGCAATCCAAAGTTCGATCTTGACGGGAAAGTGAACGTGAGCCTCATCCAGCAGAGTTGATCGCGTGTCATCGCGGTCTGAGCGCTTCCACAAGAGTAAGTTGCCATGAGACATAAAGGTTTACAAGAAAATCAACATGTCCTAAATTGCAACTGCACTCCTTTGGTTGTACCACATTGCCATACAAACGTGTCATGCTTTTTATTGCATCATATGTTGCCATGGATTACTCTTTTAATATCATTCCTGTGGATAAATCCATATGCACCCAAGAAATTAAGTATTAGTAGTTGTTGTTTCCTTGTAAATATATAGTTAGAGTATAGGTAGGGCAACTGCGTTTTCAAATATACAATATTTTGCAATTCCTCAATTTGGTGACATCAGGCAACATAATAATTATTGTTTCATGTCAATAATTTACAAGATGGTTGTATGTGGACGCCCCAGTGCTACTTTAATAGGCCAAGGAATTGATATGTATATGAATTAGCATTTACAGATGGTACTGTATGTAGCCAGTTGAACGTTTGAAACTCCTTCCAATACATATGCAAACATGTATAGAGTCACGTCAAGAAAATATGGAGTTTCCACGTTTAGCAATAATCCAACAAGCTAAGAACGAAGAGTTAAATTTATTCACTGCCTCCTCCATTCTCAAGTGCACATGCAAAATACAGCGGCAAGGTGACAGGACGGGCAACTTAATGCTCAATAAAATGTCAAGAAATAAGAGCCCTTACATATTTTTATGAACAACATTTTGTTCTTGGGACGTTAAATTCCACTTATATTCCAAATGTCGGAGTTACTTACCTGCTTACCTCTCATGTTGGATGCTATCAAGGCATTCGATCGTGTTCGTATGACAAACTTTTCAATATTCTCTTAGAAAAGGGCATACCACATATTGTTATTCGTATTCTCTTAGACATGTATGAAAAGCAACAAGTACGAGCAGCTTGGAATCATAACTTTTCTGATTACTTCACTGTGAGAAACGGTATCAGGCAGTGTGGCATTATCTCGCCACTGTTGTATACTATTCATGCTGATGAGTTGATTAAACGTCTACAAAGTACAGGTGTTGGATGCCACATTGGTCACTTATATGCTGGCGCAATCTGTTCGCCCAAGTATTAAAGGATTACGGAGAATGTTGAAAATATGTGAGGAATTTGGTGCAGACTATGATATATTATATAATGATAGAAAAAGAAAATGTATTCGATTTACCAAAACCAAAACCATCTGTGAATTTTCAGTCTACCTAAATGGCAATGCTCTTGAATGTACTCAATCAGTTAACCACCTAGATATAATGCTAACTTTTAATCTCAATGAGAGAGTCGAACTCGGTCAAAAGAGAGGAGATTTTATCGGCCAGTGTAACCAGATTTAAACAAGTACAGAGCATTATCTAGTGAAGCTCAAGCCAAGTTACTTCAATCGTATTGTTATCACCTTTATGGTTGTGAGACCTGGTCTTTTGATGAACCTTATATCCAAAACCTATTCACTTCTTGGAATATTGCCACTAGGAGGGTTTGGAATTAACCCAGAAACTCTCACAGAAATCTTCTTGCCGGCCTAGCTGGGTCACAGCATATATCTATCTATCTGTGTATTCAGACGTTTTTTATCATTGTACAGTAAAATGATGCAATCTCGTAACGAGTTGGTGAACATGATAACTGCACAGTCAGCTGTCGATTCAAGAAGTCACATTAATAAAAATATGCTATATATCAGTCTGAAATGTAACGCAAAGATCGACCTGCTTTTTAATTGCACCAGCATTACGGAGATCCTTACGTAATTACGTCAGCCATAATAACATTATGTTCACAGTACTCTGTCGTTAGAATTCCATGACGCCTTACAGCATGGTGTCATTAACTTAATGATAGCGAAATAACAAGCATATTTATACTATCACTTTAACGAAATGGTTTGCAGTAATCACGGCTGGCAGCTTCGCTTCTGTGTATAAACAGAGAAGTAAATACACTTTTACATAACGCCACTCATTTGTTAACGCATGCCAACTTCAGGGTACGAAGCTTGATGGAGGTGGCGGGGGGCTTCCGTATTTTGTTCAAGTTGACATGTCATGCAGCTTAAATTATTTTTATTATCGCCTTCGGATGCATTTCTGAAATTCTGCATGTTCAAGGAACAACTGACGTGCTTTGAATACATACGCCATGTAGCACAGGGCCTCACGCACAGGGTCAGTTTTGCATGTCCCTCTGGACAGCTGTATTTTCGAGTTTGTTGACTCGTATATAAAAATATCATAAAGTTATTGGTATACCTACCTTGAACTTCTGGATTTTGACCTGGCTTTTTTGGTGACGGAAGGTTTTTGAGCATCGATACTTCTTGTTTACTCGGATTTTAAGTGCAGCTTTTCTAACAATGTTGAAACCCGTTGTCCACTTCTATTTTTCATGACAGTCATAATCTTTTCTACGTTTTCAAGATGACATCATATCCTCTTAATATTTTGAATGAATTGTGTTTTGGTTAATGACTGTTGTGTCTGGCGATGTTCATGTTTATAGACGTGTCAGGATTTTGACGATTGAAGAATTGGAATGATTTTAGCTACGTGTTGACACGTAATGGTCTCACTAATATCAAAAGGGGCGTGAGTTCAGACAATGGTAAGGCTGAATTAAGAATCAATTGCCTTTTGTGTAATTCCCACGTCGATGGACCTGATCTTGTTGCAACCTGAAGTCAGTGAATGAGACTTTATTAAGGTGCACCAATTAAATGTATGTTTACAGTATATTGCTTGTCACTTTATGCATATATGAAAGTTATCATCCAAATTACTTTTAAATTAGATTTCTTGCACACAAAAAAAATACGTAACAAAAATTATGCATCAATTATCATTTACATTTTTTATTTACTTCTTACTTCGCAGCTCGGTTACAATTTCCCCCGACTGCCAAACTATCCCAATATTTTTAGCAGACGTGGAAAAGTATAACGGAGCTATGCATTAAGAGGTAAATGAAAAGCTTGAGATAATTTTGAGATGGATTAAAACGGAGCTTTGCAAAATCTGAATATTGTCTGGAATACCCACTAGCTACAAAGAAGGTAATCGTTGAGTTCTTCAGTACAGACACACCACACACATATATACAAAGCACACTGGGCCAATACAAAAAGAAAACAAAATACAGATATACGCATTGCCAGACTGATAAGGAAATCTTATTTCTTGTAGCATTTTGCCCGATAATCAACAGTTAAATTCAAGGTAAAAGTACCGTGTTTAGGTTATCAGGAAATTACAATATTCCTGGCCTTGACTGCTGCACCTAAGCTCTATTGCAACGTACAAGAATGTTCAGCCAAGTTCTGGTCCAACTTTGTGGTCATATATGGCCGGATCACGACCTTATTTGGCAGCGCCTAAAGGAGGACTGTTACAGAACTACAGATGGACGAGCTCTGCATATTCATCGGATGAAACTGCACAAAACAATACAATAGGCATTACCTATACACGATACTATTACCGGTACGAATCACATGCCTGCGCATCTGTTCCATATATATATATATATATATATATATATATATATATATATATATATATATATATATATATATATATATATATATATATGTGGGTGGAATGGACCACCAAAGGTTGCCTTCACAGCCTATTTACAAGGTTGTGTGCGTTTTGTCATTTCTTTTTCCAGCTTAAACCAAACGAAGTCCTGCCCTGTGTCACGCTGTACTACAACCATTATATAGGAACTACAGGCTATATTTTTCAGCTTGATTGAAAAGCGAAAACATACATTACGATTGGTGTCGTCCTTTCTTAATGCCTATTTCTTCTCTGTCATTTTCCACTATAAGTTTACACAAGTAATCTGCAATCGACTCTCTGGTTAGGGAAAAAAGGGATATATCGAAAACGCTGTAGAGGTGATAATAGGCGGTCAGCAGTAGAATGAGGAGTCCCATTCGACTTGATGGAGGATCTTTTATATCTTTTCCAAGCACGATTGCGCTTCTTTATTGGGCTTTTAATAACGGTTCGGATCCTGGCTTTATCCTTTGAACAGACAAGAACATCTTTGCTTGAAATGATATCTGTGGCGGTACCAAATAAAGTATATTCCACTAAACCACGTAATCTTCCCTGGTAGCAAACAGGCTAAAAGCAACATCCCAAGGAGCTTTTCAGAGTTATTCATTCATGTTGATAATGTTTGCTCTCTGTAATCGCAGATTGTTCCTAAAAAGGCATGGCCACAATGCAGAAGATAATGAAATCGACTGATTTTGCTTTGAAAGGAAGAACAGTATCCGGGAAACAGTTATCATCAAGTATTCTAGAATATCGGAAAGTTTGTTGTTCTTATAAGGTAATTAGTAACATGAAAGAGATTATTACGGGCAACTAAGTCAAGAAGCGCAGTTCTGATATTAACTTTGGCGTGATTTTTTCAGAGCGCAAACAGTGATCATATGCATCGAAATCACTTTTCATAATAAAGATCCACGAGTAATGTTTCTTAACTAATATTGTGCAATGAGACTCTGACAAAATGCATCCCTTACATTGGCTGGTTGGTTAGATAGATGGGGCCAGGGGAGAATAATACACACAACAAGAGCTTGGGACAAGCCCTGGCCATTGGGAAACATTTGCAATTCTGAGATTGGAGTTCACAGCAGTCGGTACGAGGCAGGAATTTTCATTATGCATGTAGACAGCAAGTCCTCCAAACACGGTCATTACCTGGGGGAGGGAGGGATAAATCCCAGTATATGCAATAATCGGTCTGGATATTTTATATCGACCCAGACTTTAGGAAATTTGATTATATCAATGTTTTTATATTGGGCAAACATTTGAAATTCCTCGAGTCTACCGTTAGTTTAGAGGCTGGGTAAATTGACATAGCAGACATTGATGTGTTTAGGCTCTTGCGATCCAGGAACAGGACAAAGTCCAAAGCAGCTAAAAAGCGACAATATAAAACCAGCCAGGCATCTCATTTGCACAAGAGGCATTTGATTATAGTAAGGTTGAATAAACATTTCAGTAAGGAATGACAAAGATGCCCTTATTTGATCCGTTTTGTCATGTTTAGGTGTTAAATTAAATACCAAAAACACAATCGCCGCATGTATTGCTAAGGACAATTGTTCATTTTAAATGAGAATTTACTCCTGTCAACTGAGCATGCGACCTATTCACACTGTTAAACGTGCCGTGCGTGGAATTAACCATATAAAACATGAGTGCACATGCAGGACGGGGGACAAAAGGGGATAAATGAGGTACATCTGTTGAATTATTTTCATAAGTTTTGTGTACATCTCTTCGCGGTATAATGCAGACCAGACATGCATCACAATTTAGAGCCATTGTTATAGGTATAATGACGTCATTGACATAAAGTTTGGATTCTTGAATTTGAAAGATTTCAGTTTGGCTTGTAAAATTCAGCATTTCTAATATTTGTTGTCTCATAAATACCTTTTTTAAATAGAAAAACAAGTTTAATTCTTTTAGCAATGGTCCTGAATTGTGGTGCATTCCTGGTCTGCTTATGTGGAGAAGAAAACTACTAAGTGGTAGCTTGTGCCAGAACCGGTCCAGGAGGACCACGAGGTTTTACTGGAGTGTTTGTCCTCCTCTTGAATGATTGGCCTGTGTTTTTCCCCCTCCTTAATGATTGGCCTGTGTTTTTTAAAACGTTGCCTTGATGGTTAAAACGTTTTCCTCTCCAAAGGCACACAATACATAAGCTAGAGAGATCAATGTAGGCCTATATACATTTAGGTCAATCCTATAAAGTTGTCTGTCAAAGAGACGGTCATCATGATCACAAGATAAAAGGGTCATAACCTGCATTTTTAGCTAATACGAAAAAATCTGCCACTTGAAAATATTAGCATGAAATGAAGCTGGAGATGAATGGGATACAAATAATTAAATGGGATATTTGATGGTCACAGATGAACGGACTGCCTGCAACCATAAAATTCTCATTTATTGCCAACACATAATATACACATTACTGAGCAATCATTGACAGACACAATTGTAGTTTTGCTGCAAAAATTATGATGTTGCTCCGGACCCTCAGTTACAAGACTAAATGATCATTTAATGGATATTATAGAGAACCAATATGTACACCACAAATTGCCTGCTAAATGCCCATGTTACTCGTCTGCATACATACATACATACATACATACATACATACATACATACTGTTATTATAACAGTTAATATGATCTATCTTTAGTGGTAAAATATTCGGTTGTGCTAAATATGACCAGGTTGTCGTCATCGTACTACTTTGCATTTTCAGCAAATGTTCAGATCCACTTTGATTATTCTTCCACAAGCTGGGGTCTAGGCAGTGACAGTAAGAAGCTGGTACGTCTAAAACGCCGAGCTATAAGTCTTATACTTGACACCCCACATGGTTTAAACTTGCATACAGTCTTCAAAATTATAATTTGAATGCCTCTCTCAGACAGAGTAGACTTTAGAACATGCTGTAATATAGGCCCCATCATAAAATACCGGATCATATTTGCAATATGTTTGTATCCCTTAACAACACAACACAAGGACCATCAACACAAACTACCAGAAATCAACTTCATGTACCAAAGAAGAAACTAGAATCCAGACGAACTACCACAAATGAACTTCATGCTCCAAATAAGGGACAAGAACTAGAAGTTTTAATTAAAACTAAGTCATGCAGATGCTCTGTGAAAGATACAAAGTTAATTAGAGTACCAGCAAAATTCAACTATGACTGTTCTTAAAGCATTATATATGAGAGCCTTTTCAACAATATTTGATCACCAAATCTACACAATTACATTTGTATTTTTGGCGTTACTTATACTCATATTTCTATTTCACTAACTTGGAGGGCCCTGTGTGAAATCAGCAGTATATGCTAACTTTATTATTATTATTATCATCATCATCATCATCATCATCATCATCATCATCATCATCATCATCATCATCATCATCATCGTCATCATCGTCGTCGTCGTCATCATCATCATCATTAATTCGACTACTACTAGTACTCATACCACTACTATTTGAAACTAAAGTGAAAGATACAAACATTGTTTGACTCCTTCACTGTGTTATTATTATCATCATCATTATTATTTTTGATGTGGTTGTTGATTTTTGTTGCTACTATTACTGCCACTAATACCACTATATGAAACTAAAGTGAAAGATATCTACATTATTTGACCCCTGCGCTGACATATTCCACATTTCGGCTCAAACTGTCCCCACTGGACCCTCATTTTACAAAATTTACCGGTTTTGCGAATAACTTCCAGTTTTCCCTTCGAAATTGGCCAAGTCAGATCTGATTCACTGCAAAAGTGTATATATCATAAAACGCAAAATAACTTAAATGTGCTATTTGGTTTTCTCCATTCCTCTCTTAATGATTGAGTGAAAAAGACCAAAAAAATGTCATTTTTTATATTTTATCCCAGACCATTTCTGTCATAATCATATTTTCACAGTAGCCTACGTGCCAAATTTATCGCATATAAGATACAGTAAATAACACCGTGGAGTCTGATTCAATTTAATTTAATTCAGGGACTTTCTGTCAGTGAAGTAATACAATTTACGTCTGGACATCTAGAACCGGAGGAGACGTAAAGCAAGAACAAGTTAATGTTCATGAGTCCCTGGCGTCCAATTATCCCCAGGCTAGTCCAGAAACTACCAACAAGGGATGGGGATTGCTTGAGGGTCACTATCTGATATCTGCAGGCTACACAGTCTTGGTTCCCACTAGAGACTTCAATTTAACTTAAACTTGCCAGGTTGGGTGCCATATTGAGCCACTTCAACATGTTTCTCGAATAATAAAGTTATCTTTCCTGATAAGGCCTGCAATATATCAAAATAAAAAACCGAACAGCCAAGATCAACTTGTTTAAAACCTCCGTTAGTGATGAGAGATGTCTGCGTCCATGCAAGTTTATATTGATAAAATCGTATTTCCGTCCCTTTCGACATCTCTTGTGTTTGTACAATTATATTGCACTTTCGCACCTAAATAAGGACCGTGCATAAGTCACACCTCATGCAGGATTACAGGAGCGTCCATTTAGTTTAGTGTTTAGCAAGGCAAGCACAGTGATGCCACGGCATTTTGATTTCGTACGAAGACATGACGTGAAATTGTTCCAAATTTCCCATGCCAAAATGACAGCGAACGGGACATAACAGTTATAGTATTTCAAGTTTTGTCACGTAAAAATGCTGGGCCTATTTTTTCGATACTTGTGTTTTTTAACCTTTAAGAAATGAACATGATTCTATTTGCGCACATGATTTATGAGGGAAAGTAAATACAAAATGTCTGTACGAATATCTTGTTTGTTGTCTGGCATGAGCTGCAAGAGACAGCTGCGGTCATGTATACAGCGCAGTAGGCAAGAACAAGAACAGAGAGTTCCAGCAATACCTAAAAGAGGGACTGCAGTCACTGGTGGACTAGGGTTGTGTATTCCCATTACTTAACATTGTAGTTTGCAATTTAATAACTTGAAGACAGCTGCACACAGATACATCAAATTTCGCACAGTAAATCTACATGCATAACTAAATACCTCACAAAAATTATATATAACCAGAGCTACTATAGAGACCAGTTTACTTAAGGTTACTTTAACATGCAAACCAATGGTACACACAGCTCTAGCCCTCCAAATGTTTGTGTATTCGGTTGTGTATTGGGGCGAACACACACTTCAGAGCTAATTCTGACCTTTCCCATTTTCTCAACTGCTTGTGCATTGACCTCAATGTTTTCACGCTGCCTCGATATCTGCAAGCTCAAACTAATCCCGTGCCAGACAGGACAGATTGCGTTCCGTTCCTGAGCTTGTAACAACGCCACTGTGACACGTGAAACTTAATCACCACCCATTCGCGGTAACCAAGTGGAGATAATATATGCCCAAGGCGCGGAGTGATTCATGTTGCTCTCTCCACATCGCCAAGCGCTTTACCTCAGGATCTCGGGAACACAGATTTACAAAATAATTTACTGTTTCCGTAAATCCTATAGATTGGGCAGAATCGGCACACACATACAAGTGTGCCAAATATAATACGAAACTCATTTCAACAACACAGTTTATACTCATTGTCAAAAATACCCTTGCGACAATTACATTGGACCACTCACAAAATCTCGCAGGTGTTAGTACCGTTAACTCTCTGTGCGGTATTCTCAGCCAAATAATCCAACAGAATTTTATGAGAATATTGTTTAACAAAACATAGTTTAATGTACTTTAATGAAAATCCTGAATACCAATGTATATTACGTTTATCAGTTACTTTACCAAGAGTTGTATTAAGTAATTTAGGTATATAGTAGCGAACACAATTTTGAGCTGAGGGATGTTCGGATATTGCATAACGTGGAGCGTTACTACCTTCCCTCAAAAGAATTGAGTTACATTTCCCACTTTGAACAATTAAACCTAATGTTATCACTTTCAAAAACTTGCTTTGGTGAAAAGATCTAATGGCTCCTTTTCTGCAAGAGATAGAGTTAATCTATGCTGCAAGGTCTCCTTTCTCGCTTCAGTTTACATGTGTTCATCTGGTCTACAAAACACTCCGTACGATTGAGTACCGTGCCTCGCGTCTTGCCACGCTGCGCTCAAACCTCAGGTACGTTCCGGATTATGTTGCTAAGGGTAATGGCAGAGACGGCCCATTTTCCTCGTGTCGCCAATGTTTACACTTATCTCCATAGCTTTCCCCTGGGGTAACATAAAATGGCATCTACACGTCCGTTGGTAGTTTTCTTCCCTAACTGTATCGATATGACCTCAAATCACAACAAAGGGCTTATATTAAAGTGCAGTAAAACCTGCCTATGAGCCCACATTGCTAATGGACCACCGGCCTGTGCTAAAGGACTAGTCTCAACATCCCGAATAGCATATTTTAGTTTAATTTTACCTGCCGTAAGAGACCACCTGTCAGAAAAGACCATTTAAACAGGGACTGTGTGTGGTCCCTTAGGACACGTTTGACTGTACCAGGATGCTTTAACTTCAAAGACAAACAGACAGGTCCGTGTTAACAGCCTAACTTGGCAAACTTTGGCTGCAAGCAGAAGCTGTTAATTGAATTATTTGTTACTGAAATTGTTCATGAGCTTGTTATTTTGCACTTCGAAAAATAACAAATCAGTCCTCTACGCCATGGAAGAATTAACCTAACGATCATATCGAAGAAAAAAAAAGAGTACGTTGAAATTGTTGTAACCGTTGGTCCATCTATCTGTGGCAATAATGAATGAAATGTCATTGTTTTACCCTGAATGCCATAATCTTGATATATGTAATAGAGCATGATATTTTCCACAAGTATGCTAAATTTGGTGTATGCACCTTGAATAGAAATGGGTGTTGCTAAGGAGTTTTGCTTTATAAGTCACTGAAGGCTGGTCAAAACAGTGTCTTAACTTTAAAGCCAATTTTAACAAAACAAAGTTTGGATATCCATGATGTACAGGGCTTTGAAGGACTATGTGTCGGTTTAAAAATCCAACATGGCCGTCATTATAACCAAAGCTGAAATTTGGAAATAATGATAATTTATCGTAAACTTATGATGGCAGTATGATATTTTAAAGGACATCTGCTAAATCAAGCCAAACGGGTGAGGTTTTTTTGTTGTTTCTTATGGCATTTCCTCATCACAAACGTGAAAATAAAACAACGCCATATTTTAAGGACGTTTAGGCTTTATGCTTTGGTCGTTTTTTTTTTTTAATTACTCTGTAGAAACGTTTTGACAACTTGCACGTTTAGTAACATATATATTTTAGAAACATGTTTATATATATTTTTTCGGCTTTGACTAATAAAGAATCCACAAGACGAAAACTATCTGTACCAAGACCTTCTGGTCCTATTATGATTTGTTCAAGTTCATTTCAATGTTATCTTTCAATCATTAGACATACGCAGTTTTCATATACCCTGAAAGTCCGCATTAGTGGAAAGTATCTTCGAATAAAATGAAGTGCAGCTGTCCACACACGCACGGGGTACCTGTAGATAGTCATTTTTCCCCAGTTCTTTGAGATGGCAGATGCACGTTTTCCGTGGCGCCTTTGGTATACATCAACTGACAGGAGAAAGGCCTTGTCTGATTATTATTCTCGTAGAGGGAAGTTATGTATCTTTATTGTATAATCACAATTGTCATTTGCAAGTACTGAAGTTGCTACGATTATGGATCATATGGCGGAAAGGGTTTTTCAATGCAATTTTGATGAGGTTTCTCTAATAATGATAAATTTGCTTTGCGGTTTATTTTATTTTATTTATTTATTTGTTTGTTTGTTTCTTTCTTTCTTTATTAGTTTCATTTTACCTACAAAATGATTTCCTTGACCTGTTATGTGCATGTGTGTGTTTTACTAGTGTCATTTATACGTGAAAAACAATAAGTTATTTTGTAGGAAAATATCGATCCCTCCCCCTTCAAAACAATATACAAAGGAGAATTTTCTGAGCTGCAAATTCATATGCGCACAAAAAGGGGGTAAAAACTAAGAAAAGCTCAAATGGCGTACGCTCTGTTCCCTGCACATTCAGAGTTTTCAAAATGTGGAATTTGAGATATCTCACCGAACTTTAACAACATTTCAAGTCATAAGAAGCATATACATAGACCTTCAAGTATCATTTATACTTATTGTATATTTCGAGATATAAAATATCAAATTTGTAATAATTGCAGCAAACGTAACATTGTTACATTATTTAATTTGTAATAATATCTTTCCGAGAAATAAAATAGATAAGTTGAGTTCAAAATAATCAAAATGTGCAGAAGTGAAATGAAAGGTATTGTCGAAACGACCTGCTATAAAGTTCTTAAAGAAGGACGGACCGTCTCTTGTTTCCTCCAAAAAATTTATGATCTGATAAAGTTAAGAACGAGAAAACAGCGTTAATAAAAAGACGAATGCTGGTAGGATTTTTTTAACATTCAGCAGTCAGTCTGCAAAATTTCACATTTTCAAGGATGAAGACAATCATGCCTGCAAGTCGTCAATCATACGGTTCCGATTGTTGACATTTTTAAAAAGTTTTGTAAATATTTCCATTCTGCTGAAAAATTATGACTTGTCTAAAAAATCTATATTCCGGGGAAATCAGTGCAAATTACAACCATATCCCGGACAGGAATCATTGCCGATACCCCAGTATCACGACACGGTAATTGTACCAATGCGCAAGCCTTCAAGTCACGAAGTTGAACATGCACCCACATCAGATCTCCAGGACTTGAAAGTCGTTGCCGCCGCCGTCACTGGAGGACACTGCTACAGTCGTTTTAAATCAGGACTCGGGAGAAATTTATCTGACCAAACAAACGCATTGATAGAAAAAGATACAAAATAAAAATGAACAAACATAGTGCATGGTAATTATTAATGTTATCAAAGACCCTCTCCGCAGAGGTTCTTTGATCAAACCAAGAATCGCCAAACAGCATTTCCGTTCTGAAAACTGTTCACTTGAACCCCTCCGTGATTCTATTTCAAAGGGGTGGCGAGGCCACAGTCAATCCCAAGACCTTTTTCTTAGAACATAGTCAATTCATTTTTCCATGTAGCAATTTAACTCACAACTATCGACCTTCATTTATCGCAATCACAGATGGCGCCAAATTGTAAAGTCTGTAATGTCTCACGTGTATTTATTTTTATCAATAACGCACAATAAAGAAATATCTTGACTGCAAAACATAGCTTAGTTTGGTTTATTGTGGGGGTTTTTGTTTTTTGTTTTTTGTTTTTTGTTTGTTTTTTTTTTTTTTTTTTTTTTTTTTTTTTTGTTTGTTTTTTTTTTGTGTTTTTTTGTTTTTTTTTGGTTTGTTTTGTTTTGGTTTTTGTGTGTGTGTTTTTTGTACAACTATGACGAAACAGTCATCCCCTTGTAGATTCATTAACAATTGGCAGAAAAAACGAGCAACGGGAAAACCTAAATTTTATCTTTGTTAACAGGTTGCCTTAAAATATTTTGCCGTATTTTTTAGTATTAAAGCCACTTCCGACGTCTTCAGATCCAGCATTCACATTTGGCTGGAACTTGGCGGAAATGTACAGTGCAAAAGAGTCACGTATACCTGTTAAATAGGTGGTAAAGCCGCTCAACTCTGATTGTTTGTGTATTTGTCGGCCCATGCACACATTCCTATTGATTATGTTGAAAGTCAGGTGGGATTCCAATGATAATTCGCATAGCTTTATTTCAAGACGGTACACCATGTCATTGCAAAATAATGATATTCAACGGGCCATCAGAAAGAGACAAAAATTTTATGTATTGATGCATAACAATGCCCATTACAGATACAATAATTGATCAAATATGTGTAAATCGAAATGTTATTTCTAACTGTTGCATTTCAGTGTTACTTTATTATAACAAGTCACTTGCCTTGTAATAACCAAGCAATAAATCAGTCATTACAAGAATGTATCTCGTAATTATGAAAAAATGGTTGTAGCAGAAATCTGTCTGGTTATTGGAAGATAATATGTACAAACTTTCTCGTTAGAACATCGAGATTTCATTAAGCACTAATCTGATAGCATGTTGCTTAAATGAGACAAATTGTGTCGTAATAAATCGCATATTTTCAGGCATTTATTTGTGCAATTTCATCAATGAGAAGCAGTTAAGGTGTGAAAATTTTCAGAGTAATTAGTGTAAACGCACACATCAATTTTTATGAAAAGTCGCAGCACACACCTGTTATAGCTTAGCTGTGTACACATATAAATGTGTGTGTGCGTGTGCAGTTTTCAAAGACATAGTTACGAAAGAAAACAGAAAGTAGCAAAGAGAATGTGCTGCTTGTACACCCAAACTGAGACTGTCAGCTAGTTAGATAAGCTTTCTTATCCCATCATGGTGTTACCTCGGAAGGAAGGACCATCTAACAGGAACACAACATTACCAGGTCGTAATACCAGTACAACCGCCATGATTAAAATAATAAACAATCTGATTCAAAAAAATTGAGAATTAATTGCGGAATAAAAAGGAATAAAAATGTTTAATGACATGATCAAAAATAATAATAATCTTATTTCAAGAAATAGAAGATTAAATGGTAAATAAAAGGGAATAAAATGTTCATTGAAAAACATTGTAAACCAGTTTGCCTTGTAATAACCAAGAAATAAATCAGTCATTTTCTGCTCGTAAATAAGTGCTATAGTTGTGAAGTACATCCTTAAAGTTTACATGTCCCATGTGAAATCACCACGATCCTGGAGCTATGAAAAGTACCGTTGCCATGCACGGCGTCCTTGTCATCCGAGGCAGTTCTTATGAAAAATAACCGCTGGATCGCAATAGGCCCCTAATTTTCATCTACAGGCTGATGGGCCCGAGGTGTGATGTTGATGTTTCTTGTGGGAGTGTGATTTTTTACAGCCTTTTGAAGCGGTTCGTTAACTCGGGGTTTTTGCCTGTGCCTGACCCGGCCGCCAGACCAACACCCTCACCGTCGGCTCCGGTGTTGTGCTGGGGGCCGGGTCACGGTACAGATACAAAGCCCTATTTGACGGTATTAATCCTTTAATCCAAACACCTTAGAAATACATGCCTATCTGTTTGTATGTGTATTGTGTTTGTGTATCAGCATAATTTTTGCTATGTAATTTCTGAACAAACTCGCTTAATTTGTTGTATAAAAAAAGTATATCTGCGTATTCTGTTCACAGTCTCGGCATAATAATGATGATGATAATAATAATAATAATAATAATAATAATAATAATAATAATAATAATAATAATAATTTATTAGGAAAACTTCCCCTTTACAGCGGGGGCACCAACGGAACGGGGAAATTCCATGATGCGTCCAAAATATATACAAATAATCAGGCATCCCTATTATCATTCAAATAATCTTCGTATGTTAAAATAAGTATAGTATCTATATGTAATAACTTATGTCCTCCACACCGAAACAAGAGATAAACCACTCATTGGGACAAAACTCTAGATAAGGTAAGGACAAGTACATTATACATGTTTCATATACAATGCAGAACATACAGCCATCAGCGTCATTATTAAGAAAAAAATCAGGTATTACCACAGTATGAATGTACAAGTCAGATACAAGATTTTCAATTCACAACTATTACATACTCCTGGAGATGTGGGTTTGTACCTGGGGGACCCTCCGCAGAGTGACGGGGGGGGGGGGCGGGCAAAGCCGCGCATACGTAACAAGTACGCCACAGCGTACCCCGGCTCGATTGGTTTGACTCCATCTGTAAGTTTAAGTCAAGAGAGCACCATCACGTGTTATTTTGTGGCGTACCGAACTTCTCTACAAAATTATATACAATATATACATTGGAGGAGGTCTATTTACAAGAGGTATATGTAGAACCGGTACCCATACAATCTGTCATTCTGAGAAGTCATTAAGTGACTGTCTCCTGTAATGCCAAGCCTCAACCTAATATGTTTTACATGTGTGGTCAAATAATTCACCAATGTCCTGTCCAAGATCATATGCGTGCTCACCAAGGAACCAACATACCTTATTTTTCAGCGAGGAGACGGAAAAACGCTGCCTTACTTGTTTACAATTCCCATTCAGACAGTTGACTTCCAAATTTTTATATGCCTGTAACCTAATATCATTTAGTGCTGGGCAGACAAATAGAAAATGTGATAAATCTTCTCTACTATCTCTACATAGGACATCTTCCTTCTGATAAACCCCATCTTTCCAGATCTTCCCCGACACCCAGACACCCAGTGCGGGCCAAATATTTTATATCGTGCACCGGCAAAGTTATTTATATTAAACAGATAACTTTCACCGAAAGAGGACCGTTTCACTACACGCATATGTACGTGTAGTTAGCCATGGCACATAAATCCAGTTACGAGACCGTTACTCTGTCACATCCCAATTTGCTTGACACTTAAAGAGATCACCTATAACACCTTCCCTGTCGCCAAAGACATCCTTTTCACAAAACGCCATGTTCTCGTACATTTTTTGAAGAGATGCTAGTAATTGAGTTAAACATTACAGAACATTTATGTCACAGCAATGTAGATACGTTCTCTTGATGACTCAACATGTGACTGCAGGGTACTCAGACCCCTAACACAGGGTTTCGATTTTAGTTGACCACACAACCACCCCCTGCACTCTTATTGGTCAATCCACTTTTATTGCTGACCCATGGTATAATGAGGTAAACAAACCTTGGCCTTCAAAACAAGCTCATCACTTTGCTTGAACCTGGCCGGGGGCAGGCGAAATTAAGGCGTGCCTTTTTTTCAGTGAAGTTCAACTAATTGAATACCAAACTTAAAAAGGAAATCGTTGTACATCGTGTATTGTCTCGCCTTTTTTCTCGGCTGGCAGTTTATTTCACACATGTTCGCTTATGACATGAAATATTGAATCCAAAATGGTAAGTCACGTACGTTTGGCTTTGCAAGGTTAATTGGTCAACAGAGTTTCACACCAAGGTTTAAATACTTTCGCCATCATATTGTTTGAAAATAAACATCAGTCTCTAGATGTGTGCCCCAAGATCATCGCCAAAGAAAGGCTGGAGTCCGCTATGCTCTGACCCATCTAATCGTTTGTTCAGCTGCCTATTGATACCAGGTCCTGACATTGATAGTGACTGACAAAACTCTCTTGCGATATCCATATTGACGGGTAAATCAATTACCCCTCTATTTGGGCTTTTCTGGCACCATTAGCCGCTTGGAAAGCACGGCCACTGGAGGGATGGGTGAGATAAAGGAATCGAAAGGAGTGCTGTTGGGGAGTGCAGACAAACCAGTGGCGTGCCTAGCCGGAGTGCGGACCCAACGACCACCTACCAGACGAGACAGAGCCCGCTCCGCAGTGATGCAAGCGTTATCTGACAGCTCGCATGCTCTCCTTCAGCATTAAGACGGAGCAGTGAATACCCTGCTGCCAAGCCTTTAACAGACAGGTCTACTGTATTTCTGACGTTAGCGGTTATGCCGGTAACACTACCACACTGATCTCCAGACCGGCTGAAGGAGTTACCTATGTGTATTTAAATAGTCGTAGCCTGAAGCTTTACCTAGAGTCTCTGAAGTGAACCTTTGATGTAGCCTTGTAAGAAATCGGCATCAATGCAGACGGCTGCACAGGCATACTTGATGGTTATGATTTTGTGTATTGTATTTGTGTCTTTTTGTCCAAAACCACTTCCTAGTACTGTAAATTGCTTTAATTTCGCTGTATTCTTATTTTCCCTTATTTCGCTGATGGCACAAAACCGTGAAAATAAAAACACAGCGAAATAGTATTTTAACATTGTAAGAATGGGAATTATGTCCAAAACAGTGAAATTAAAACTACAGTGAAATGTCAAAAATACTAAAACCGTGAAAATTTAAACACGCGAAAATAAAGCAATTTACGGTAGTCATTACCCTATTCCGCAGTCCAAACTCTTTACTCTCTATAAGCTAACCTGTCCCTGTCTAACCTATATACATAGAAGTACTATTTTTTTAAAATTTATTTGAACATATTTATACAGGGACGCTCGTTCCGCCAAAGGCTGTTCTTCCACGAGGCCCTCTTACAAGATAAAGTAATATACAAAATAATATACAGTAAGATACATACAATAAAAAAATATACATAACCGTATTCAGCACACACATTATACATATATGAACAGATCAATTAAAATAATATCTTTTGTAATTTACTTTCACTCATCAGCATTGCCACTTTGTTTTAAAAAGTTAGGAAGGCTGTTCCACACTGTAGCACCACTGTAAATAAAAGATCTTTTAAAGATATCCTTACGAGGAAAAGGAATAAAAACATTAAGTCCATTAGTCTGACGTTTTTGATACATATTGATGTTCTTCATAAGGGTTATTTGGTCACAAAGGTAGTTATGGGCTAAACCGTGCACACATTCATACATTGAAAGTCCGGTATGAAATCGCTGCCTCTCTGCTATAGTTTGCCATTTTAATTCCCTGACCAAGTCTTTGCCTCGTATATTTACAGAATCATAGTTACCGGGGATTACCCTAGCGGCAGCATTTTGTAATCCCTGGGCCATTTTTAGTCCCTTCATACTGCAAGTTCCCCATACTGTGTCTGCATAGTCAATGCAAGGCAATATCGTCGTCTTATAAATTAATTCCAATATTTTCTTCGGTAAAAACTTACTTAATCGTCTTAAAACAGCTAATTTTGACATAACTTTGACATGTAATTTTTGCAAATGTACGAATCAATTTACATGTTCGTCCAAATAAACACCCAAATATTTAGTATCACTAACTTTTTGTATTTCTTCGCCCTCCATATAAAGTTTGAAAAGTTCCTTATTAATTGCATTGGGTGTGACAAGCATAGATTTCGATTTATCTGCATTGACTGATGGCTTATTCCTAGTGTACCAATAACTAACATCATCTAAATTACCCTGTAAAGATTCATTTACTGCATGGAGACTTGTACCTGTGGAATAAATTGTGGTGTCGTCAAATTGTCGTCTATTTTTAATCTTGCACGCGTTCCTCTGTAAAATTTTGACATAGGGTGTATTAGCCCAAAATAAATTTAAGTGTCTTCAGCGAGTAACTACTCAACATGTTTCGGAGCCTTTTACCGCATGAAACCGGCAAGGAAACTCAACTTTTGGAGGTGCCGGCTTAAACGTCAAAAAGTAATGATTTAAACTATTCAGCCCGTTACGATGTGAATCCTTGCCTTGTCAAATTTGGTAATTATATCGAATCTGTATGCCCGGATATTTCCACACCTGAGACATCCTACAATATCTTAGCAATCTCTAGGCACTCAACAAAGGAGGTATAATAGAGTTTCAAAGTGAATTGGAAAATGTTTTTGCATAACTTAAGAACCAGGACAAAAACGTTATAGTAGTAGGAGACATCAATGTTGACCTTCTCAGCATTCAAAATGACAGCGCAAACGTTATATGAACAATCCAATTGTTCATAACTACACACCATGCATTACTTTACCAACAAGAATAACTGAAACATCATCCACACTTATCGATCATATTCACTTGCAGCTTGAATTAACAGGTATCAATGATCGTATCGTCACAGGAAATCTGTTAACAGATATTACATATCATCTACCAAATTTTGCACTTCTCGGAACTCCAGTTATAGAAATTATTAACAAAAGACCCCTCATTCAAATACTGAACGAGACGAACATATGCAGATTTCAATCAGCTTTGTCGGATATTGATTGAATTTGAAAACAAAACACCGAACGAAATATGCGATGAGTTTATCTCTACTTTTTACAAGTATTTGAAGACAATTTTCCTAAAAAAAACGCTCTCTTGAAAACATGCTAAAAACGAAAGCTGGGTGACATCAAGCCTGAGAAAATGCGTCTAAAAGAAAAACAAGCTTTACCAACGTAGGCTTGAAGAACCAACTGAGGAAGACCAAGAATTATACAACAGATATAGAAATACCTTAACACTTTCCAGTCTGTGTCCGCATATATGCGGACTCACACAGATGAGATAGTATCAATATAACGATTTCATATTTGTATTCCTCATGAAAAGACGTTTCCAACGAATACCAACATGTCATATCTACCATTAGCGGTTAGTCAACAGCTTTCCTCGGCGCAACGCGCCCAGAGCGCGCCGAGGAAAGCTGTTGACTCAGACTGGAAAGTGTTAATGGCTACATTGAGAAAAGCTATGGCGCTCCATTACAATGAGCTTTTCAAGTCAAGGAATCGCTCAGTAAAAAAATCAACATCCGGCAAAATAATACATCCAGACAAGCACAAAAAATCTGAAAAACTAATACTTGATAGTGAAACCATAACCAACCCAAACTGCATATCCCAACTTTTCGATGAGTACTTCAGTAATATAGGCAAAAATCTGGCTACGAAAATCCCAAATCACCCAGAAACTTTTCATGAATTCCAAAAAACCCCTCCCCCTCCAGAAACAATGTATTTAACTACAACTGACCCAGATGAAATTAAAAAGGCAATCATGAGATTGAATACTAAGAAAATGCAGGAACTGATGACATATCACCAAAAAACATATCGGGAAACAGTTAAACAGATAATACATCTGCTGGCAATGATTTGCAACGCCTCATTCAATGAATCAGTACTCCCTGGGGGGTGGAGGTGGGGGGTGGGAAAAACAAAGTAGCGTTGTTAGTTCCTTGGCACAAGCTGTCAATAATGCAAAACATTTTTAAAGTAACTAATTATGTAACTGATGAGGGCTGGGCAAACTTTCTGATATATTTAAGCTTTGATCGTGCCGTCTGTCTCCAAGACATAAGTGGAACTGGCTTACTTTTCAGATCTTTCTCAGTTATGTTGGGCTAAGTACCTGACAATTTAGTAACTTATAACCAAAGAGTACTCTTATAACCTACATTATTTGTTTATATTTAAACGGTTGCTTTTTACTTTTGTAAGTATGTAGTTTCTCATGACAAACAAGCAACGAAACGTTATTCCATGAAGCCGTTGCGTTGACATTACAAATTGCCTAAATTACAAAACGGCAGTAAAAATATGGGTCAAAGCAAATTTTGAGAAAAATGAAGTTCTATGCGAAAGTTTGCTGAAAATAAGCTGATGGTTGGTGTTACCACCTGCTTAAGCAGATTTGTTAAAGTGATGCAAATTCAAGTTAAAAGTGTGGTTTGTGTCAAATTCAGTATTTATCACCAGGCGTTATCGTCCGGTAGCATATCAGTGGTGTCTATTATATAATAAAAGTGACTTCAAAATAAAATAAAACGTAATAATTCTATGGAAGGATCATGTAATATCATGCTATTTAGAATTTATTTCTAGCAGAAAAATTTACTGGAAGTTTCCACCATATAATTTACCTGACAACTAGACATAGAGACTCTCTGTATATTTTGTTCATTTATGTTGCAAAAAGATACAATGTATTGTTGAGACACCCCCGCCAGCTGTGAAACGTCATAAAGATGGACACCCTTACCTTTTTTTCTGCTGAAATATATGACTTTGAAATGGTTTCAATATCTATTAGTTAATCAACAATATGAAAAGGACAAAAACTTATATTCATCCTTTATGCTGTCAAAATGAGGAAAGAATGGACCAAAAACGCAGGCATAAATTGACAAAATACGCTCAACAAAGACATTGCGCCTGGAGGACTCCTATATGCTGACACGGCCATCGTAATCCCATGTAACAGCTCAAGGCATCACAGGCACAGGAAAAGATGCAGCGTCAGGCCTACATCTTTGCTTAGTTGTCTAAAGATATACTGTTTAATGGCATGACTTATGTTATTGTTGCCAGTGTGCTGGTTGCTTGGATATGAAATGGCATACGGACTACATTGGAAATGATGGGATTCATATTGTCTTGTTTCAAAGGTTCTCCTTGTCGGAAGTCTTTTCGTTTCACTTGACAAGGCTGAGAAAAGTAAGCCTTTTGATCTGCAATAACATTCAGTGAGAATAAGGGCACTGTTTTTGAACAGTCTGTCTGCCGTGTCCGGACCGACTCAATTTTGTATCTCAGCCAGGATTTGAAAATAAAAGAGGTAAGAAAAAGCATCCAAGAAGAAACATGTAACTTTATGTAAAAGACTAATATTTTTAATTTGGATTTCTATGTGCACGCAGATGATAAATATTAGTATTTTATATTATCTTTATGGTTCATTTTTGTCCATAAGACATGCAATTGCCTCATTTCGCTACAAGGCGTCAAACTGGTTGCCCACTGTTTGTGCCACAAATTGATGATTGAAATATTAATTTAAACATATTTATTTATTCTGGATCACCTAATAGTATACATCGAGATACTAAAAAACAGGCTCTCCAGACATAGAGAGACACACAGAATATATACAATACACACAGGACAATACAATTCACGAAATGCTTTGTATGTACCACTCATTGTTACAATAATATTGAAAAATACACTTTCCTGAATGCTATGAAGTAAATACTCACAAGCAGAGACATGTCGATTAAAGAATGAGTACAAGTTATTGATCCAGAAAAATCCACTATGTCACTAGCTCGGTAACCAAAAAAGAAAAAATGACGACAGTCTTAGCCATAAACCGTATATTGACAGGATCAACATGTTAATCAAAATATGAATCGTCTGGAGTCAGAAATGAATTTTTGGACATTCAAATAATTTAATGTTAAGGTTTGCAGAAAGGTCATTGTTACCATGTATAAGATACCGGATAAGTATATCACTTGCCAAGATAGACTACAAGACTAGGATTCACACCTGGAGCTAGAATGTAACAAACCGTTTTTAAAAGGGATTTCCTGGGAACTGAATAATAGGGACATTCTAGGAAAAAGTGAAGAATACTTTCGTCAGGATTTAGACATTTACAAGCTGGGGACAGTATTATATTAAATCTGTGTAGGTGGGAATTTAGTCCGGAGAAGCCCAAGCGCAAACGGGTATGTATGATATTAGAAAATCGACTACCGTGTGAGTAATAAACAGGAACAGGATCTACAGACAATAAAGTATTTTTCAAAGTAGATTTAAATTTGGATAAAGTTGCAGAACGTCTTATGTCGTCGGGGAGATCGTTCCATAGTTCAATAGAGGAAGGAATGAACGAATTTCCGAACCGTAAGGAGTTAAACCTGATTTGTCTTTGGCTGCGTCGGTTTCTTAACTGGACAGTGGGCTGACCATTGTTATTCGGAACGAGATCCGAAAGATAAGCGGGAGTTTGACCATTAACAATTTTATAAAACATGATTAATTTGAAATATTGGCGTCTTTTAGCTAGAGTAGGCCAGCCTAATTGCTTAAGCATAAGATGACGGGGAGTGCGTTTCAGGGCTCCTAAACAAATGCGAGCTGCTTCATACTGAACACACTCGAGGGAATCAGAGAGAGTCTGTGAGCAATTGTCAAAAATTATACATCCATACTCTAAGATGGGTCGTACCATGGATTTGTAAAGCCGAATCAGAGTATTGCGGGATAACCTAAATTTAAGTCTGTGGAGGAGAGACAGACGTTTCCTCGCTTTTTCCGCGATTCTGGTAATATGGGCATCCCACTTTAGATTACTAGAAAGTGTAACGCCCAAATGTGTATGGCTAGTACCTTCTGGTATAACAGCATTGCCAAGGAGTAAAGGTGGGTGATCTGGCTTCTTATGTTTAGTGGAAAACAAAACAGCTAGAGACTTAATAGCATTGAAAGACATTTTCCACTGTTTGCCCCATGTAGAGATATGAACAAGATCTGCGTTCATCCGACCTGCAGAGGTAACGGGATCATGGATTATCTCCAGAATGCTAGTGTCATCAGCAAAAAGCTTAATATCACACACAATATTATCAGTTATGTCATTAATATAAACTAGGAAAAGAAGAGGCCCCAGAATAGAGCCCTGGGGTACCCCTGCCTGTACAGGAAGCAAGGAGGACGAAATAGAGGAACAAAACACCTATCTCGTTTCTGAAGCGATTTGCTTGTCCGTAATTCGTACGTAAATAAAAAAAAATAGCAAAGATTTATGATGAGGGCAGTTTCTCGTTTTGCGTTGTTGATCTAAATAGATACGCAATATCCGTGATTGCAATCAATAGTCGATACATGTGATTTAAATAGTTATATGTGACCCTCCACCACAAAATCAGGCATAAGGGCCCCCCTAACACATATGGAGTTATATACATTTTCTGAAAGCCTAAGCTCTGGGCTTTCTAATAATGTATAATTTAGGGCTGTAACTTAAAAATTCATAAAGTTATGGGCGTTCGAAGTCTGTCATATGAAGAATCACAAATTGGAGAAAATCGCATTTAAAGTTTTGGTACCCATTATATTCATTATCTCCCTAGCAACGTGCATTAATTTTCACTCAATTGATTTGAAACTTGGCAGGCATATATAACAGAGGCTATTCATCAGTTTTGTAAAGTTTCTTAAAGTTCAGTTAAGTACTTTGAAAAATAATTGACCTTGAAGAACATGGTCAAATTTGTAATTTTTAATAATTCATTATTGTCCGCTAATCAAAATTAAAAAATTTGAAACCCACAGATATAAACTTTCTTTTGGTTGACCTTACTATTCTGTACATCCAATACATTCTTACATGTGATATATATATATATATCTGCCATACAGATCATTTTCCTATTATTGAAACAAGAGATCAAAATATGAACAGAATAATTTTATTGCAAGGCGCCACTCACGATGTTGTCAAGTCGCATTATTCCTTGACATGCCAGGTAACTCCCACAATTATTCCTTTGCATGCCAAGTAACTACCACAACTAATAATTATGTACAGGCTTTTTCTCTGTGTCCATGTTTATTAGCCTTTCATTCAGTCATTCTGTAGTCACATTGACCAACAGCCTCACGTGGCCCTGGAAAAAAATCACTTTGGATGGAGTACTGCAAGGGTAAGTCTTTCACATTTTCTTTATCATTTCATTTTATTCACTATTTTCATAAGTTTTGTTTTAACAGTCTCAATTTTGTTATTGTACACCAAGGCCAGTCTGTACTAATGGTCTCGCCCACGTCCCCTTCCACGACCACGTCCCCTTCCACGACCACGTCCCCTTCCACGACCGCGACCATAGTTGGATGTAGCAGGGCTTTCACTGTCAGAGTCCTGCATTTCAAAGGAACTGTCCAAGTTACTCATTTCACTGTCACTTGTGCTGGACCTCCTTCTCTTCCTTGAGCCTCTGGCTGCTCCCCTACCACGACCCCTCCGCTGGGGACTACTTTGGTTGTCTGGAACCGCAACTGAAGTTGGTGGTGGGCACATGACATCTTGCCATTCCTCTGCCACAAACTGGCGTATGTTCTTGAACAAGTACCTCTGCCGCTGAATATCAAGGCCAGGAGGGGGAATGGTTGCTGCTGGTGTCCTTGGCAAGTCACCTGCCCTGGCAAACAGCTGGAACGCCACCTCTGGTGTGTCTGAAAATTCCCTGGCAAACACCATCCCCGGTTGTTCCGCATCAAAGCTGCAAGAATAACATAACAGTTATCATAAAATAGTATTGAGAATTTTTTCATTATACATATTCATACTTCATGTAATTATTCAAGCTGTAGAAATACAGTGCAGATAATATTTTAATGTCAATGTGAGTAGAAGGACTTCTACAGCATCACAAATCCACTGACTTCATCATAAAATATCCTGCAAACTGTGAGTCACAGAAAAACATCTTCACACATGTATAGTATAAATAAAAAGGTGTATTCTGTCATTGAAGCATTTATAAGCTGAAAGAATATTTACCGGAAATGATGGAATTTCTTGATGCCTTGCAGGGTCTTGCCATGGCTGCTGAGGTGGGTCTGCCAATCACCGACGGGAACGTTGCTGGTGCCATCCTCTGTCCCTACAAGCTGCGCTTGGTTAACACAAGCACTCCCGTTCACCACAGATGCCAGCTCTGACAAAGATGAAATCGCATGACGCCGAAACGCCTGCTTCAAAAGCCCAAAACACCAGTCGGGAGCAAACTTGGTGTGTCCTGCGACCAAAAAGTTGAGACTTATGGACTTGTGGAGCCCAACAGCAACTCTCCATGCCAAGTACCACAGGACAAAACGGTTCTTGTTTTGTCCTGAGCAGTTGTCACAGTGGAGTTGCAAGTTGGTTTCCCCAAGTCCATACTTCTCAAAAAAGAAATGCAGGTAGGACACAACCGCGTTTGAACCCTTACTGATGCTATGGGCCTCATCCACCAGGAAGTTCACCTGTCGTGGAATCCCCTCACAACATACGCCAAATATACCACACTTGCGAGGCACAAGAAAGTATACAGGCCCTGGCTGCAGAGGATTACTCGGCAAGTGCACTTGCTGGGCGAAGTCAAAGCTGTAGTGCATGGTCATGCTGCGGCTACAGGGGGCACTAGTCTGCAGCTCTTCAATGCCTTGGGCTTGGCATGTCACCTTAGCCTGCTGAACCATCTGGTTGTACACCGACCTTTCAAGCTGTGTCACCCTGAGATGTTCTTCTGCCCGCAGAAGTCTTAACGACTTGTCCTCTTCTGACACATTGGCGCTGCGGAAGATCAACGTGTTGTTCTGCTGGCATGTCCAGCAGAGGTCTGTCATTGGCCGACATGTCACTATGAAGGGGACCAACTGTTTCCACAGGCTGCGGAAGCTGCTTTCACCAACAATGCGGTTCCCTACAAGTACACAGGAGGAAAAAAGAAACATGAGAACAATTTTTGAACCATTTTGTATAAAAGTAATAAATGATACTACAAAGACTTCCCTCTACTTGAAAATATACCTGTGATTACATTTTGGTAGACAAACATAATATTTGATCTTGAAGTCATGAAAAAAGTGTATCTTTAATGACATTTTTAATCATCTATCTCATGAAAAAGTGACATGTTATATCTAATAAAGTTGTAAGTTATCAATTTACTTCATTTGTGCCTTACCTGTACCTTCTTGTGCTTGTCTGTACTGTTTATAAACATGTACTTTGGTGTGGGAGGATGGCAGCAGCTTAACATCATCCCTCTTAAACCCTGGTACTCTCCCCGGAAGTAAAAGAGCGTTGTTGATCATAATTTAGTCAACAATCCATATATTATATGGATTGTTGACTAAATTATGATCCTTGCGAAGTGCTGCAATTGACTGTGGCATGTGATGGAGAGTCGCTTTGCAGGGTTACTGAAACTTATTAATAATTGATCAAACCCGATCTTGCTTAGATTCATATAATAACATTCATCACGCAAGGTGTGTTTATGTCATCTGCACCCTTTGCACTGCATGGAGCCAAACATAAGCAGGATTGGGTCTGTTGAACATTTTGATGAAAGATGATGTAGAACCTGAAAAAGACTCTGGAAGGTGGAGGGGTGGGCGTATGAGTATTGTAAGCACATTTTTTTTCTAATACCCCCCCCCCCAATACACACACACACCACACATTATATATATATATATATATATATATATATATATATATATATATGTATATATATATATATATATACATATATATATATATATATATATATATATATAATTACAAATTGCCTTTTGTTGAAATATTGTTTTTTGCCTCAACTTATTAATAATTGCAGTGGTGTTACATATATACATGTATATATGTGTGTATTTTTGTGTTTGCGCCTGCGCGCGCGTGTGTGTGTGTGCTTAATTAAATTACAGATAGAATACGTATTAAAAATGCCGTATGGTTGGTTTAAACATATTTTATTTCAAAGAAACATGGATTAGGAAACAAGCTGTAAGGCTTTTATAAATCCTTCTCCATAACTACACAGCGTCACTTGATGAAACCGAAACATAATTAAACAGGAAGTACAAATGTAGAAAACAAGTAAAGAAAAAAAATGAAAAAAAGAAAAAATGGCGAGGACAATCACTTAATCTCTACTAAATCTCTTTGTTTTTATAATGTACATTTCTACTCTGTCAAATAACTTAGTGTTCCAATCAATGGACTTGTTTGTATCACCATACAGCAAAATGTCCCTTTTAGCAGTAATTTCTGGCTGAAAAGTCCTGGTAATTCCGTGCGGGGTTCATTGAAAAGAGAACATTCTGTCAAAAAATGGAAAATGCTTTCCACTGGGGCTCCACAAGCACATCTTTGGGTGTCGATGTAACCGTATTGGAACAGCAAATCATTAAGAGGGCTGCAGTTCAAGCGCATCCTCGTATGTTGGACTTGGCCGAATCTATTTTTATCATAAAAGTACGGGGGGGACGCTATTATGTTACCATTCAGTTTATTTTTGAATGCTTAAATTGTTTCAGAAGTTTTAATCTCTTGATCCAGGTTGCGCCAGTTGCGTATGGTAGCGGGGAAAAATATTTGTTGCGCTGTTCGGACCTACAAAATATTAGAGGTGTTTCGTTACTGTGTCTTGTGTTGTGACCGGTGGCAATAGATTCTGGAATCCTATCCTGTAGGTAATGTGGGGTGAAACCATTTACGATCTTGTAAAAGTGTATCAATTTGTGTTTCTCTCTTCTGTCTTTCAACGGTTCCCATTGTGTTTCCTTATAAAGTAATCTGTTACTTGTGGTTTGAGTGCCACCGGTCACGACACGTGCGGCCGCTAACTGCACCTGTTCAAGCTTATTGGAGCATGCAAGGGAACAATTGTCCCAAAGAATGTCGCCGTACTCAAGGAGGGGCCTGATAAACACCATGTCCATTTTTTCCAGTCACTTTCTATTTAAGGTGTATTTCATGGCACGAAGGCAGTCTACACGTTTCATAGCTTTTACATATACAGTGTCAAGGTGATTTGTCCAGGTGCAATCAGATGACAACATTACGCCAAGGTGCTTATGCGAGTTTGTGCCCGTCACGCGGCAATTTTTCAAAAATAGTGGATAATTTTCATAATTTTGAGACCTTGAGCAGGTCATGGAAAATGTTTTACTTTCATTTAGGCTGATAAACCATTGAGCAGCCCAAACGGATATTGCTGAAAGATCTCCGTTTAAGGTAAGGCTCGCTATATCGTCGTCACTTTGGTCAGCAATGACAAAAAGTGACGTGTCGTCTGCAAACAGCCGAATGTTTGATTCAACTGTGCTTGTAATGTCATTAATATAAATTAAAAACATCAGAGGTCCTAATATTGACCCTTGAGGTACACCAGCTCTTACGATACGCCAAGATGAGGACTGTCCATTTATTACAACACGTTGACGTCTTTTCTCCAAATAGCTTTTGCACCAGGCCAGCAAGTTTTGTCTGATGCCGATGGATTCAAGCTTGTGGAGAAGACCTTTATGCCACACGCGATCAAAAGCCCGCGAAACATCCTAAAAAGCAAATTTGACGGCTTTCCCTTCATCCATGGCTTCGAGCACAATATCATAAATCTCTAATAATTGTGAAACAGGAGAATCTACATTTTGGTAAGCAGACTGAAACCGTGTAAGAATATTATTTTCGATACAATGATTGAAAATAAACTTGAAAACACACCTTTCAAATATCTTGCTAACACAACTAAGCAGAGATATTGGACGGTAATTTTTTTGTAAATTGCTTACTTTCTTTTTTGTGTAATGGATTTACATTTGCGCTTTTCCAATATTGTGGAAAAATGGCGCTTTCTAAAGACCAGTTAAATATCATACACAACTGCCGTATAATAATTCCTACACGATGTCGGTACACATGTATTCTCTCTTTTAACAAGGAATCGTTTGGGGGTATTTGGTGCGATCAAATGAATAATAAAGAAGCTGTCAAGAGTATTCATCTAGCCTGGTTAATCGTCCATAGATACGAGATAAATAGATGGATAATACGCAGTATATATTTTAGCTATTATAATGATGACCGATAAGTTGAATAATGGTAATCAAATCAACAAGTAAATTTCGCAGAAGACCTTGTGAAACTACAGGGCAAGGCTTACGTCAAAACTTGGGTACTTTTGATTCTTAACGTTATGTGCAGGGGAGGATTGACATTAAGCTTCATAATCAAAACAATTCTAGGCTCTTTATCAAATGGTTGTATTTCCATGGTCCCATTATATAAATGCCAGTTCACTGCTAAGCAATTTCCGATTCTATTACCTTCACTTAAAGCCTGGATGTTACTAAATAGCATCATATTTTTGGGTGACAGCACAAGCACAAGGTCATATATGGAACGCATACCATCTCTCTCTCTCTCTCTCTCTCTCTCTCTCTCTCTCTCTCTCTCTCTCTCTCTCTCTCTCTCTCTCTCTCTCTCTCTCTCTCTCTGAGTATACCTGTCTACCTATTAACCATAATTCCTATACCAGCAGGCAACACCACCTTGACAATTGAAAGCAAAAGTGATAAATGTAGTGATATATGTTGAGTTAGAGTAGAGAATGGTTTGATGGCGTAATTGCTGAAGGAAAAGGAAGCAATTTAAACAAGTGCTTCATCAAACCAATGCTCTCCTACAGACAAGTGCTAGCTTTTTTAACGAGAGTAGTTTTATTGTGCTTGCTGGCCCTGCGGGTGCCAGTGGTGACAGGTCGCTTATTTATGCTCAATGATTATAGCAGACTAAGCTAATGTTTGACATATCAATCAGGAGAATCATTACCCTGTCCTGATAAAGTGCGCTTTTATGTATACTGGATCGCTGTTTAGTTTAAAAAAAATCCGATTGTTCTTTGGCAAATTTGTGTTTTAAAGGCCGTATTGCCGAGAATGATATTGAGCTATGGTGGGGTGTGCCGTTATTTCCGGAGAAATATGGCACTTCAATGAATAGTTATTATCATTGGACCCCCGCCTCCAACTACCCTTTACAACAAGGATAGCACGCCACACGTCCTGATCTCCACAAAATGAGCCAGACGTGTGAGCAAACTTTCAAAAACAATTTTATAAACGCACTTAGCAAACTTCAACGGAAGATCCCTAGTGAATATTGGAAACTGATAAAGGAAGGTGTGGTGCAATCAAAATCAAACCCATCTGAGAAAATCGATGCGCAAAATGAAGTGACGACTTCCATTTTTTCTTGAACTTGATGTCAAAATTAGTTAATGGGAAATAAAAAATGTATTGCTGCATTAAAAAAATCGTATATCTGGAACAGATGGAACTGTGAATGATACGATCAAATCTTGCAGAAATACATTACTCCGTGTTTTAGAAAAGCTCTTTAGTATGATATTCACGTCTGGGTACATCATATGTCTACGGAACATTAGTCTCCGTAAAGCTGGCTCTGTTGTAGGCCCCCAATAAATATAGGTGCATCTCTCAGTTGCACATCAAAATTGTGTACTGTAGTCATGAATAGGCGTCTGTGCAATCACAAGGAGTGCCCCTTTAATAATAATTTTCAGATCGGGTTAATGAAAAATGGTTGCACGAGTGACCACATAATTGCCCTTCGGTCCCAAAGATAGATATGTCAAAGTTGCTGCGAAAATGTCTTGAATGATTGCTTTGACTATCTGCGAAAAGCGTTTGATATGGTGTGACACGATGGGGTATTGTATAAATGTTGAAAATGCGGAAGAGGAGAGTTAATGTATGGGGGTCTGAAAGGCCCGTATGACAAGTCATGTGTTCGAATAAAGTTTACTCTAGAAAATATTTTTAAGAAATGAGGTAAAACAAGGCTGTGTCCTGAATCCAACGTTATTCAATTAATTTATTAATGACTTGCCAAATATTTTTGCAGAAGATTGGGACAGTTATACAGAGAAAAATTCTACTGTCCATTTCATGCAGACAACCGTGAACATATTTTTGAAAAATGAAAAATGGTTTAGAATGCTGCCTAAACTACTTACATTCATATTTGAAAAAAAAATGAAACCTTACATTGATGTAGGGAAATTAAAAGGCATCATGTATGAAGGTATTTTTTTTTTTATTTGCAACCAAACCTTCGAGACAAGAAGTACACCTATCTTTGAATATTTGCGTCAAACGGAAATTTAGATAACTATGCGAAAAAGCAAGCAAGTCTCCTGGTTGTTTAAAATGAACTTTATTTGGCGAACAGAAGATACTCCGTCAGATTTAGGTTCCTCCTAATTTTCGTTATGCATCAGAAACATGGGTAGATACGTAATATCCTCCTCATATTGCATTGGCACGGACGATATAACTCGTTTTTAAGGCCGAGTTTGAAAAGTTTTTTTTTGAGATTCGTCAAATGTGTCTCAGGAGTAAATCAAAAAGGTTGCAAAACAGCAGTAGTGAGTGACCTCGGAAATTACACATGGTCCTTGAATATATCAGGAAGTGTTCACTAAACCTGATATCGGATTAGAAATTCTGATCTTAATAAATAATTGTATGATGTTTGCACGAGTAATTGTGAAATTGTATAATCGAACAACTCGAACTGGCTAAAAACAATAAAAACTACTCGTGTATTAAGTAGTTTTTCCTTGCCAAATACTTTTGGACCTGTATCCACGATGGGGCAACCTTCTCCCCTAAGCTCCATCTTTCACTCACAGGAGCGCTTGGCATGTCCGACTCGTGCTGTTACTTAATCCTTAACCTGAGAACGACTTCGGTGTCTGATACAAAATCCCTATTCTGGGGCCCACCACTGCCTACACCTGGTAACTGTACGGCGTTGTATTTACATTTTCAGGTAATGCTAACTCTAGAAAAGCCCAATTCTATATTTACATTACATTAATTCGACACATTAACCTTCGCTAAACATCAATCACGCAGATATTTTGGGTACTACCTCTTCAAAATTACAAATCGGCTAACCCACAGCCACTTGGCTGCCATTTTGAAAATCGTGGAGCATCAATAATGATATGCTGTGACCACGATTCATTTTGATATCCAAATCGAAGGGGGGGGGATGACTATCCCGAAATGCATTGCGCCATGTTCAAAACGTTGCCTGGTCACAAACTGGTTTGCCACCTTGTATTTGGACTCGTACCTAACGATGATAACTGCTTCAGACACAACCCAGCAGACAGATTAAAGTTGAGATAGTAAGTTACGTTTTAATAGTGCTTTAACAACCGGTTTTCCTGGTAATTCGGAGAACAGACAGTGGTACCCAACGAAATATTACGATAATGGTCACCCATGGACCTATTAACGAGAGATCCATGGATCACCGAACAGTAGGGGTTATGCGGAAGCCTATTTCACTGAGCAGCCATGGCTATGATGCAGCTTTGCGGTTCCCCCGGCCTAGGTTACCCCCCCCCCTCCCCCGCCCATAAGCTGAGTTGAAATATTTTGTTTGAGTTCACTTTACTGCAGAGTAGGGGCAGACGACGGCCACTTTCTCGATAAAATCTTCAAAACTTGGTCTACGCTGTTTGACTGAACAACCTTGGCCATGCAACTTTGCGATTTACCCGGCCCAAGTTCACCCTCCAACCAAGCTACAATAAAATGCTGTGTTTGAATTGACTTTAATGCAAAAGAGCGGCACACGACGGCCATTTTCTGCATAAAATCTTTCAACCAGGGTCGTTAAATTATAAATGAGGAAGGGTGGCTTGAAACTGTTGTGATTTTAACATGACCTGTCTAATAAAAATTACTTAGGGTCGCGCCTTTTCATTAGGGTGCGGTCTGGTAACCGGAACCACACATATATTTTTGTAGGGCCTCCGTTAACTTGGACATTTGCTGAAACATGTTTAAAATGGATGCTCTTTCCTCTTTTACACATTACCTCCTTTGACGCCAGTTTAATTTGTTACCTGGGCACTTGTTTTTTGAAAAGAGTTGAATTGTAATAGCAGTTTTGTGAAGAAACTTTGCCTTTGCGATGAGGCATATATAATTTATTCACTATTTTATCAAGCGGAATTGCAATTCATTTGGTAGCCGGTTTCGTCAAACATTGCTAGAGTCGGTGCCAAGCACTCCTCATGGCGTAACTGCCACGGGAAATGACCAAAGTTGGCGCTCGGGAAGTTTAGACTGGTATATAAATAAATCGGATACAATTTAAAGCCTGCTGCACGTAGGCCTATGATTTCAAATTCAGCTGGTTTTCAGTTTGTATTTTAATTCACTGTCTTAGCTTGCAGCGTATACTGCCGGTATTGCCCTTTCGCAACCAAGCAAAAGGGGCGTGTCGTAAACTTCAGCCTGCCACTTATATAGGAGTTTTCGCACAATGACTTTTGAAAAGCATCCCTTACCAGTGTACACTTCCCAAGAGCTAGCATTCGTGCCCTTCCGAGACAACTATGGCAGGGTCAGTGTGGGCACAGACTCAGTCCATGTTGCACTGGCAAAGACCGGCTTTGTAGTAACCCGGCCGTGGCTCATTCCTGAATTTCTTTGTCCTTCTCCTTTTCTAATCCTACATCTCACCCACCCACCCACGCCCCGTCCTCGGTAAGTTCCTCTTCACAAAGGGAACAGCTAAAAAGTGAGGTCCAGCTCATTCTCTGCGTCGCAACTGCTCATGCTCTCTCTGTCATCATCCTCCCCTGTATCAAACACTCCTTTCCGTGGCATCACGACCCACAGCCCTCTTGATAGCCAAAAAGCGCGAACTTGTAAACTTCAGGCCCATCATGGGCAACAAAATTCTTTTGCAAATAAAGTTATTTTCCTCTGTAAATATGGCACATTTTCTTCACAAAAGTGCTATAACACCCCGAGCCCTTCACTTTATACACAATGTAAATCCTTTGGCGTTTGGTTAACTGTAAATAAATTTAGAACAATAGTGTTGATGAATTTGGCAAATTCTCTCCTCGTTTAACCGAATCAAAAAATGTTACAGGGGAAATTTCTCATCCAATAGCAGAGTGTGATCTCCCGAACAGCTTAACCAGATAAGAAATTTAGAACGTATCCAAAATTCAACTCAAAAGTTGATATAAATTAATATTTGACAGTATTAAAGAATGTAAATAAAATAAAACACTTCATTCGATCGTAAATAAGTGCACATAACTTGGAATATATATATATATATATATATATATATATATATATATATATATATATATATCGAAAAAGTGGACAAAAATGAAAGTATAAGCTCTCAATTATTGCGTATTTATTCATGTTTGGAGGTGGAAGATAAATTTCATCGTGTTCTAACTTGTCAAAAGTGCAGAAAAGCCGGAAGAATATTTGATACCTCGGGTGAATTTATTGTCGATTTCAAAGGTTTAACTGTGGAAAACAAATTTCGGAAACTTACGAAAAATGAAGAGATTGAAATAATTTGGCAAACTGGGAAATTTATGATGGAGATTGTAAGAATAGGAAGAAAATAAAAACATGCATTCTCCTGAAGCTGACCTTTTTTCCTCCCCTTGTATTGTATTGTATTGTATTGTATTGTATTGTATTGACTAATAAATTATCATGTATTGCAGAAATGGTGAAGTTCAATAAAGCTACCCATTCATTCATAAAACCACGATAGTCGAAATTGGCACTCTGTTGACAGATTATGGTAAATAACTAGCAAATCTCAGTGACCCCTTAAGTCAACCCCAGTAACTCACTGACTTTTGAGGTTCCAAGAATTATTATTTTTTCTTTACACTTGAACAATTTTGTGTTTTGTGCGTGCGTGTGTGTGTGTGTGTGTGTGTGTGTGTGTTTTACTCCAAGCGTAGGCCCGCCAAATGTGTATTCCTTGCCCTATGAACATCGCCAAATAATAAGAAAAAAACAGCAAAGAATCGTCGAGTCACCTTGTTTACACATGAGAACTAATCTAGTGCCTTGAAATGACAAAACTGTTCTTTTTCTTAGTTTATTCCAGCAATACTACCAGGTGACGGAGTTTAAGTAGGCCCTTTTTAGAAGGAGAGTATGGCCTCTTTCTCCGGTTTTTTTTTTTTGTTTAATTGTAAATATTTGTTCTGAATGAGCGAAATATGGAGAGCACCGTCTCCGTCAATGCCGTATTTGTTCCGGGAATATTAACCACGAGGCGCTAATACATTTCATAGAACATGAAAAGAACAGCTGTGGGGGGTCGATGGTGACGGGGGCACTGAAGTTTGAACATTGGGCAAATTTCACAACGGCATTTCTCCAGACGCCTACCAGGCGGCCCATGACATGTGCCAGCCGGAACCTTGGCCATTTTGACTATAAACAACGATCCCATTTACATGAAACTCCACTTTATAAGGACTGCTTAATCACTGCTCGGTTTATGTCACATCACAGTTCCAAGTAAAAAATTGCAATGTAGACGAGAAATGTTCACAGTGAGTAAGAATCTGTGTGCGGCCGGCTAATATAGCCCTCAGTAACCAGAAAGACTATTTCTTGTGTACCGTTCTGGCTGAATCACAGATAAGACACCAAACCTGTTTTCGAATAAGTACTGCCTATCAAAGTTAACATTGTGAAAAATATTGACGGGAACATGTTAAAATGTATTTTTTTAAAAATAAACATTTGAAGTTTTGTGGGAATCGTGTTTAGTGTTAGACGCCTATTCATATTGGGAAAAAAAATCTTTACACGTTCAATCAAGTTGAATGGTGTGTGCACAGAATCCACGTGTGCCTGTGTGGCTGGCTTTAAAAGATTCCCTGGAATTTTTGCCATCAGTGCATGTTTTGCAGATATGAAAAGCTAAGATTCAGGTAGCAATATTTTGGGATCGTTCTATAATTGAAACCACATGTTTGGCAAACAACACAAGATATTAACTCTTTCAGTGCCAAATTTTGGACTGCGTCAACAGCATTTCTGGGCGCGCATTGAGCGCAATGCGCCAATTGCGGGTCGAGAAAAGCTATTGACCCGGGATATTCTCCATGGAACTGAAGACATGATGGTACTTGATGGAAAGGTATTTTTACGGGGAATACGAACCTGGAATCTGCATAATAATTTATACTAATTTGACTTAAGTTGATAGGCTTTAGTTGTGGTTGCTACTGAAATAGTTAAAATCCTGGACACATTTTTAACGCATACTAGTGTTGATTACATCTCTGAAAATGTTTGGAACTTGAATAAACTTCTGAATAATTCTATAAACATTTGCACAGTGGTCTGACATTAGACATGCTTGCGATGAATTTAATTAATTTAACTATTCAACAGCCAGGCCAAACAGTTGAAAGTGTCCTATTTGGAATATTGGGACATTTCCTTTCCCGAAAAATATGTATGTATATATATATATATATATATATATATATATATATATATATATATATATATATATATATATATATATATATATTAGGGATCCCTCTCTCTCGGTTTCAATGGGATTTCACACATACTTGTAGAGGGTTGTTGGGAGAGAAAGAGAGGTGGCTTAAATTGGTATATATATATACACATATATGTAGATATACAGGCTTTACATATATATATACATATATATATATATATATATATGTATATATATATATATATATATATATATATATATATATATATATATATATATATATATATATATATATATATACCAATTTAAGCCACCTCTCTTTCTCTCCCAACAACCCTCTACAAGTATGTGTGAAATCCCATTGAAACCGAGAGAGAGGCATCCCTACCCCGTGAAGAGTACTTTATTTTCTGCAGCACCGTCATAAAAGTGATAACAGTTGTTGCATATTTCTGCTGAGGCATACAATGACCAGAGTTAAATCAAGAAATGCAATTAGGAAGTATCACAGCAAGCAAGAGTACCCTAGTGGGAGAATTTTATTTCTTATCAGAGTATATAGTTAGCATTACTAGACACAAGGGAACCCATAAAAGCTGTTATCTAAACCCGAGTTGGCCTGTGGAGCAATTGGGATAAGATTGTACAAACCACAATGTGTGCTCATTTTGCTACTGCTATAAATGTTTAATTTTAAACTGAGAATTCGGACCCATAAATATTTTTGCCACTGAAGTTCGTGATTTTCTGGATAGTCCTGAACGTAAAAAGTGCAGAAAACTGTCTGCCTGGGAAGTTTTAGTGAAAATAATTGACAAAGAAAGTGCAGAAAAATTGAGGCAAGATTAAAAAAAAAATTAGTATCAATATTCATTTGCACCATTGCGCATGTATATAGCAGAAATAGTTTTACATAGAGCATGTAGAGAGATGATAAGGTGGAACAGGAGTCAGACATATCACGTGTGCAAAATAAAGATTTGAAATGCCAAGAGAAGAAGCACGAAACTTCCATTACGTCAAACAGACAAGGAAAGCGCTCCCAGGCCTCACGCAGTCATAATTTGCTTTGTCAATAACTAGATGTTGTCATTCAATTTGGTCTCATCATTTTCTATTCAGGCAGCAAACAGGGGGAAAAAAAGCAGTTTAATAGGTTGCTAGTCCTGTCACGTGTAAAGTACCCGTGGATCGTTGTTTCCTCATTATTTGAGAACATCACTGTTTCATCTCTCTCACGTTGCTAATTTCGCATGTAATACGTAAAAAGTATATCATGAATGTGTAGAGTTCTCTTAAAATGGAAATTACACTATCTAGCTGATTGTGTATTTTTTGTCTCATTATGCAATCAAACGTGATGTAATTCCTTGATATAAATTGTGGGCAGTCCCAACAGGGCATTGTTTCATGTCTCTGTACAAAAACAAGTGTAATAGGTAGCATGTGCAATCTGGACTACTGTTTGTGCAACATTTTTTGTGGCTTGGCCTTTTTTTCTGTAGCGCTACGCGGATCATCGAGGAGTTTGATAACACATGGCACGATATTTGATCAAAATTAATGCCTAAACGGAGACAGAAACATGAATGATTCTGCAGACATTTCAATTCAAGCGCGGGGCAGGCTTGTCATTATACCAGTTGAAACAGAACCTGGAGGCAGGCAAAATATGGGATCAAAAGTGAAACGTGCGGCGCACTAGCAAGCAACACTTTTAAAGGCTTTTGCCTCGAGGTTTCTCTCCAGTTCTATGCTCTGCCCATAATAGTGAATAAAACGGCCCACAGCGTAAAGATAGTCAATAACTTTTGGTTGTGCGCTCTGTCCTTCACATTAAATGTGAAAATGTGTTTAACTATACCACCTAAAAGTACGCTAAAGCAGAACTACATGGGATCATGCACATGCACTGAAAAGGAACGTGTCGACGTAAATATGCGTCCACATCCACAGATTTCCTCTTGTATCAAATGGCACATTGCAGTTCCTTGACACATTTGCCTTATCTTGAACGCTCTTTTCATTTAAAAGTGCTGCCTGTTGGTGTTCTAAGTCCCTTCTCTCTTCTTTGAAATATACCTCAATGCCCTGTTCTTGGTTTTTGCCTATATTGATGAGAGAAAATATGTACAGATATATCAGGCGTTACTCTAACAGTTTGTAGTTCACATTTTATTTTTTAGCCAATCATTTAGGAGGCTTGGGAGCAATGCAATAAAAGGTGAAATTGGTGTTTCTTCTCTTTTAATTTTGACACAAATTTCCAATGTAGGGAGATGTTTAAATGAGAAAAAAAATAAAATAGCTTCATTATTTATCTGCATCCGTATGTAGATGAAGAAAGGGTTAGGCTAATATAGTTTCTTTGAACAAACTGTTAGAAAGGTCTGCTTATCATGCGCAGGACCTAGAAGTTATTGCGGTTCCAAGCCATCCCGTTGTTTTTATGCTCCTCGAGTGGCCCGTGCCTATCTTTGGCATCTTTTACCTTCCACCAAATATGATTTTCTGTCGGCACGCAGTAAAGACCGAAAATGTTTAGCCGGTAGGCAACTACAATGGGTTAAAACTGTTGAGCTAGGGTATTCAGTGCAGCCATGTTATTGGCTAAGGGTTTTTGGCGGCAATTTAGGCCGATAATGATTGGTTCGTGTGACAGTTTGAGCTGAGTATTTATATTCGAGAAGGGATTAAGCTTTCATTCCACGCTTACCAATTCAGTAGATCGACTTTGAATCTATAATTCACAAAGTAAAGGACATGATTTGGATCCATTTTGAAATAGATTTACCTTACGCTTTCCAGAGTTTTTGGCCATCTTGAAATAAATTGAGATGTGTTTTGTCTCTGGTTTTGGTGCGGGGGTATTATGCGGACGGAAACGAGGTATTGGGACGCAGGATATCGTTAGAGCATTGATTAATGTTTGTAATATAGTTATGATGGTTGACCATTGCTAAACTGAAAATATACGTAAGATATGCCAGATTGTCAGTTACATACCAGCCTATGTTCAATTCAGTGTCCAAAAAAACATCTACGTGCGTAAGCATACTATACATATACATGCACATATTGACTTTGTTTTATTCTATTCTGTTGAAAAAATGTCGTGTATATTTTCCCGAACGACGATGTCGATTTTTGTGTGGTCTTACAAAATGACACATTCAGGTATGGACGATTCGAAAATCCAAAATTAATCAAGTCCTTTCACTACCATAATATCAGATGCGTTATCACAGTTGCGTCTTCCATGTCATTATTTTGATACTAATTATCAAAAATGCCACGAAGAGCTACTTTTGAGGGCCGATACAGCCATGTGAAGTAACTTTGACTTTGTACGCATGAGGGATCACATCACCACACACAGCTTTGCCTCCACTGATCCTAGCCACGGGCCAGTGCAACTGTCAGATGCGAGGGTCACAACAGGCACGGTCACGTGTCTGACCACGTTCGAATTCCCTTTTCGCCGTTGAGAAAATCACGTTGGAAAAGTGGAAAATATAAGGAACAACAAAGAATTCAAAAGTCCAGCATTTCCACTTAACCTATCTGACCAGGCTGGAATCCCCTTTCCGCCGTTGGGAAAATTAGGTTGAAAATGTGTGAGGAACAACAAAGTATTCAAAAGTCTAGCATTTCTAGTCACAAATAATTGCGTTTCAAAGGAACCTCTAATTAACAGTAGATACGTTAGACATGCGTAAGACTTAACAGTAGGTTCGTTGAACGCAACAGTACATTCGAAAGAAAGAATCTACGACGAAAATCAAAGATACGTGAGCATCTGATTTAATCTACAAGAATATCTCGGATTTTGTTTAAAAATGACTACTATATTTTGCAGCTGATTGAAATTTTAGCAAAATAGTTTATTTCAACTTTGATAGGCTGTAGGCAGTATTGTTTAATACTTATTTCAATCATTAAAATTCATGGATAATTGCATTGGTGTCTTGTTTTAATCCTAAAATTGCAAATGCTACGTTTTTGTTAATGGTCATTTGTGTATACTTTGATTTACTGACACTTAAAAAGACTTTGTCTTCCTTTAGGATCAGTCACTTGGTGACATCCGCACCCTAAAAAGAGAAATAGATCAGTGGGGTACATGTCTGTGTAAATGCCTCAGCGTGTTTGACTTTACATTTGGCTAGGCGAGTGTGCCGAAGGTAGTGGGTTCGAATCCCATACAGGTCGACATAAATTTATCGTATTTTTCACTTTTCAATTGTCAACATGGTTGAGAGCAGGTGACCAACACAATGTATTATGTACTTCAATGTCCCAGATTCGGGGACCAAAGCCCAGCATAAAAGGAATACGGGGAAATATATTCATGTGCTGACCAAAGAACGGGCTGGTCTTGAACCAGCAACCGTCTGCAGCAAACATGAGGTACAAATTTGCTGAGGCTGTTGGTTGTTAATGTTAATCGCATGTCCGTGTGTTGTGTTGTGTACAGGTAGAATGGTAATTGATCATTAACAAAGAGCAGGTGCTGTCAGGATCGGGCTTGTGTGCATAAAGGAAACAATACTGTATTAGTGACTGGTGTTGTGGGAGCAGATGACCTGGTGGTTCCGCTGCACACTTGGCACTAATTGAATCTTATTGCAAACGTATTTGCTGTCTTCAAAAGAGTGTTAACCATGAATTGTATCAAAAAATACTATAACGAAATAAACTTATGGCGAATCACATTTGAGGCAACACTGCGCCAGCCAGATGAGGATTAACAGCGCAAGGATATAACATTAGTACATGTGACTATCAACTTAAACAAATTTTGGGCACAGATATTGCTTCAATGACACAAATGTTCACTTTTTCTACGGATCGAGGGTTATAGTAACTCCCCTTCCCATTGCATAGTCCGACCATCTATAGTACAATCAACAGGTCTCCGTGATGCTCACGAAACCCAAACCTAGCCTCCCTCTTGCTAACTGCCTGGTGTTTTAACCCTAAGGATCTTGTGCATCGCCGCATGCATTTTTTCATTCGAGATACCATATTTAATTTGACATGGTAAAGGCCGTCTGCTTTTCTCATACTGTGTCGTAATTTTTTGCAATTTTCGGGGTTATTTTTTCTTCTATTAATTTTGGTCATCATAAAAGCTGTTGACTCAGACCCCATGTGGCCAAAGAGCTTGATATAATCCTGACTTTGATCCTAAAATTTAATAGGTCCACCTTTGACCCTGAATAACTTAATTATTGGCTTAATTTATGAACCAAAATTTCAAGGAATAATCATTCTGTGTCCTGCTATACAATACTAACTCTATTTTTAACATTTTCATTTTATTAAATTAATCTTAGTTGGATCCTGTACTTTATCTTTTAAGCTGGATCAACGTCTAGATCAAAATAAGATTAAGCCATAATCCTCTGGGAGAACAACACCAGGGATTTCCGATTTCTCTGCGGAACAAATCACTACTTTGCGAATACTGGTGCCTATATGTAGGCGTATGGTCCAAAGATATGGAATCAATCACATTTTTGACAGTACAAAGCATAGAAATATCAGAACGATATGGATATTTATTCCACAAGCTGCGCTCATATTCACAAAGAATTTTAATCAGATAAAAGTTTTGGCTCAAAATTTAAATCAACTTGTTTTTGCCCCACATTCTTTCTTTAATCCATGGTCGCATGAACAATTTTTGAGTGAACCAATCTCTTTTATGCCTATTGCACTAAGCATATCATTAATATTTCAGGATTGGGGAAACTGTGGGGCCGCCAGCTGCTGACAGAATCAAGTCAGATTCATACAGCAGTAGGAGACAAGACTGCTGCTTTTAACGAATATTTCACGCAAAGCACGATGGACCAGATTTTATAGTGGACATTCCGATATACTTTATACACTGTCTAAGATAAGGTTCCATATCGACCTGGACATGAATGTTTCCTCCGCAAATATAACGTAGATACATACTAACCGAGGATAGTCCCATTTCAAGTCCAAATAGCTTTCTGTTCCCTGTAGCTTCCTTGTATCAAGTTATCGTTTAAACATGCAGGGAAAACAGAAACCTGCTTGTTGCGGTGTATAGGTTTCATGATACGGGAAAAAGCCAAAATTACAGAAAGCACAAGATTTGACTGCCCTATGCGACATGGATCAGGATAGCAATACTTCAAGTGTCCATGACAATATCGTTTTGGAATATTCTCAAAAATGATCAATGACTGAAAGCCGAGGTAAAAACCATACACAATCTTGACCAGTAACATTTCGTTGGCATGAAGTACCCATCGAGTCAGCGTAGTAAAATAGACTTTAACGCCCTTAGGCCCGTACGTTATCCTTCTCTGCATTTGTCGCAACGGTTATTTTTTTGGGGGGGGGGGGCGGAGGGTTTTTTGTTTGTTTTTGTTTCAATTTTAAATCATCCTAAACATACGCCAAAGGAATATTACATTTAAATATACACTTATTTTAGAGCTGGCAACGCCCTCATCGATACGGATAGATCTCGCCCCCAGCGTATGGTCACAACACATAGTTTATCTAATCTACCTCTTCTTGTCAATCACTGATTTTCCAATGAAGAGCCAAGTTCGGCATTTTAAAGATGCTTTGTAACAAATAAGTTGGTCGTATAGGCCTATCATAATGCAGGGCTGTTAAAAAATTGTACAGAATGTTCCGGATACCCGTGGGATCTTTTGATGAACTCAACAAAGGATCAAAAGGACTTTAATTTTCACTAAGACACTATATCATAACAATAATTAATACAGAGTTACAATTTGTAGTCCTAGTTGTATGGTACACTTAGTCATGTTTTGATTGCTTTGGCTATGAGTAGAGTCCACAAGTACTGATTTAACGGCAGACTAAATGTACTCCACATGTACCGTACTGAAGACAGCCCAAGCACAAGTCAGGCACGTCCTTCTCTCTCTCTCTCTCTCTCTCTCTCTCTCTCTCTCTCTCTCTCTCTCTCTCTCTCTCTCTCTCTCTCTCTCTCTCTCTCTCTCTCTCTCTCTCTCTCTCTCTCCCTCTCCTTTAATACCTTAGTACCAAACACGTAGTGTTCCAAAAACCAACAAAATATGCATATTATCATGTTCGGATTAAAGTGTGCGAGTTTATTACATGCGATTTTCAAAACAAACTATCAGACCCCCCAAAAGTGCAACGTCCGAAAGGAAAAATTGAAATCCCATCGATTACATGCATGCGTCCTACTTTGTGCGGTGGGCAGCTGTGGGCAATGAGGACTTTTTTTTTTTAAAAATTATTTAATTATTTTCAGCTTTTTTCTCCGTGGTAAGCGGAACATAGAAAAGTGTCTACCTTAGATACATTTAACTACTTCGGAGAAAAGTGGCAATAATATTACATGCAAACATGGAAAATTGTTGTCTTTGCGCCACAATAGACATAACATCTAGACCAATAACTTTTCCAAGCGTCTAAGTGAAACGGGCCAAATTTTATGTCTGGACACTTATATGCCAAGCCGTAGAAACTGACAGGTGCTTAAGTCTGGCAATGCATGTAATTCGGGCACTCATGTATTTTAAAGGAATCAGGCCAGTCTGATGGCGGTTCCGGACATTCACACAATAAAAGTGTCGTATGGTGTTATTTGATTATACCGTGGCACTGATGGTATGACAAATCAGAAAGCAAAATTGTGTGCATTAACGATGTGTTAAAAGTTGATCTTGAACTGATGAGCGCATCCCTGTCCATTACTTAAATTCAGAATTTGATAAATTGCTGTGAGAGGTGCAATGGGAATGCAACATACATCAATCACTCTTTCACGATAACATAGCTATAAATTCCACCGCACGTTAATTTACCATTACGTGGGACAATAGCTTTTGTATTTACATTGCATAAATGCATTACATTTTGATATGGCCCACATGTCTCACTATAAGTGGTTCTGTGAGAATTGTACCAGGTTTAGGGTCTCTGTTGGAATTTACACATGTAATTTCCATCATATTTTGCAAGTCTTGGATAGAGAAACGTTTGTGAATGTGATTAGGTGAACAGACCAGCCTATGGCCAGAAGTTTAAATGAGTAAAACGTGTTCGTCCCTAATATTATTGCTAAACTCTACAGATGTATATTCGTTGCCTTCTCCCAGGCGAGGGAAACGACATAAAATCAGCATTTCTGACCCAAGCGCCATGGTCATATGACACATAATTGCTTCCTGGCATACTTTCAACAGCATTATATGATACATTGCGCTATCTTACGCCAACACCTTTGGGTGAGGTCACGAGAGAATAGTGCTTCATGATATATGACCAAAGCTCACACACTTAAGCCATTATGTGACGTCAAACGACACATATTGCACATTCAGCGCACACTGATACGTCCTTCTGTCACAAGGCTTGCGACAGAGGCTGTGATAGTAAAGCAAGCAGGAATGTGTGAAAAGCGAACCCGGGAGCGAACCTCAATTCGGCTTCATGGCTGTTTGCAATGACGTGTGAAGTGAAGTCCCACTATAATCAATGCGTGGCCCGTAGCGACACCAGGGGAATGAAAAATTACGTGGACACTTTTATCAGACAAACAGTGAGTCAGTGGATTCCTGGGCTGTTTGCACGGTTCAGCTTTCTTTGGCTTATCACTAAAACACGGAGATTTAGCTTGACACTAACCGGCTAATTTCAAACTGATTCAATATCATTTTTAACTCATGCCTGTTATAATCACCCGGTCTTGCTTGACTTTTCGTTGTACTGTGTTTTTCAGTGGTTCACATAAATAAAAAACTACTTTGACAAGACCATGATCATCAGTTCAATGTCCCTCCGCTTCTTACATCACATTGTTGTGAGTAGAGCATGTACATTGCGTGGCATTTAAAAGTGGCTAACCATTGAACTACTTGACCCTTCACCTGCCAGATCGGATGCTTATAAAGAGTCAAAAAGACAGACTGGTACCTTTTTTTTAGTACGAGCATAATGCATACCTAGGCGTAACAAAACAGAGTAGAGAACCAATTTAATCAGAGAACGATTAATAGTCTGTTTCACATGATAATGCCTGCAACGCCAACGCTTTAATCTCCTTCATTCTGCAAAACACAAGATATCACACCTGATATTTGACTTCACTGAAGTGTCAACATTGCATTTGATATCCCTATATAACAATAATGACTCGCAGTTTTGAAGCAGCGGATTTTTTCTTTCTCCCACACGAAGCCAAAGGGAATAAACACCGACACTAATTTATATCTTTACCGATTTTACATCCAAAATCAAATAAGATGAGTGAAAAAATAATATTTGTTTACGTGTGGTTTTGTTTTTAGTCAATATCAGTAAAACAACAATGGACGACTGGAACTTCTTTGCTGGCTAACTCCCTAGCCGCAGGCACGTTGTACCTTTGCTATAAAAGACGGCATAACTATCGGTTCACCGCACAAAAGGCAATCGCTGGTCCGGCTGACGCTGGTGTCGTGTAAACCAATTCAGTAAGGATGCGTCGGACATGATTAAAAAAATTATGAAACATTTTCAACCCAGTTGATCCAACTAATAAGAATTTCAACCTATCTAAGAACTATATGGCACTGTTATAGCACTGTGTATCGGTTGCGCATGTAAATTGCACCAAGGGAAACTGTCATATATTTAAATGACAAAATCACCAGTTCAAGTAGGTTGTGCTTGAAATTTAAGTGTTTAATGGCTAATGGGAGAAAAAAAAACGATGACAGTGGCAAGGGGGGGGGGGGTGGATTTAGCCAGCACGAGTTTTAAAACGGACCACCACACGGCGAAACCGAGTGGTTACCTGTCATCGGGCATTCTGTTTGTGCGGCGTGGTAAATGTGACCCAATGTGGGCGCCTTGTGTACTCAAGCAAGGGTACCTCAGAACGAGACAGGGATGAGCTTAAAGGTGCCGGTAATGTGTATCTTTAAAAAGTCATGTGTCAAAGTTCTTGACCCATATGTTGATGTTTCTCTTGCAATCATTTTTTTTTATTGTTACCTTTGTATTTGTTACGCCTAACAATGATTTCATCTAAAGAAAATTAAACCAAGATCAAAGTGAAAAATTATGTTGTAAATTAAGGCCTAATCTACGTGCTTTTCTCCTCAAGTGGGAATTGCCATTCTGCGGGTTTTTTTACAAGTACCGACAGGTGGCATCAGCGTGCACAAGGTTGAGATCCACAAAATAGAAGGAACCTGTGGCAAAAATGCTACCCAAGGGTGAAGACCGAAGGCCAAGTCGAAAATATGCGGCGCGGCGTGGTCCATCATCCAATATTTTTTCCTGTTTTGCCCGTTGTGAATAGGATGCCGTCTGAGCTCCATAATATAAAGAGGCTGTTAAAATATCTTATCTATTATACTGAAGTTTGTGTTACATTTAGTGTTAATTGCATCAAAAATATGAAAGATTCCTGCATGTTTAAATTTTGTCATGCCATGCAAATAATACATAAGACCTATAACCAGTATCACAGTACGTGTAAGTGTGTTATTGTTGTCCAATATGTCTGTGAAAAGTTTACAACCATTGCCTTGACATTTCATTCGGCCAGCGTTTGGTACACCTTCTGCATTAGCCTAAGAGCAATAGGAAAAAGGTTATCAAAATTATTAGAAAGCCGATTTTTTCAGCAAAGGTGCAGAAACCAATCCTTAAGGCAACCAGGCAAAGTTCCCCCTTGTGGCAATTGCAGAATTTAAGATGGCCTCCAGACCAGTCAAAAAAAAAAAAAAAAAAAAAAAGGAATAGCCCTAATTCACCAAAATATGTTGACCAGAAACATGTGAACAGTCTTTTCTTTCAAACTAGTTTATTTTTAAATGTTCTTCTCCTTTACCCTTTGGCATTATTTCAACTTTGGAGCTTTTGATAATATAAACATGCCTCTGTAATGACTGGTCTGGTCTTGTATGTCAGGCTATGTAAATAATGGTGAAGCGCACCTGACCATAAATGGATTAAGTAGGAGTTTGGATTTGATACGTGAAATGCTCTAAGAATTTATTTGGGTTACAACTAATTAGCATAAATTAAAGATGGCTACTAGGACCTGTCACTTACTGTAGAGATCCTATATGCAAATACAATCTTGCAATCGGAGGTGACATGAAGACATTTGTTAACATTTATTTCTGTGTTATGGAGTCATATGAATTTGGTGAAAACAACATATTTCATAATAGAAGCTATGCTACTGATCACTCAAATAATGGAGGAAGATAGCCCAATCCACATAAAGAAGTGCATTCTTGTGTTTTTAGATAGTTTCAATAAGTGTGCTACTTGGTCGTGTGTACTGTCTGCTTGAGAGAATATATTCTATAATTCTACTGTTAACATCCAAAGATTATTAGAAAGTTTGGCCGCAATAATCTACAGTTTTTAGACTTGTCTGTTTTGCTACTTAACTTTATCTTTTGGCATCTTTCTGTTTTAATATTCACTATCAGACATTTTAGGCTTACATGTTTTCTGTTAGGTAAACCTCCAGGGACTACAGGTAGCAAGAAGCGGCCTACGACAGTTGCATGTTTGCCTAATTGTACTTAAAATCCTGTTAAGAAAAATTGTTTTGATAGCATGTTTTTGGCATAAATGCTAATGACTTCCATTCTTTTCTGAAATGCCTAAATGCACATTTACTCACTATTAAAAAATTACTCAAAATTGACATTATTTTCTCAAGTGTCACAAACCTGACAATTAAGTTGACACATTGACTCAGGGTTGGCAGTTAAATAGAGCTTAATTGTTTGAGGACTAGGTGTCATCATGGAGTTTGTTTTACATCTCTGGTACAGGATATACATTGTTGCAGTCCTTGTTAGGATTTTCCTTGGTTTGTACAGGTGGCCTAGCTGCAACTGTTTATTTTACAATCACTCATCATTACAATCAATATAATGCCCCAGCTTGTTTCCACTTCAGTTAAACATTGGCGGATGTCTTAACTACGAAAAGCTGTCCAGCTAGAAAGGGTACATTTTGGTTCAGGGGTAAGTCAAATTGTTCTTATCTGAACCTGTACTATGAAAATTTGGTAATTATGGTTTGTTTGGCAGGTATTCTTCTTTGATATGAAGCTCTGCATTTACAAGCAAAACTTCACATATTTAGCTAATTCATCAATTGCCACGTTCATATTTATTCATTATTATGTGGGTTGTCTTTGCTGAATATTTAGCTAAGGCAAGGAGCCGCTACTCAGAGAGACATGTACGGGTAAAAGGCTCCGAAACATGTTGAGTAGTTACCCGCTGAAGACCCTTTAATTGATTTGGGCTGATATAGCCTATGTCAAAATTTTACAGAGGAACGTGTGCAATATAGACAATAGTAATTCCATATATACACAGGTTAGACAGGGACAGGTTAGCTTATGGACAGTAAGGAGTTCGAACTGCGGAATAGGATATTGACTACTAGGAAGTGGTTCTGGGCAAAAAGACACAAATACAATTCAAGAATGCCCTGTTGTGACAATTTTTTAAGAGAGCAATAGCTTCGTACTCCCCTTGGTTGTAAAGGGCAGATACAGCGCCACACCCGGTAATCGCATGTAAAAAGAGGAAGTTTTGTTTTAGATCATCGGATGCTTCTTGAATATCACCAAACCAGTATATCTGTAAAGTATTCCACCGGAAAAACATATAAATGTCTATGTCAAAACTTGCATGTTAAACCAACTTAACCTGTAGGTCTGTATCAGTGCGACAACATATTTCCTTTGTGTGTTAGTTACATCCACACCAGTTGACGCCACCAACGTATATAAAAGACGTATTCCTGTGGATACTTTCCACAAACGTCAAGAGAATTATTTTAGAGTGTCCTCATGTCTCGAGAGACACCAAGTAGAATGAATCCAGCCACAGCTTTCGCATATGTGGTCAGATCATGTGATTGCGTGCGTGAATGATCACCAACAATTTGCTGTGATCCATTTTCTAAACTTAGACTTTGTGCAAACAAGAAATGATTAGACACTCATTGCTCAAATATTGTAAATGATTGCTTTGCATTACATAATGAAAACATCCGCTCTCTCCAGTTGGTTTGTATACGAGTGAACACCAACTTATTACGCAAAATTCACAGTCAACGTGGTGAAAGAGTATATTCTGGTGCTATAGTGGAACTCGGAGGCTTTAAAATTGATAGTATGTCTTTATAATACTAAATACTGGTTTAAATTTTGAAAGACAATCTCACATCAAATTCCAATTGAAAGTAATTACCTTGAAAGTTTTATTCCTCGGAAATGTTATAACACGTTTTGAAATATGTATAATTGATGATGGCTGTGGCGGCCATCTTGAATTGTGAAGTTGCCACAAGGGTGAACTTACTCTTCCTATTTATTTACTGATGCTTCGGGACCCCATGGTATTGCCCACTGGGAAAAACAGTGGAACAACATGAGGGCTAAATTTAACCTATTATGGCAAGCTGGATACATGAATGTGTTCATGGGATTTGAATTTAGCCTGAACATTGTAATACATGCAAGAAAAGGAAAGTAGGGTAGGCTACGTGGGTGAACACGACTGCATTACCATTAGGAAAGACCCGTTGATCTGGAGGTTGGGCCTTCTGCTTAACATAAATAAAAGTCACAGTACATCATCAGTTATGATCAACTTAAATCATTAAGAAAAGGCTGGTCTGCTTCAAACTTGCCTGGACGTGCCCGAAAAAAGAGTGAGAGGGGAACTATTACTTGCGCGCTTCGGGCTATCTTCAAAGGGATTAGGCCTAGTCCAGCGGCATATCTCTCCTATCATTAACCATTTTCCAAATCCACCACCACGACTGTGCTGGATGTGATGGTGGCGCTGGTTGAGGTGGTGGTGTCAGTGGTGGTGCTGGTAGATGTAGTGGTAATGGTTGTGATAAAACACAAGGTAGTGACAGCGAGAGTAAGTTTTTTTACTTATCTAGATATTGAGTGTATTTAGTTTGTTTCTTTTTGTTTCTTTAATATAAGTTATATCATCTATTTTGATGACGATTCGATTGCCGCATTTACCATAGAGAAGATGTATTTTTTATGGGAGTGAATATACACTCACATAAATTTAGGTACAGGAAATATGACTTGTTTTACGGTCATTAAAACTTCATTCAAATTACTTCCTAAGTGAGAAAATAAGACTTTCATGTGTAAGCTAAGTAATAGAAGTGGATTTGCCCTTTGAAGCCTGGGGGGATTGTGTGTGCTGGTGTCTCAATACTGGGTTTGACGCATCTGATAAAGGGAAAAAGACGAATTAAAAGAATTAAATTGCATGTTGTCTAGTGTATCCACACAACTTTATTATGACTTAAATCGCATATTATTATAATTGTATAAGTTGCATGTTTATATGTTTGCACCTGTGATAATTCTATAGCTGACTAACTTTTGTAGTCTCAGCATCTGTGTTATTATTCTTTTGTGTCCATTTCATCCCATATACTTGTGTCGGGTAAGTGTTACTCTGTATGTTTATGCCAATGGTCCTTTCACAGCACGATTTTAAGAGGGTGCCAGCTCTGTGCAGTCTTAAACAGAACCTCGGGTAATGGCTTCTTTCTGTTGTAATTAGGTAATGGATCATGATTTGTCAATGTATAACATAAGGAGATTACAGTCCACACGATTGGCTCTGCCCAGCATGACAAACTCACTCTTCAGTATGTTGACACTCTAACCCGCAACAAGCAATATACGTAGACGATATACTGGGATTAAAATGTAAATCGGGTACGTGAAGTCCCACACATTTAATTGTTAATCAGGATGCTAATTGCACTGTTAATTAACCTATCCCTGACAATGTTCATTACGGGCATAGACCTACGTCCAAAGCGCAGGAGCAACACGGTGAAAATGTTGAGAAAAGTTTTGCTGTTGGTGGACTCACTGACAGACATTGCGATTGACAGCTGCCCATCATTTTCATTGACAAATGCCCACCATGATGATTGATGACAAGCAAGACACACAGTAATGTACATGAGACACTGAGCAAATGCAAGGATGCTGAAGACTACTGAGTACAGATAATTTATAACAGCTTAAATGATGCAGAGTGTTACAATGCCCATCTGCTTCATGTCTGCAGCAAAGGAGATGACTGTTCGATTGATAGTCACTGAGAACTCAATATGGACTGGGTACATAGTGGTGACAAAAGCAAGAGGATCTAAAATTAAATCTTCTGTCTGCAACAATGAATTTTAAATGGCCTCAATCATTTCTCCGTAGACATTATTGGGTAGCTCCTTACTTCCACTTAAAATACTGCAACAAGATATCAGCTGTATGGCATACAGCCTTCAAGGCGTATGTGACATACAGCCTTCGAGAGAGTTTTTTTATGTACAAGTACATTTAATGGGGGCATTTGAAAAAGAAGTGACGAATATCTTCACATGGATTAAAATTTGAACATTTGCATGCTACCGAGGGGACAGCTGTAATGTTATAGACATCAGAATTTCATCGAGGTTGCCTCAAACACAATATATTTGAAAAGCGGTTACCGCAATCATCGTAATTTTGTTTAAAATCAACGGTCAGGAGAGTATTTTTTAAGTTGGTGTGGTGCACATATGTTGCTTTGCGAATATCTAGTGGTAGGTCGCTTGATGAACAAATCGACGACAGGAGATAGGAATTTCTGAAACGTAGGGTCCTATATCATACTTGTCCTAAATTATAATGATTTTGTACGCTACGGTTCACGTTTTCCCTTATGTCGATGGGAACCAAGTCAAATAAGTAAGTCAGAACCTGTTGGTGGAACATTTATAAAGATAGAATAAGTAATAATTAAAAAAAGTATTTCTCTTTCGTGGCCAAAGTCTGCCAACCCAGCTGTTTTATTTACATTGAACAAGTCCTTAAAAATTTGTCAATCCAGCAGTAGTGCCGAAGACTGCACAACGATATACCAGGATTTGCTAAACTTTAGATGTCTAGAATCTCATAAGAGCTTATCTACTCAGTTTGTACTTTAGTCGACGCAGCGAAGGCAGGCATTTACTTGCCTGGTTGATGATCCTAGTGATGTGGGTACCCCACTTTACGTTCGCAGAAATAGATACACCCAAATGCATATGAACGTTTGATTCCGGTGAAGGCTTTCCATTTATAGACAATGCAGGGTATGATCCACTGTATTACGTTTTGGAAGAGAACAAGAAAGCAATGGATTATAGAACATTAAATGCAACTTTCCAAAGTTTACTCTAAAGGTTACTCTAATCGCAGTCATTATTGATCTTGTAAGCAGAAACATTTGGGTTATGTATAATTTCCAAAATACTGGCCTCATTAGCGAAAGTTTGATACCACAGCATGCGTCAACAGTTGATGTGCACTAAATGTAATGCAGGGCTGAAATTAGAACCCTGAAGATTTGCATTTTATATTTTCCCTCTAAAGTAAGTTGGACAAATAACTGTTTAATAAACCTAAATGCGGATGGTGGATACCAAGTTATTATAGTTGAAGATGAGACCTTGATATCAGAATCGATCAAAGGCCTCAGAATTGTCAAAGTATGCCAATCTTGCCATACTTTTATGTTCTAATCCATTCAAATATCACGAAAAAACGAAATTAGCCAATAAATAGTGGAATCATTTGCGTTGAAGCCCTCATAGTTAGGAATCGGAAATTCATTCCATATACATTATTCACACAAGACATTATAGATAGTGCGCTCAAAAGTGTTGTAGATATTTCACAGCAAAGCGATCGGGCAATAATTACTCTTTAACTTATTTATTATTATTTTTAAAAACTTGGCAAACATTTGACATGTTCCAAAATATCGGGAAAACAGGATGTAGAAAAACAGTGATTGAACATTTTTTTAATGAGAAAGAGATGTCTGCTGCTATATCTTTAAAAGGATATTCCTGTTACCATCCAGGCCATATGTTGAACTGGTCTGAGAGACCTGAGTATTTTCAAGACATTGTTTGCGTCAATATGAAATGTGTTAAAACATGCTTCAATCAGAAAAAAAAAATCAGGTAACGGTAATGGATCAAGAACACGTGGGTCTTTGCATTGTTCAGCAAAATATCTGTTAAATATAGCACTTTGTCGACGTTACTGGTATAGACATCACTATTTTCAACAAGAGGTGGAATTGTGTGGTAGATTTTGGAACCAAGAATACATTTTATACTGAGATCCTTCAATCGTGTTGCGTTGAGGTCATTGCAGTCTTGCTCTGAACGGTTTTTGGCAAAGTATGACCATTTGGATCTTCTTAGCGCATTAACTATAATAGAGCGTTTTCGTTTGTATGACTGGAAGAAGCACATTAATTTAATGAATCCACCCATGATGAAAACACTACTTTGGAGGCAGGATAGCTCAATACCCCTAGTAGATGAAAGGCCAGATCGGGTACAATTGGGGTGGGGTGGAGGGTTCAGGCAAAGCTTTTATCTGTTCCTTGGCATGCACATTTTGCTTCTTATGCTCATAAGAACAATAGGGTGCCTACTATACCCGTATGGTAGACAATGCAAATGATGAACATACACTGCTATCTGGTAATGGGCCATTAATTAAATGCCTCTCCACTTAATTGTCTATCAGTGATAAAGCTTGACTGCATGCTGTGCCTGAACATAGAGCTATATGTTCCCAGTTGTAAGCGAAAGTTACCAGCATGCTAGAATATGTAGTCTCTCTTACCTTTATTAACCCTTGTATCTTTTCCAGGCAGGATTCCTTTGTCTCAATAACACATAAATTTTAAAGGTAATTCACAGGAAATCCTTTAGCCCTATAAGAATTTCACTGCATGGGATAAATTGTTGCATGCATCAATGAACAGATGAGACCAAAGATAAACAATGTCGTTTATCCCATCACATTGTCAAAACCCGTTCGAAACGGTGCATCTTAAGTGCCTGGGAAACTCATCAAAATTGTATTTATTTATTTATTTATTTATTTATTTATTTATTTATTTATTTATTTATTTATTTATTTATTTATTTATTTATTTGCTTGCTTACTTATTTACTTATTTACTTTATTTATTTATTTATTTATTTCCTTGCTTGCTTACTTATTTACTTAGTTGCTTTATTTATTTATTTATTTGTTTGTTTATTTATTTACTTATTTAGTAAAAACCTTTACCCTGGGTGCCCCAATCAACCAAGCGTTTTTCTTCCTTTGGGCCCAGCTACAGAGTAAAATATGACAATATGAATGCAAATTAAGTACACCAATACAATATAGCACAATACATACAATAAATAAGCAAAAGAACAGGGGGCATCACAAAATAAATGGTTAACATGGAGTAAGTAAGTAAAAATTGAATAAGGACAATCAAATTAGAGGAGACTTTGTACAATATTCTTTTTTGTACCTGCTTTTGAACTGATGAAGGGAATGAACTAATCATAGAGAATGAGGTAAAACGTTCCATTTTCTGGGCCTATCATACAGAACAGATTGGCGGAATTTTTTCTTTATGAGGCATAGGTACTTCTAGGAGATCAGAGATACTGCTTCTGGTTACCATAGTGTGAATTTAGTTGACATATGGAATTTTGTCCTAGAGATGTCCGGTGCGTGACCATGCAGACATTTAAACGTAAGAATAGCGTTATAAATTTAACACGATTTTCAGAAGACCAATGGTTGGTAGATTATTATCCATCATACAAATTATTTGTGGAGCAAAGTTAAGATATAGAAGAACAAAACTCATAGCAATTGTGATCGTTTAGATACAAATGTTCAATGAGAGAGCTTGTGGAGATATTATAATCAAATACACAACCGACACTCCTTGCACATCTATTTTGAAGTCTTTGAACGATAATTCTGTATTTTTTTGCAACAAGTACCGTATATTTTATCGCAATAGTCAAAATATCGATACATGATTCAATAGGTGAGTTGGTAAAGTATACTTCACTCAAACCGATTTTACGAACATCCATTTGAACTATGTACTTTATTAGTTCGCACCAGATAAATTCATAGTCAACCATGACACCCAGAAGTTTTATAGAATCGACATTTTCTAAAGGTACGTTGTTTAGCATAATAGACGTTGTATCGTCCTTAAAAAGCCTAGAGGATCCTAAGCACATCACACCAGATTTAGGTATGTTAAGTCTCAGTCTATTATCCTTAAACCAGTCAGCTGCATTGACCAAATCTGACTGTAGTTGCAATTTGGCCTGTGCCGCTGTGGGACCATCGCTGTAAATGGTTGCACAGTGACAAAGAGCCGACATTTACAATGGTTGAGTGAAGTAAGCAAATCATTGATGTATTATAAAAAATAAAGCTGGACCAAGGGACAACCCTTGAGAGACCCCTACTATAATATTCTGTATGTCAGACTGTACGCCGTTATCAATTGTAACCTGAGAGCGGTTGCAGGGATAAGACTCAAACCAAGATGGTTCATGATCAGAAAAAAAGCATAGTTTTGAAGTTTATGTAAGAGAATTTTTTTATGATCGATCGTATCAAGACATTTTTGTGGATCCAAAATGCAACAGCAGTTATAAATTGTCATCAATCATTGTATGCAGGGCTGTTTGAGTAGAGTGGAACTCTCCAAAAAAGCTGATTGGTCTGGAGATATAAGACGATTTTCATTTGAGAAAGTTATCAACAACGATTGAACAAATTTATCTATATTTCCACTGACATGGGATGGTATTAAAATAAGTCGATAATTTGAGTAGTCGTAAGGTGATCCTTTTTGTTTTAAAATGGATGGTACACGTGCTATTTTCCAGTCACACGGAACAACACCTGTTGACAATGATAAATTGAAAATATGGACTAAAGCCGGGCTAATAAATTCAGCTGCTAAGGATAATAATTTACGGCCCATAAACAATATATAAATAGAACTTTCTTGCGGCAGCGAGTGGAGTTGTGAAATCACAAATTCATAAGTTATGGGATTAAAGGTACAACGTTTTGGGCATCGAGTAACATAACAGTTAGGCAGGCGATCGTTAGCATTAAATTGAGCGGCCAATGCAGCTCCAATAATAATGATGATGATGATGATGATGATGATGATGATGATGATGATGATGATGATAATAATAATAATAATAATAATGATATTAATTTATTAAAACCCAATGTTCACAAAGTATTCATTGAGTCTTGCTGCTGAGAGATCTGATGGGGTGAAGTTATTTTGAAAGAATAAGATGTCTTAGAGATTTCCGCATTTCTTTTTTATTTCGTGCTTTCACAACATATTCATGAGAAAAGCTACGCTTGGCGTTATTAATTTAACGAGTGACTTTGTTGCGAATCATCCTATTTTTTTCCATAGATCAGGATCACCATTCCTGATAGCCTATCATGTATATATTCTCTTAGATAAATACCCTTCAGCAGTTCAGTGGTCATCTAGGTATTATTTCTATTACGTTCCCTGATTTTCCTTAAAGGAGCATGCCTGTTACATAAAGTATCAAACATTTTCCCTAAATTGTGACCAAGCAATTTCAACATCATCAGATTGCAGGATGTCCTCAATATTTTGATTAGTGGCTATGTCAGATACGAACGTTTCGGATTAATTTTGAATATAACCTCACTAAAATTTCCTTCGGACTTCTCTTAGGTACTTGAGTAGACATTACAGTAAAGATAAGATAATGGTCATTTAAACTATATTTAAGAACACCCGAAATCGAATGTCTTTCGTGGTTGCTCGATAATATCAGGTCTGCAGTAGATGACGAGGTCAAGGTCACTCGAGTAAGTTCGTTGATTAATTGATTTAGCTGAAACATATCCTATAATAATCTGATAGGGTGACTGTCATTTTTATCATCGTGGACATAATTGATGTCAAAATTTTTCAATATTATGATATGTTTATCTTCATCAACAGCTTTCTCCAACCCATCTTATAGAGCATTATGATGTGTATCACCAGCAGGGGGTGGTCTATACAAGCAGCATATAAGCGTTGAGTTTTTCCAACTTAACTTCTACCCAAGTGCATTCCATATCAGGATGATTCATATAAACGCTGTGTGTGAAAGCAATATCATTTTTCGTGAAGAGGGCCATACCTCCTCCATGATGAAGGAGATCGGCTCTAAGGCATTGATAGCCGGCCATCTGTGTTTCTGAATCATCAACGCTTCTGTCAAGCCAGGTTTCAGAGACCGAAAATATGTCTAATTTGGTAATACTAAGCAAAATACGAATTTCTTCAATTTTCGGAATGAGACTACGTGTATTAAGGCGCGCTAATGCAAGACCTCGCTGTTTCCGTAATTTTGTAGAATATAATGCATGCAATTAGGTGGGAATAGTGGTTGCATTAGAGTTGTGTTTGGTGTGGCATTCTGCAGGTGGCGACCCGTTCGCAGGGAACACGGTGGCAAGCTTTGTGTTTAATGCTGCTGTCGGTTCCCACTGGTCAATTGATTCTGAATGCCTATGACCAGACGCATAATCAGTAAGCACGAGCGATACTCTGTCGATCACAGTAACGGAATTGTGGTTTAATACTGCGGGATTTAGAATGTGCTACAGATTTAACAAAATGGTCAGTTTGGTTTATCAATAGGTTGATATCTGATGGCGCCTATGGTCGAATATCGCGAGATGAAGGGTCTATATTTGAGTTAGTTCTAAATTTGCATAAAGATGGTGCTGCCCATCCTGTTCATGGTTGAACGCCCACATCTTGGGGTCACTTACCATGACCTTTACTTTTCTCCATAGATTAACATGTGGAATTAACAAATACAAATTTAACCTCTCTATATGTTGCCAAAATAAGTATTAAACTTTCATTTCATCACACCTGGGTGTATTTCAAAGATAATTATATGTACGGCAGGTAGATTAAAAGATGATAGTTTAAAATATCGCCCTCATATGCATGGTGAAACTTTAAGGTTCACTGTAATGTAATGAACTTTGATGACCTGCCTGACCTCAAATGGCATGGGTTGCTAGGTGTTACAAACATGCATCATGGTACCAAAAGGCTGTGTGTCAATATATTAAACCAACCGAGATCACCCCTATTACAATCATTATCCATGGCAAATATTGGCTGTTCATCGACATGAATGCTGTCACTTGTATCTCCAAAAACATGGAATCTATTTTTGGTATCCATAGATGCTAGGCTATTGAACTTTGGTTTGGTTTCTTTCGCCGAAAGAGAACATGTGGTTCTGCTCGTTACGACTGAACAGTTTGTAGCCATTGTCCTGTAAGTGCAGAGCATCCCCGCCAAGGTGATTGCAGTTTATATTGCTACTGTCAATATACACCCATTGATTTCTCTTACTGATAAATGTGAATGATAAGAGAGACGGCAACATTTTTTAGTTGTTTCTTTTGAAGCTCCGACTCATTCATGGTCTTAAATGTTTCCCTTGAGAGGCCAATCTACATTATAACGTACACTGTAACGATTTCATACAAAATATAACGGAATGATCCGAAGTGCCAACGGTGTCACGGTACCTGAGTTTTTCATATACCCAGACGAGTGACCGGTCACAAGGCAAACATACCTTCAGAAGGTTAATTACAACGGGCGGGTTCATTTATAAGCTGGAACAGATTATATTTCTCGTCAGTAAATTAACAAGGTGTAGGCCAAGTTTACTTTCCCAGCTGTGACACCTATCATTAAAGTCACAAGTAACGAGGAGGATTTTAGGATTCATTTCTAAGCCGCTGGTTATGGAATTTTTCAAACCGTTCAAAAATATCCCTGTCAGGAAGCTGATTGGCCATCAGGAAGATAATAAAACTAGTGCATGGACGAGTGTATTTTCAATCTACAAACGGTCATTGCCTCTCGGTTCTAAATCCTGTATTCTCGTATAGGTAATTTATTTTGAGCTTAAATTGCAACCCTCTTCCCACGACCAGTGGTTCTACCCTTCCACAGCGGTAACTGAAGACTTTCCAGGAATAATAATTCACTGGAATGAGTATTGCCTAACCAAGTCTCCGATAGAGTTATAATGTTAAAGTTTTCTGTTAGGGCATGGCAAGACAGCTCCGCTAGTTTGCCGGTACTCTTGATAGGTCGAACATTGGCGTGACAAACAGAAATAGCTGCGGATCCAGAAATTCTGAATGGGGATTCTTCAATGAGTGTGAGCCGGGGGTTTGAGTGTTGCAACCCTCGCCTGAAGTCCGGGACAGAGCCCCTGGAAGTTCCTGAATTTTAACATATTTCATAGCCATTCGAAATACCTTCCCGGAATTAATATTCATTCTTTTAGGTATATAGTGATGTATTTCCCCTTCAGCTTCACTCAACGTATACATGTATCTATCTGTTATTTACAAACATTTCCTTGCTGAAGTTGTATATATTTGAAAGAAATAAGACAAAATATCTAACAAGAAAAAAGTGAGTAACCACCCTAAGCAGAGTACATGTACATATCCATATGGATTTAAAAGCTCATTATTGTTATTATTATTATCATTATTATTATTATTATTATTATAATTATTATTATTATTGTTATTATTATTATTATTATTATTATTACTATTACTTTTATTATTATTATTATCATCACTATCATTATCATTATTATTATAAAAAAATATTATCATTTATATTTATTTTTTTTTTTATTTATTTATTTATTTATTTATTTATTTATTTATTTATTTATTTATTTATTTATTTATTTATTCATTCATTTATTTATTTATTCCAGTGATATCACAGTCTAGGTACTCGTTCACTCAATTATTTTCTATCTCAAGAAAATATCTGTTTCAATCCTTTTATTACTGGTTTTCGTACTATATACGTGGGCACTAATCTTGTTGCTCTCTCGACCTGCCCATTTCTGTTGTAAAAAGTAAATTTAAAAAGGCTCACTCATTTACGTTCACAAAATGGGATATTAATCTGCACCGTCGAAATAACTTGGCCTCTTAAGTTTATATATATATAAGGCATAGCCATGCACATGAGAGCTAGGTACAGGCGATCCTTCTCCTGCTTCTCCCCCTTCTTCCGCTTTTTCTTCTCCTTTTTCTTTTTTTTCTTTTTTCTTATTCTTCTTCTTCTTCTTCTTCTTCTTCTTCTTCTTCTTCTTCTGCTGCTGCTGCTGCTGCTGCTGCTGCTGCTGCTGCTGCTGCTGCTTAGTGGGGGGACGGGGTAGCTGGCGCACCCAAAGCATCCCCTGGATCCATACCTGAGAGAAATACAATTTTAAAAACGCATTGACTGGTCCTCGATTGGGATGAATATTCGTTTCCAGAGCTTCAAATATAATAGCCATACTATGTGGCAGATCTTATAAGTAAGAAGTAAAAACACTGCAATCTAACACAGAAATAAGAATGGTAAAGTATATTCGATGTTACCAGATAAGAGAGCCTTGAGGATTGACTGCCAGAGACGAAGGTTATACAATTCCATTGCAATCCTATATTACTGCTGCATGCAGATGTGTTGCAATTTTTTAAAGTAAAAGACCGGAGTTTTTTGTTTTTTTTTTCATTTTCATTTTGCACTACCTTCAGAAGCACACAGTAGCATTATGGCATGTCTTCAGCAACATATATGAAAAATACCAAATATGTAGAGACATAGAAAAAACTGAACCATTTTAGGAGAACAATTTCATAACACAAAGCAAAGATAAAAACAGAAAACACATACACTGGCAACCGTCTGACATAGCCAGTGACAACCTTATGGATAGTAATGTAGTCGAATTGTACGTTTCAGCAACAATTAGATGCGGATGAAGATTGCTAGCCGACAGGTAATCGTTTGACAACAGGCAAACATATCATACATCACATCTTCAAAATTAAGGAACAAAGTGGGGAATATACGTTTGAGGGCACAAGTGCACGAAAGTTTGGTAGAACATCAGCTTCTGAGAACCTCAGCGAAAAAAAGAACACTGTGTCTTATCTCTATGCGAATAAGATGTCCCATTATAGTAAAACATTGGCATAGAAGATAAAAAATATGATTCCTTATCTGAATAGTAATAGTAATGGTTGTTATATGAATGGTGATATAAAACACACACTCGGTTTGGAAAAGAAAGTAATATTTTGCTTTCTAAACAGAGCGTTTACAAGCACTACCGTTGCAGGGAGTAGGTAGTATGTGCCATTTGCCATTGACACAGTTATGAGACAGAGGGCAGGAGCGTACGACTCCATTAAAAATGCAAATTTAACTTATAGGTTGTATTCTTGTTGTTAAGTATTTAATTATGATATCACCATCACTAAGTGGGAAATTATATCCGAACCCGACGGAGAATGCAATGTAATATAACACACTCTGCACTAAACATAGACAAGGGCTGACTTAGCTGGCAGTACATGTAGGCAAACGTAAAGATGATGACGTTAAGATACACAGTAAACATGCAACTCCATCTCAGAGTTCTTGTATTAGTGGCCATAATAATTAATAGTTATTGTCAAATGCTCTCCATAATAAGTGTATTTAATATTGATATCACTACTTGTAAAGTTGCATTTGGCACCGGACTTTGAGTGCTGCGCTGTATACTGCGCAGCACTCAGTGCTGCCCATGGCGGGCATATATGCAAGTTTAATCACAATGGTAGCAAAACACGCATAAACATGTTGTGTTTCCTAAACACACATTTTAAAGTACACTTACTGAATTATTTGGGTAAAGGTGGAAAATCGATTCTAACAAACATTTTTAGAATCCAACTTAAAATATCTTAGAAAAACCACTCCCTATTGTTGCGTGTAATTCTTTGATTACATATCCAGAAAAAAAGTAAACAATATATGCATTTGATTCTTCTTAATAAACATTCAAATTAGTAAGAAATGTGGGTGTTTTCGATGAATCAAGAAAAATTATCGGACTATTGTATTATATTTTCATACCAGTGATTGTAGATCAAATACGTTTGAGAAATGAGCGAGACAATTTTGACAGTGGATATAAGTTATGATCAAACGATATAGAAGGTTATGTTAATCTTATATAAGTAAAGATAAACTAAAACTTTTCAGTTCCTTTGGTGGATTTTTCTTCTTTTTTTAGTTTTTGTAAATTTCGAGGGGATATTTTTTATCCCTTTTCCCCCGTATCGTTGCTTTGATTCGCTCCAAAATTTATCAAAACATATTTTGTGAGAGTCTGTATTGAAGTTATGAAGCAGGTGACTTTGCAAGCATTTCCACCCTTTGTGATCTTTTTAAAACCGCATAAATATATATCTTTATTCAACAGGTACCTGTACAAAGGAGAAGGCAGTTAGACTCGTGCATATACAAATGAATAATATTATGTAAAAATAAACCACCTTATAGCGGCCTCCATATAGCGTGCTGACACCAACAGTCATGTGTGAGGTCTCGAGCTTAGTGCTTTCTAAATGGATGGAGCCATAGAGCTCTTGCCGAGACCAAAATGGTGCTTAATTTACCCTCAAGAGCATGGCAAAGTATTATATTAACGATATATAAGAATTCAATACACGACTATTGAGGGACTTGAGGCAAAATATGTATCATTTTTTATGCATCCCTCCATGATACTTACATGCACCGATGTAACAACCTGATCATATTTCATAATCCTCAAGGAAAGATCCCATCGAAACAAAGACGCTACACTGCTGCCTGTAAAACAACTGACAGGCTGTAAATGGCTTGTCAGTCAAAAGATGGTAAACATGAGGAGTTCTCGGCGCATGAAAATCAGGCTGAGCCAGCATCTCTATGTTCTCATGGAAAGGTCAGAATGGGGACAAAATCGAACCTTCTGCCTGGTCTGGAAGACGAAGCAAGGGGTTTCCACTCTGATGTACAAACAACACTGAAGGTCAAGATTCTGGATGGTGCAGCCATTTAAAAAAAAAATGAGCCTAAACTGTTCGAGCTTTCTTGAGCATGTAGAAAGATTTCATTTCATATATCAAATAGCAGCATTAAAGTGTTTAGCGGGTAGATATTGTGTGGGATCAATATCTAGATAACAGTTTGGAAGACCAAGTTTGAGATATTCGTGGGTCGGGGTCTCAGAGGCGCGTAACTGACAAAACAGCCATCTCTACAAACTTGTTTTTTCCTTCACAATCACCAGAACAAAAACGGATCATTTCATTTTTTTGCACAAAAAGTTGCAGACATAATGAAGGCAAGAAGCAGCTTTACACCACCTATGTTGACAATATTCGTACAGCCCACCAAAGTGAATTCACACAACATGATTGATCCTTGTTATCATGAGGAAACAGCGCTAGGATGTTATTTTGTGTACTCCATGCAAGCGAACCGGGGTCACAAGAAGTTGTTCCTTAGGACTATGGACACAGATATTGTTGTGCTTGCAGTGACCTTTGCCCAGTACATTAGTCCATCTGAAATATGGGTTGCATTTGGGGCAGGCAAGCATTATCGCTGCATACCTGTTCATGTAATTGCGTCAAAGTTAGGTCCTGTGAAGTAATCGGTTTTGCCCTTTTTATGGCTGCAGTGGATGTAAGACAACATCAGCTTTTGCTGGAAAAGGAAAAAGTGCATGAAAAGTTTGGAAAGTTAAGCCCACGGTCACAAAGGCGCACGACATTTAGAGAACATACCACCAACAAAAGGAGCTCTAATGCACCATGAAAGAACTGCTTTCCAGGGAGGGTTTGAGTGGAGTCAGACATTAGTTTCTATTCCGCGACCTCCTGTCCCTGGTGACTGGGGCTGGAGGAAGGGAGAGCAAGCATTGGAACCCAAATGAACAGACGTAAATGAGGCCAGCAAAGTTTATTATCAGCTTTTCGACTGTGGGTGCAAGGCAACATGTCGAGGAAGGTGCAAATGATTCCAATCAAATCTTAAATGCACAGCTTTTTGTGCCTGTGATGGGCAATGCAGTAGAGGTGAACTCTATTTTAATCCAAAGTTTCTTTGTTTGACATGACAGTGTACCCATTCAGACAACTGGCCTTTCAAAACAATGGACTGTCTGTACATAATATAAAAGAAGAACCATTGGGGATCACTGCTGAATTTACTTGCCAGATTGGATATGCTACAGGGAGTCTTATACCTTGCAAAAAATAGTTCAAGGTCAGTCATGTTTTATGGTAGCCCACAGACATGAATGTGATGAGGTCTAATACATTTGGAAATATTAGTAATATGGTAGCACCATCCAAATTTCAAGATACATCATATATTGTATACCATCAATTGGCCCAGTTACATAATAACCTAATTTGACATATGGCACAATTTTATTCATTTATGCATGTCTATGTTATCTTTTGCCGGAACATGTTTATTGGTTAATGCATGAAAACATGGTTATGACTGAGCAAATTTAATCCATACACATAGACACACCTATAGTAACCCTTTCCTCATTGGTGGTGGTGCCAATGCTACTGCATAGGTGTTGGATTGCTGTTCATCTTGCCAAATGAAGCAAGATCTTCTGCCAGTTTGATTATAAGAACAAAATCTTCCTGCTATGTCTTTTAATTTCTGGTTACTGTACAGTATTATAATGATGCAACTGTCTGCTCTTATGTAAACGAGATATATTAGGTCTGTAGGCATATTAGTGCCAAAGGGACAGAATACTGTTTCAAAGGGTATAACATAGGTAAAATGATGTGCTTTGTAATCATTGGTACTCAAGCAGACAATGAGATAAAGTTTATATACATCTATGGTCAGTTTTTCTTAATGGGGTTTTGATTTGTCACTTCACCTTTTTTTCATATTGCAGAATTTGACATTCAAAGTAATAGTGCTGCCAGGTCCACTCATATATTATAACCAGAATACTTTTTGGCAGTGCATTGGATAAATTTGGAGCTTTTATCACATTCGAAACTATTTCTATAACATGCCAATTGGCCACAGCAATAAGGCCATGTAATGGCGGCTTATTGATTGCATTTTTTTAAATGAGAAAATAGCTGCAACATAAATTTGGTCACTAACTATAATACAAACTCCAAAAAGAAATATTTTGACAAAGTTTGAAGCTAATCATAGCACAAATTTGGGAGGAAAACAGTGTTTGCTCTTAGATTAAAATTGTGTTTTTCCGCCACACCTTTGCAAAATTTGGTGCTTGCATCTCAAAAGGAACAATATAGTAGCTTAGTTGCTGGAATACACTGCAAAGAGGCCATCTTGGCCAGATTTCAACCCCATAATGCAATTGTGAGGACATAGGGTCCTCACAGGCAAAGTATCAGCTTTTCAAATGACTCTTTAATCTTAATGACGGTTTTATTGACTGAATGAGGTCTTGGTCCATTAAAGGTCCTATTGTAACATGTTACAATCATAATATCACAGATGACAATTAATGCTGTTGGTTGTACAGACATTGGGGAAGGGATTTGCTTTTTCCACATCCAGATTTGAAATGTGTTGCAAGGGCATGTTCTACCCTGGTGGTCAGCTGAGAGAAACGTTTATGGCGGGTAATCCAAGGTAGCCACGTGCCCCTGACTGAAGAAACTGGCCTTACCTGTGTTGTCTGTAGAAATACCAGGGAACTGTATGAAACACCAAGTTAATTTTGGTGATTTGAAAACATTACGGTGGTATGTAACCACTGAAAGCTGTTATCTCTTGGAAACCCCATGGGGTAGAAAAAATTCTGCTTGTTGTGATAAATAGCCATGTATGTCAGACAAGCATGTGATAGACAAATGGCAGTCAGTTCTGACACCAAGCCTATTTAGCCATGTCCAGTGTCTTCCCCCCCCCCCCCCCCGACTTGTCCCATGTATTGGAAGTCTGCTCTGTTAGGATACCATACTCTCACTGGCTTGAGTACACAATCTAGCATCATGTCTGGTTTGTTCAGTCGGCCACCGGCCCACACTTTAACCCCCTGTGTTAGCATCTGATTCAGGACAGCTGCCTTCTTGTTTCAATGCCGACCTCAAGGACTATACCAGGAATCATAAAAGGTGAGCCAAACAAAAAACCTCATTGTATTAAAATATTACCATACGCATTCATCCATAATGCAATCATAGAAAGATGTTCATAGGTCAGAAATAGGTTTTACTTTAGAATACTGCACAACACTTAGTCTAAATGAAAAACTAGCCATACCTACCCCCGAATGGGGCGGACCCTTAACAATACAACTGTCACTTGCCTAATCACACGAAATTGGACTCAATAATATATTTATGAAACCTTACTTTTACACCCACCCTATTACACCCCTAGTTCACTCTTTGCCTCCATATGAGCATGCCCCTGTGGTGGGGTCACCTGGTAGCATTGTCAGTGACGGTAGCGATGTTACAGATCTGATTACAGGAACTTAATTGTATCTTGTATCTGAAACACTCCTCCTTGGGAACTTGAAAGAATACAACAAGTTAAAAAAATGTAGGGTTTAGACATATTTTTATAATGTTTGTTGGCTAACATACAGATGACTTATGTTAAGAGAAGCTTTTAAAGAAAATGACAACAAATCCACAGTACATTCGTTGTAGCTGCCTTCACATTCTTCAACTGAGTAGCCATGTGCATATTGTTTTTTCAACGCTGGTTGGTATGTCTGCCCAGCATTTGGTTACAGCCAAGCTCCCTGTGGTCAAGTAGCTGTTAGACTGTACAATATATGACTTATTTGCCGACTGGGACGTTTTTGGTGGTGGCATGTTTCGGCCTGAATACCTGGCTTATGAGAGGTTGCCATGTAACTACTGGTTCATCCTGGGATGTATTACTGCAACTATGGTAGCCTCCACGCTACAATATATGTGACACTTAGAATAAAGTTTGTTCTACTGATCCGATCTGAATAACACTTACATCAAAAATTTTTTATTTAAAGTACATTTCATGTCAGAAAATATTCTAAGTCAGACTTCTGTTTGCATTAACTCTTTCACTGCCAATTGGCACTTAAGTCGAAGTACACAAGCAGAACTTCTCTGAATTATCAAATGTATAATAGATAGTCATTCTTTGCAAGAAGGCCTTTCATCCAGGTACCAGGATGCCTGTAGTCTGACAGGATATAATGGTAAAGTGCCCAAAGCGTGCCGAAGAAAGCTTTTGATTCAGTCCACAATATAGCACTGAAGAACGGAGATATATATGGATGCAGAACCTTCGTGCTTCCTTAGTAAAATGGGTTTGACAAAATGATTTTCATAAACTTTGGTTCTCTTTTACAACAAGTATGCGGACTGATATATAGAGATGCATATCATTTGCTATCAGTAAAAGGATGTAGGGCTACTTTCATGGTCGCTTGTTATTGCGCTGTTGAATTAGATAATTGGCCTGAATTGCGTAATAGTCTTCTAGAAATTTAGGAGATACCTTTTCTTTCTTAGTTGAATTCTTTGTCTCTGTCTTCTGAGGATAATCCTGGAAAATTATTTGGCATGTAACCAAAAATTAACCGATCTAGAAAATTCTGGGTAGAAAAGGGGATCTTTCCAAAATAGCAGAAAAGTTCCGAATTGTCTCATTAAAATATGTCCACCATCGGATGTAGCTAAAAAAGTATATAATTTGTTTTTTAAATCACCTGAATTTGTTTAAACTTAGTGATATTCTATTAACTTGAAATCAGAGCTGCGCTTTCGATTTCTCAATCCAAGATGGCCGCCAACAATAGGTTTATGGACTAGAATTTCAAATAGACTTAATTTCATTAAAACAATAAGACCTTTGGATTATCCTTTTTTACCTCAGCTGACTTGTCAGTCAGCTGAGGTTTTGTGAGGGTCTGTCTTCCGTCGGTTGTCCTTCGTCCGTCCATCGTCCGTCTGGCCACAATTCATATTTTGGAGATGTGCCTTGGGTGGGTCTCTACCATGTTTGTACAAATGGTCACGGTCCAGTGAATTGTTTTATTTGTAATGATTTTTTTTTCTTTTGTGGGCAAATCTTAAAAAATCTGTTCCGAAACCGCTCAACCAATTGCTTTGATATCACACAGGAACATTTTCTGAGACTCCAAGAGTTTAAATTGTTCACCAGGTGGCGGTGCTATTTTTTTCTATTTTTTATGAATTTTTGTGTGTTATAGCTATTTTCGCCTTCTTCTCCAGAACCGTCACTCAGATTTAGCTGAAACGTGGTGGATATGTTCCTTGTAGAAGGCTCAAACAAAGTTATTCACTATGTGGGAATGCTGCAGATTCCTCATTTTTAACGATTTTTTTTCAATTCGGGTACCTATCGGTCAATGCAGCTTTCCTGTTGATTACTATGGAAGTCAATGGGCATTATAATGCTAATTTACATTTTCGACTTCTCCAAAACCGTCAACCAGATTTACTTCAAACTTGGTGAGGATGTACCTTGGGTAGTTGTCTTCTAGGTTTGTTCCAATGGTCATGTTCCAATGAATTTTGGAATTTCTTATGATTTTATTTTCAAAAATCTCTACAAAAGTTTTAATAGGAAATTTTAAGATGGGAATTTCTTGTAATGGTCGGAACTCAAATAATTATGGCCAAACTTACCTCAGACTTGGTTGGGATGTGCCTTGGGTGGATCTCTACCAAGTTTGTTCAAATGGTCACGCTCTATTGATTTTTTGATTTTTTATGAATTTGGGGGGGGGGGGGGGGTGGGGGGGGGGGCAAACCTTAAAAATTCTTCTCCTCTGAAACCGCTTACCCAATTACTTTGATATCGTACATAGACACTCCCCCGGACACCTAGTTCCCAATTTGTTCACCAGTTGGCGCTGCAATTTTTTTATGAATTTTTGGTATGGTTTTGCTATTTTTCACTGGTTCTCAGAGCCGTCCCTCAGATTCAGCTGAAATATGATGGATATGTTGCTGTGGAAGGGTCAAACAGTTGTTTACTAGGTGGCACTGCTTTAGATTCCTGATGTTTAAGGATTTTCAATTCGGGTACTTATCGTTCAATGCAGCTTTCCTATTGATTACTATGTAAGTCAATGGGCATTCTAATGCTAATCACAGGACAACTGACACGAAATTTACTGTTTACCTGATAACTTGAGATCTGTTTTGAGTTAGCTGCACATGTTAATTATTCTGTATGAAGGTCATGCTGAGACAGTACATGAATGACCTTGACCTCGTTTGTGGGGTCACAGTGCAACATACATGAATTTTACTCTTCATTATAACTTGAGAACTACTTGAACTTTGATATCGCTATTTAAGTGTTCTTTTATAAAGGTCAGACTTACTCAGAACATGGTGTCGGTGATCTTTCCCAAGTTCATAGAGGTGCAAGTGTGATGAATGTCAAGATCAGCTGAGGCACGGGCTGTTCACACAGCCCTTCTGTTTTATTATCTGCTAAAAGAGCGTAATATTTCAGTTTCATCTATTTGTATACAGATGTATGCCTCTTCTATAAAATAGAGCACACTATTGCAAAAATACCCCTTGTACAGTTTTCTTTTACATTTAATAGCATATTTTGAAATATTTGTTGTTCAAAATGTTCTACGCAAAATTTTACACAACATATTTTCTTCACTTTTTGCAATTTCTTGATATAACTCTGTCAAAAAGACGGATAAGGGACCGAAAAGACCTATCCAGATCACTAAAGGGACCGTCAAGGTCACTTTTAGGTCATCTCAAGATCACTGGGTATGTCCATTTTTTTCCAATGGTATGATCTATCAATATGCAAAGTTTCATCAAATATATATATTTTTCTAACATAGATATTCAGCATATTACCAAACATGGGTATTCTAATGCCCATTTTTAGGGTTCATTGGCCCCAGTGTGTCTTAAGCACCAGTGTGGTTTCGCATAGTAAATAGCGATGCAAATCCAGTGACTACTGTCACAGCTGAGGAATGAACGAGTCGCACGCGAAGTCCTTTGCTGAAGTTCAGGTTAGTAATTACGAACGATATTAATAATGTGATGTTTTTCAGGCAGGCATTGTGTTTTTGTTGGCCCCTCATTAATTCACCTCAGTTTATATATATATATATATATATATATATATATATATATATATATATATATATATATATATATATATATATATATATATAGTTTCATTTAACAGTATCATTCAATAACATGTAAATTGTATGTGTGTGTGTGTGTGTGTGTGTGTGTGTGTGTGTGTATGTGTACCTGTTGTATCGTTGGTGTCAGTGCATCCTTTAAACAGGAAAATGATTTTAATACTTCCTACATGTTGCGCTTATTGGCCAGGTTTACCCTTCATGGTACCAATACAACTTTCAGATGGGTGTATTCCAGCAGTGACACCAAGCAACTCTGTTTGGCCTTACTGTAAAAAACAGTTACCAAAATGTCAGTCTTATCAACACTTCCAACTGAGTATCCACAAACTCACCAAAGTGTACAAGGGGCAACACCATTATGCCTCAACCACCACGACACTTTCAATAAATCCCCACTACATTGTGTACTTCTTGAGTATGCAGTGCAGAGTGCAGATTGTAATGCAAAAAGGTATAGCTATGTGCAGACCTATTGTGTAGACCAGCATTCCATGTGACGTGTAAATTTTACTTTTCTGTAAACACCTAAATCACTCTGAGTGCTATGCAATAAATTTTTGAATGATCTTTTGAATTCATGTTACATACACATATGCATGGACGTCAGCAAGTAATTCCGAAGTAGGTTGGCTTATACATTTATATCTGTCTGGATTCGCCATAAGTTTTCAGCAGTGCTTCTACCTAATTTTGAATTTATATTATTACTTTTCCTGAGTAAGTAGGGTGTACATTTTTTTTTTTAATTTTATTTATTGATTTATTTATTATTATTATTATTTTTGGAAATGTTTACAAGAAGACCCATTTGAAATTGACCACCTTTTATGTGATATTTAAACAATTGTACCCACGGGTCCAGCTGCCCCCCCCCCCCCCCACACACACACACCTTGTGACCCGGTGCGCACATTGCGGGGCTTCTGGGCGCTGCCAAGCACTAAACAGTGATACATTGCCCCTTCTAATCACGTATGCAAGATGAGTCGCCTGTACACTGATAGGTGTCTTTTTGATGTCGCATATAGAGTACTTCATTTGTCGGACTCCTTCCTCCAAAAATTACTGGAAAACTTTGAAGTGGTGAAACTGATGTACCATACAAAAACAAACTTATCGTATGAATTACTGTTCCTTTGACATGCAATCGGTTCCGAGACTTGACTGCATTTGTAGTCCCTGGTATTAATTTCATGCAGGAAGCTTCACTCATTGATAAACATTTTTTCTGGCTTCCAAATGCAACCTCATGTTGTCCTTTGTCTCCAACTAAAGACATTGTGACGCGTGTCGGAAGTGATTTGCACAGTTGTACATGGATTTGCGTGCGACAATAGCAAAGTCAGGTCGACAATGTTGCTTAATATATTTTGTCACCCCTGAGTAAGGTTGTTGACAAAATGACACAGTGCGACTAAGACTGTGGAATTGTACTGATACGATTTTCAAGTATGAAAATTCTTAAAGCACTGTGAATGGTAATAATTCCCGCTTCTATTGGTTTAAGACATTGCATTTTTGAGTGACATACATGTAGTATGGCAAAATGATTGGTTATGTCAGTTCTTGAGTCCATTTTTGCAGATGTTGTGGGGGTTTTGAAACGGAGATTGCGCCTGAGAAAGACTGCATCAATTCAGATTAAGTACTGTGTGCTTCTGCAAGGATACCACGCCGCACTCGGCATGTTGCTGGTCCGTTCGGCAATTGCTCGTTAGGGAATGTGAGTTCTTTGTTCTTTCAGCAGCTGTGTCAGTTGATCAAGAGTGGCTAGGGTGACATTATACTGGTCTTGAATTCAGCTCGGCGACTTCTTACGTCTCACGGGTATTTTATCAGAGGCAGATATGCAGGGTATCCAGCCACGGCAGCACTTGTACGTGCAGCAGCCTATCCTACCGGTCACTTCACGTCGGAAGGGACAGCATCCAGTATGTCAATGATACTCCTGTCTTAGTAGTGTGTTGTAATTGGCACGTGTGCATGGTGGGTTCACATTCATGTTAAAAGCTGCCGGTAGCCCCTTCTAAAGTCCACACACATGCCACTACAAGGCTCATTTTTCACATCTTTCCACACTTACCTCTATCCCTGAATAGTTGTTTATTGTGAAATTACTCAAGTGCGCCATACCCATATCATGTAACACTTCAGCCACGACTCATGTTAATTTCTGAGTTCGTATTTACTTACCCAGCCCTGAGTCAGTTTATTAATGTATTTATCTATTTATTTATTTATTTACTTACTTACTTACTTACTTATTTATTTATATACTTACTTACTTACTTACTTACTTACTTACTTACTTATTTATTTATTTATTTATTTATTTATTTATTTATTTATTTTACTTGTTTAAACGCTGACAACCATGTTCATTTATTTATTTATTTATTTATTTATTTATTTATTTATTTATTTATTTATTTATTTATTTATTTATTTATTTATTTATTTATTTATTTATTTTACTTGTTAAAACGCTGACAACCATGTTCATTTTGTGTAAAAATGTGCAAAAATATGTATATTTGATTTCTTTCTCAATTTACTACATATAGTGAGAGCATTTTCTGAAAACAATTTTGGCCTAAAAGTTGTTTATTAAGGGTGTCATTTTCATATAAATTTTACATCAGTAATACACGTTCGTATATAAAAATACAACTTTATCTCCCCCTTTCTTCACGTTTTACCGACAGAGATTACATGCGAAGCTACATAGGTGAATCGTCCAGATAATCACTTCCGTGGATATTTAAATCCATACATTTAGGAAAACCACAATTATTTTTCACCAATTTTGTGCTTACATGGAGTAGGTCAGATGCAAATTGTTACAATTATGGCCTTTTTTATCAGCATATGTCTTGGCGCTCTAGTGTGATGAGGCAGAGTGCAAAGATTCCACAAAATATTTGCATCCAACCCCTATATGAAATAGTACAGAAACACATGATCCATATTCATTAATTCCAAGCCCAACAATGACAGCAAATAGATTTCAGACTTGCCAAAGCATCAACATTTCTTTTCCGATACCAATGTGAAGAAACAAATTTCACTCCTGACTTGAAACAGGCAGAAAGAGATAGAAAAATGGTCTATCAAGACATAGCAAGCACAGACACGTGTTTCTTGATCGACCCTTGCAAGTGTTTTTCATTATTGCATGAACGCCAAATATAAACAAAAATATGTGGTTCATCCTCTTTACGTTCCGGTATACTAGTAGTGCGACTTGTAATTTTCATGCACATGATACAATATAATTATGCTCTAAAACTGTGTTTGTGGATCACGTTGTCGTTTTTGATGTGTTTTATTTGCTCCAGGCAGCACAAGTCACGAAATAAAAGCATCATTTCCAAAATGGTGCCATTTAAAATTCTCTTTGACTTTGAAACCTCTGAAGGTCAGCCGCAAAACTTGTAAACTAAACAAGCATAACCATATCTACACATGCTTTACGTGTTTCATTCTGCCAAATATGAAAAATGTGTTTCAAACAAGGTATGTCATGAAAACTTCCAATTTGGGTGACCACAATGATACTCAAAAACAACTGCCCTGATAACAAAACTTTATAAAAAGACAGATGAAAGCTTATAGCACCCAATGGAATGCTTTAGTAGAAACGCCGCCTCATTGTCGTATGCCAAAGGTTCTACGGGACAGTATGAAAATCAAAACTTGAGTAACAGAATCGTAACTTTCTTATCCCAGATTTAAAAATTGCTGTTGATTGCCTCGAAACCGAAAACTCAAAATGTTATTTATGCTTCCAAAAATGTGTGAACAACTACACAAAACTGATCCCTCAAATGGGACTGCTACGTTTTACACACATGTTTATTAGTTTTCCTGAATTTATTTTAGTTTAAATTACATACAACATTTTTGTCAACCAGTGCCGACAGGGTAGAAATCATCATGAGACTTGAGGCGGCCATCTACACCAACAGAATCAGTATCATCAATCTGTCACACAGATGCCCCAGGATGAGACATGGTAGGCAGTCCCGACGCAGACAGTTTCGTATCTGTGCCAACATGCATTGTCTTGCTGTTAATCGCTTAATTCTGCATACCTTAGTACAATCACAGAGTGAGTGGCTTGGAGAACATTGGCTTAGACCTTACACAGCTGGACGTCTATCCTGCTTATTTCTGTTGACTCTGTATGGCTCCAAACTGCCCCACAGAAAGTTACATGCTGGTTGCATGCATATATTGTGATTTCGTTGCCGGTTTCGAGTTCAGACAAGTTGATCGGAATAAAGCAATCCCATGCATACTTTGCAAACTCAGGCGATTTCTGGAAACAATGATTCAGGAAGTTTACCTTCCGCGTCATATGAACCTCATTTTGTAACAACGGGAGTTCTGATCAACATCAACAAAGGTAGACTGAAAATAACCAATTTCATGTAAATGGATTGAGAAATGAAATTGTGGACATTGCTGTCCAAGAACGCTCTCTTGATGGTTTGAATGTCTCAGAATCCAAATCAGACGAAAATGTGTCTGTGGATTATTTGCGCATCGATGTCTACGATCCTTTCACCAGAACCAGAGACAGTAACGGGGGAGGCTGTGCGTGTTATGCTTCCAAATCGTTAACATCATGTCCAATGCACTCACTACAGCAGAACTACATCGAATGATTGTGGTAACAGATTGCCTTACCAATCCTATTGGGACTTTTTACCGGCCCCCATCATCCAGCATTGACTACTTCAATCGCATTAGATCAAATATTGCCTCAGCGAGAAATGAAAATAAAGAACTGTTTGAGTTGGGAGACTTTAATATAGATCTCCTTCTGGGACACAAAACTGATCTAGCTCAAAAAGTAGTAAAATGTGCAATATATTTCAATTGAAACAATTCAATATTCAACCCACCGTGTCCTTGAGACCACACAGACAACAGTTGACCATGCATATTGTACCAAATCTGAATCTATTGTTGATCAAGGTGTTTTGTCTTTTGACCTCAGTGACCACAGGTGAGTGTATTGCATCAGAAAAACTTAGAGATAAAAGTTTGAACCCATAACTATTCACACAAGAACTTTCAAAATATTTGAAGACTTAGTGTTTACAAATGGCTTGAACTATATACCATGGTCATGTATTGAAGCATACAGTGACGTTGACGTGCGTGATTTGTGTGGAAAGACCTTTTCGCTGATATAACTGATCAGCATGCACCATACAAAAGTATGAAAGTTGGAGGTGAGTAACCCTTTGTGTAACTTATGAATATATTGCTCTAACATAGGAACGTGGTCATCTTAAACAAAGAGCTGAGAAGACAGGTGGCTCTACATTATGGTCGCTTTACAAAACTCAACGGACCCGTATTAATAATTTAAGGCAATACTTGCAGGCTGATTATTATCAAAACCAAAAAGCTGAAAATTCTTGGAATGTATCTGAAATGGCAAAGCATTTAAAGTTATTCTTTGTAGACAAAGTTTCACAGAGTATATAAATGTGATCGGAACAGAAAACGACAAAGAGTGTACCGTAGGAAACATATTGCTCTTTGTTGAAATCAGCTTTTTTTGCGTTTATCGGTGCTAAGTTGTCTGACAATTTTTCCAGCGGTACACAGGTGACCAATACTACGACATCATATAAAATATTTGTGCTGGAACCGTTGACATCTTACGTTGTCCAAAGAGACTTATCTAGGCTACCAATTGCAAAAGCCACTGGCTTGGATATGATCAACTCCAGAATTTTAAAGGTTGCAGCTCCCTGCATAACGCCTTCTCTCACATACTTGTGCAATTGTTTGCCACAGTACCAACTGAATGGAAGCAGGCAAAAGTCATTCCACTGCACAAAAATGAAAGCATTGACAATTATAGGCCTATCTCGACTCTGCCTGTTGTGTCCAAATTACTTAAGTAAGCTGGTCATGATCGTGATGATCAACTGTATCGCTTTCTCACGATAATCAACTACTTACTAGATGGCAATGTAGATTTGGCCCAGGCTTTTCCACAAACACATCTTTAACGTATTTAACAGACACTTTCCTTCATCAGATGGATTAAGAAAACAATACTGGGGTAATCTTTTAGACTTGTAAAAAAGCTTCGATACAGTTGCCCATGTCAGACTCCTGAATCTCATTTCATATGGTATGGACAGAACCGAGCACAAATGGTTCGATTCTTGTCTTTCAGGCCAAAGCCAAGGTGTCCGACATCGTTTCAATATGTCGTGGTGTTCCACAAGGCTCAATCTGGGCCCATTTTTTTTCTATTTTCATCAACAACGTGCCTGACTTCCCGACGAAATGTACTGCGGAACTTGATGCTGATGAAGCTGCATTGATGTACAGTCCTCTGATTTTTTACCATATATGTGCCAGTGTTACCACTGCATTGTACTAGCATGTTGCAGTATATTTGCCAGTTTAATTAAATAATGTATAAGTATGTTACCGTATATTTGCCACTTTAATTACTTCAATATATCAATAAGTTATCGTATATTTGCCAGTTGAATTACTGCAATATTTCAGAATTTTACCGAATATTTGCCAGTTTAATTACTGCAAGGCATCAGTATGCTTTCGTATATTTACCAGTTTATTAATTGCAACATGTAAGTATGTTACGGTATATTTACCGGATAATCCAGTGCAATGTGTCCGTATGTTAACCTTTGTTTGCTCCTTTATTTACTATAATTTTCAACACATAAGTCTAATTATGCATTTTGTTAATTTCAATTTGACAGCTAATGGCCGTAGCTCTGTAAATAGTGTTACTAATTCATCAGTTCAGTTCGTTGCTGTAATTTATTATTTTGCTACGATGTTGTGAGTGTTGCTTACTTCGCCACGTTATTACTTACATTAGTCATTATATCTCTTTAATTGGCAGTTTTAAAATTATAACTCTGACATGTCACGATGTTACTTCAATTCGTCACTTGCAGCATTTACCAGTATGTCACTCTAATTTGTCAAAATCAGATTGCAATTTGTGTGCACAGTTATACTATTTGTCAAGATGTAACTGCATTTTGATACGTGACTGACGTTTGCTTGTATGTGCATTTGGATTTTTCTTTTTTTTTTTTTTTTTTTTTTTTGCTTTTTGTACAGTTTTGTCTGAAATTTCGTCGTGCTAATTGTTTACAGCAAGCAGCAGGCTTTCGCAGTAAACTTGCCGTTAAATTTCTCAATATTTTGTCTCAACAAAATATTCATTTTACAAGATAAACCATTTATTCGTTTGAAATTTCGCATGGCATATACTCTTAGTGATTGAAAATATGATAGACGACTGCGTGGGTTGGTTCTAATCAAACCTTGATAGCTTGTTACCAGAGTAGGCCGGACATTTTTCGGTAGCAATCTATGGCTGCCTGTGCGGAAAGTCACGTAAAAGGTAGATACATTGTACATGATGCCAAAAATTCCATAATGTAATTGACTTTTCTATACAACAAGGCTTACTATTAGCCTCTTCCTTGGAGGTGCTCGGAATGTGGCTAACGGGATTAAGCGACTGATGAACGCCATGAAACAGCAAACCTTTGTTTTTGTTCGCAAGAAGCAATCCAAATTCTGTAGAAGCCACACCCTTTGCCAGAAAGAGAGCTCTTTTAATCACTTTAAGCTGTCCTGAAATGAATAAAACTGATTTAATGCTATGAAATAAACATATTAATGCATTCAAGCCTTGAAAAGCAAGCTTAAAATACTTTTTCCAAAAAATCCAAAATTACTATGCATACGATACCTACGGATACCGTACATAAAGCGTACTGTTCTTTGCTTTTGTCTCTATTGGAAGGTAACTATTTGCCGTCAAGTGTGCAGGCAGCAATTTCGGTTGCTAAATTCATCATCCTATTTGTAATCAGCTGCTTTTTGTACTGATGACAAATTGTATCAGTGATAAGGTACATCATCATCACTATCACCTCAACGCACAACTAATTCCCAAAGAAAACGAATAAAAATGAGCAGTTATTTTATCCGAAATTCAAAAAAGTAACTCTCACGTTCTTTCAGTATGATTGAACAGTGTGACACAACAGCTCCACTTATGACGTATATTGCTAAACTCTACTTTTGTCAGGTAAAAGATAAATAGATGTGTAACTATAGAAAGTTATATCAATGCAAATGTAAACTTGCAGTGATGTAAAATGATGTGGATATCGTTTGCAGAAATCTAGCATCACATTGAACTACCTTCGATATTTTAATAAGCATGCCATTATGACAGAAGCTTTCATTATTTTAAAGAATATTATTGTCACTTTATATTATTAGCGTGTGTGAAATTACGATTATACTAGTTCATATACAGTCTTCAAGTATTGCCATTATGAGCAAGAAGTTGTTTTACAGTACTTGTTTATGCATTTTCTACTATTTCACGCCCATACATTTTTACCAGTATGGCTGAAGTATTCATTTATTTCTAAATAATATCTTTGTCACTTTATATTATCAGCGTGCGTGGAATTACTGTTATACTAGTTCATATACAGTCTTCAAGTGTTGCCATTATAAGCAGGAAGTTGTTTTACAATTTTTATGAATGCATTTATGATATTTCATGGTCATACATTCTGTACATTCATTTGGGTTGTCTATTCCATATACGAGGTAAAGGGAAGCAGAAGAGATGGCGCTTTTGCTTCTGTTTGTATAATAGCGAGGTCCCGTTGTCATTGACGATAAGAGAGACTGGATAATCAATTGTATCTATTGGATGTACTTCCTGTTATTGTATATTGCAAGCATCCTTGCTATTTTTTAATTTCCTTTCACCAAGCAACAGGGATTCATGTTGGCGATGCCTGTTTCTCGTTTGTTGTTTTTTTTCAGAATTAACATATTTCAACTGGAAGATATTTGATTTTTCTAAATCGATGCAAATTTTCAAAACATTCACGAAGTTACGAACTAGCACTCATCAACAAAATATGGTGGTTGGCAGACACAGAAGACCAAAAAGTTACTTGTACAGCAAAAGAAAAGTGACATATGTGAAATACGAAAAGTAATATATTATTACGCTATTATATGTAAACATGAAACCATGAAAAATGTTAACTAACATGGCAGAAATCTTCGTAACAAATGAGAATTTATATATTATTCATTATATGCAAACAATTAAACCAGCAAAATGTTGGCAAACATGTCAGAAATCTTGGTCAAGTTTGAAATATTAAATTTGTAATGTTAATAACGTCAGATTATGCCTAAACGTCTATGCAGTTCATTCAAAAACCGTCAAAATAAGAGGTTAATACTATGCATACTCTTTTTCTACTTCTTTAACATGATGTTTCACCGATGTCATCTTTTCATTAACATTCGCAAGGTGTTTACTTCATGTTATTTCTTTCTGATGCTAAATACAGTAGTGTTTTTTTTTAATTGGGACTATTTTGTGCATGTGTAGTGTTGTCTGAACTATAAAATACGATTTTTGGAAAATGGGTAATAATAAGGATCACTCAGTCGGTAGTGTTGTTTTTACATTGTTTTTATGTGATCACAAAACACGACATGGATGTATCAATAATTATTTAGATCTGGAGTGGTGATAGATGAAAGGAGTACTTTGCATCCCTCTGTGTCAAGTGCGCCCTGACTGCTTTCCGCTTCTACACCCAACATGCAAAGGGGACATTTCTCCTCACCGTTCTGAACAACTTGTTCATGTTTGCGGTGTGTCAATTTATGCCCACATATCGAATGACACAGCACGCGCAAAAAGAACGACCGGTCAGCTTTTGTTCCAAAATAATGATACTTCAGGCCGGTTTGTTGACATCTAAGTCTATCAGTGCCAAGGGTGACAAAGGTTGATGCACTCGGAGTTAAACTCTCGTGCGCATTGTTATACTGACGAATTCACTCATGTGGTTCTTTGGCCTTGGTGAGTGTATTAAGGTGACCCATCTTCAAACTCGACCGAGCCCTTATAGAGAACTCTCGCCTTTTGAATATGAAATACCAAGCTCAAAACCCTCTGTGGTTATCTTGTTTGTGTTGATGCGTTGAAGAATTCAGTGATATGGCTCTGTGACCTTGGAAATGTACTCAAGGTGAACCATCTTTAAACGTGACCAATCACTTACAAAGGGCTATCATCCTGTGCAATACACAAGCTCTACCTCGAGAACCTTTCAACTGGATTCATGCTCCTTTCAAATGAACCTTTCATTCGAGTACTAGCATGCTCATACTTGCAGAAACCATAAGAACGGCTCAGGTGAACAGTTTCCCTGCGCGCTTTTGGCCGGAAAAACGTGTGCAAGACTCAGTCAATGCTTTGCACTGAAAAAGTTCAGAGCAACATAAAGTTGCTTAGTGCTTGGTTTCTTACAGAATGATGTAACGATATATGAGAACCTGATATCTCAGGGAGGCATCAGGGAGGAGTTGGAAAAATCGAACAAAAGCGGACTCACACGTGACTTTGCGGTCTGTTCGCTAAACCCATGTCATATCAGATGTTCTAATTCAGAGAACATAAACAAAATCGATCTACACACATTACAAAAAACTGCTAAAACATCATAACACTATATAATTATGATACGGTACGCAGGATGTTTCTTTCGTGAGGGAGACTAGTCGCATGGCCTTTTGATGCACATAACGCACATGATTATGTGTGGAACGGAAAGAGTGAAGACGTTTTTCCTCATCCACTGAGGGCAGTTTTTTCAAACTGATTTCTATGTCTATTAAATTTTGAAAAGCAGCAAAGAAATCCAGTCAGGTAATCCTTATCCCTTTGTAAGAGACTTTATTTATTGTATGTACCCAATTTTCCCTTCAACGCGACATAGTGGTCAATATGCATAGCAATTTAGATTGTCGTGCCACAAAGCCAGCTTAGGATATCCATGACATCAGACTGGACCCACTGCATTTAACATATGCCACCATCGAATTACTTAGTTCGATACCTTACCACAGGTCATATATATATATATATATATATATATATATATATATATATATATATATATATATATATATATATATATATATATATATATACACACATAATATGCAGACCTAGCAGATCTCAATTGTCCTATCTATCTATCTTTCTATCTATCTATCTATCCATCCATCTATCCATCCATCTCTCTCTGTCTATATCTCAATATGTGTAGCTAAGTAGCTAGCTGTATGTTTTAAAATACAAAATGCCAGGACTATTTTAACAGATGCAGCACACGCCCGAGCAACTCAGAGAATAATCCCAAATCACATAGGACATATTCAGAATTGGTGCATTAGAGCAGTCGTTGTTCCTCTCGGGAAAACATAGGATTCCTGCTATCTATCTAGCAGTTTTTATTGTATGATAATAACATAGCGGTAGGCTCAAATTATTACACATTGCTATCAAACATGGACCTTTTAGCAGTCAAGAGGAAATATGTCCTTCTGTAAGATAATTCGGCCTTATCCCGGTTGGTTATATTGCATCAAGCCCAGCTGAGTCGTGTTCATGTATTTTTTGAAAGAACCAAATTTGTGAAAATGTTTGGAGAACTCTGAGGAAAACAATAATTGTGAAGCGCATGATTCATATTTGTGACACACTTTTTGTATGCAGGTTGTTCTTGTATTGTGCCATTAGACAAATTGGAATTTATCAGAACAAAAGACCAGCCAATGAGAATTAATTATGGCCCGTCAGAGAAAGAGCGTTTACAGTTCACTTTTCATAAGCACATTGTGCCACGTTGAAACAAAACTGATTTCTTTGTTCAAATATAAGGAATATATCACTCAATTGTGATGTTCTTTATGTTACCGGCTGCTTGTGTCATGTTATGAAAACAATCACAACTGTACATTATTAGAAATATTCTGCTGCAAATTATAGATAACACAACTAGGCAGAGGCAAATGAAGAACCACAAAGGGACCGCCTGTCAGACTTTGTATGCATATCATTGAAGCGTTTGACAGTAAATGGTATAAATGTATCATAGTAACACATTGGATTTGGGTAAAGCAACAGTTTGGGAAAACATGTTGATTTTACAAAATCTGAACGACGATTCCTACCTGATATAGCTATCTTCACACGCGACTCTCATTGTGTTAAAAAATTCGCTTAACATAAGTTTTAAAACCCCGAGTTATAAAATAATGTTTGATGGAAATGACAATGCCACGAAAAGTGTTTTATCATTTTCATTATGGTCTTATTGTATTGTGTGTGCTTCTTATCAGGATTCCTAGAATATTCACTTTCAGACAAATATCTTTGCTGTTTGTGCGTAAGAAAAAAAGAGGTGTGTGAAACATTAAACCTAAAAAACGAGCTGCATTCCTTCACGTGTTTAATATATATATATATATATATATATATATATATATATATATATATATATGTATATATATATATATATATATATATATATATATATATATATATATATATATATATATATATATATATATATATATATATATATATATATATATAAACTTAATAGAGAGCCACCCAGGATATATTCGGTGAAAGTTTGAAAACTGTCAGGGTTCCAATACAACCAAATATATACACATGCACATGCACTGATAATAGTTTACTTAAATTGATTCAAATACTTGTTTCAGTATTTTTTTATTTACTTCGGCTACAATGTTTTGCAAAGTATAAGTTAATCTAAGTAATTTATTTGCTTGAGAACGTAAATAGTTACTAGATCCAGTAAAGTGATTACTCTGTTACGTAAATGCATTACTTGGTAATTTATTTGCTTGAGAACGTAAATAGTTACTAGACCCAATAAAGTGATTACTCTGTTACGTTAATGCATTACTTGGTCCAAATACTAAATAACTAAATAAGTTCGTCGCCGATGTAACTAAAGTACTAAATTTAGTATTTAAATTACTCAAAGGAAAGTATTTTAGTGTGTACCAATATCGCTATATGTATAATGCCCACAGGTACTGTTACTCGGCCATACCTATTCTGCAAAAATGTTTTAAACCAGAAAACAACAGTAATTTAGAGTAAGCACTGATAGAGATAAAGCCAATGTATATACAAAGTCTGAAGACAAACTAGACCGAATTTCAGAGATATCGAACATGGTTAAAGTACATGAGAATAAAAATTGAAAAATTGTAACACCACTTATTGAATAAAATCAGATCTATAAACACAAGTGTTTCTATGAAATCGCCTGGCAATGTGCTGGTCAGTTTACCATGTAAAGACGTTTTACAATTGTAAAAGAAATAAATAGGAAAGCTCACAGCATGTCCCAAGTCACCGAAACGTTGCCAATATAAAAAAAATGGTATAGCTTTAACCAGGGAATATCTTGGTCGTATTTTAACAGAATCTACCCAACAGTGTTCAGAAGTTGAAATCCACCTTGTCGGAGAATGACGATGGACGCATGGATACAAGAACAACAATTTAAGAGGCTAACAAGCCCAGAGCCAAAATAAAGTAACAGTGTTAACTATGACATTACTGAAACATGTGTATGGGTCAGTCAATGCGCTTCATGACTAAGTAGCCACAATACAAATACTGAAGAAAACAAAGATGTAGATACTCTGAAGCCTTATTGCTGTAGATAAGTTAGTAGAAGGCAGTTGGTAAGCAAGCCATCGTCCTTGCAGTGGCAGACTATGTGTTGGTTTAAACATATATTCGTTCCAAAACAAATAGAAATCGTCGCTCAACGTTTGGTTCATGGAGTAAAAGTTTCGAGCATAAACTTGGGGGTATCAGTTAGTTCTGGTAAAGAAACTGAAAATCGCGACATCAGATTGCTGCAAAAAAGAGTGAAACATCTCGGCGTTTGCTTGGCTATCAGGTATGTTCGGTCACGTGTAAGATGATAGGAATAAATATGAATGATTCTTATTGAGAAAATGCTTAACAGTTTGCCATCAGCATTTACTTTTGAGAATGGGATTCATCGCGTTGGGGCTGATTTGCGGTTGTACTCTCGTTCAGCATGTTTTAGTTGTAATGGTAATGGTTCGACAACATAAGGTGCACAGCGGAGTCTCTTTCTTTTGTAATAAATTTGTGCCAACTGCACAGTTGTCGCAATTGGAGATTCGAGGTAATAAATGAATTTCTTTCGCATATTTGGGAATTTTTAAAATAATTTGATCGAGGCAAGTCGCCGACTGGTCAGTCATGCGTGTTGGCTCCTCAAAATGTAAAGTAAAAATCTGCAGATGATTTTGTTGAGATGTAAACCTGGATGTGTACGTACGTAAATCCGAGTAAAGATCTCCAGTTAAACTAGTATTTTGAATTCCTGGATTTTTCGCTAGATCGAGACTTTCCTGGAATTTATTCAAACATGTAACTGGCAAATTTGGTGGCTGATATACCACATCAAACAAACACTTGTTATAGAGTCTAACCTCGCACCAAAACCAAATCCAGATCTGACACTTCTACATCTACACGAGGATGTATTTATAAGGAACTAGATACAAATACTGCCACACCACCACCCAATCCGCCGGGGAGACCACCACGAACAATATTATGATAACCAGGAATAGACCAATTTTCGGTGTCTGAATTCTGGGACCAAAAAAAAACGCACACGCAAATTATGTCAAAGCAATGTGTAGGCAGCCACTGGCTACTTTCAAGCAGCGGGTCATGGAGTAGTATTCATAGGCATGACTCTTGCAGCCTAGTACCGTTTTCGTGCAGCCGTGGGCCACTCTTTTTGCTGCCATGGCCTTAGCGCTGCCTAGGGCTACATGTTGGCAGCCTCGATCTCGGTCCACCGCCCAGTGTTACACAGCCAAACAACAATTAGGCCGCCTGAATCTACTTATAAGCAGCCATTGGCCAATCACTAATAATTAAAACGGTGTGACATCGTTAGATCATAGCCATGACGTATTGAGACTGTTGACAACAATACACAATTGCCATTGCATGCTTACTGAATATTCTGATCATACTGTCACCAATGTTAATAGCCATCACTCCTGCTAAGTGAGACTGTCTCATTTACAACATTGTATGTTTGTCGTTGCATGCAGACTATGTGATGTGGGCACACTTTTGACATGGTTAAGCGGTCCGTTGTAACAAGGTCACCTTTGTTTGAGGCCATCGTCACTGTTCCTGAAATGAACTTGTCCCATTACCGGTTTTTTCTGAAATTTAATATTTTGTTGCAAATCAAAAAAATGACAGGACCGGCACGTGGTGAACAAGTTTACTGGACATCAAGTCCACGTACATTCTTAGTAAGTCAGAATTGGATCCAACTTCTAATTTTGCATTTAAAAAAAAGTGAAAACACACAGAAATTCTTTAAAAAGTGATAAATGATCACAGCACCTTCTATATGGAGGTCCCAAAAAAGTGTCCCTGTTCAATATATTTAAAGCAATTGGTATCGCACTTTTGAAGAAGAGTTTTAAAGATTCTGCCGAAAAGTGATACAAAATCATATTAATTCCCCAAACCATTGAAGCATGCCCGTTTGAATGAAATTGGCAGACACCTACCCTTGGTAAATCCGAACCAAGTTTGAAGTGAATTTGGTTGACGGTTTTGGAGAAGTTAAAATGTGACTTACCATTGCATTCCCCTTTTACTTGCATTGTAATAAACGGGAATTCATTTATGACCAGTAGGGACCCTAATTGAAAAAGCCGTTGAAAACAAAAATGCTGAACATCATTACTGCGTGAACATTTAGTTTGACTCTTCCACAAGGACCATTTCCATCGACTTTCAGAATCATGAAAGTGACGCTTTTAGAAAAGTCGAAAATAACTTCGACACACACACGGTCGCAAAAAAAGGGTAAAAAATTTTGCAGTGCCACCTGCAAAACCAATTAAGATTTAGGGGTCCCCAAAGATATTCCTGTGCAATTTCGAAGCAATTGGATGGGCGGTTTCCAAAAATTTTACAAAATTTTGTCAAACAAATTCAAAACACTCATTAAAAATCACTGGACCGTAAACATTTGAACAAACTCGATAGACACCCACCGAAAGTACATCCCTACCATGTTCCTAGAGAAGCCGGCCGACGATTTTTCAGAATTTGAAAATGTGAATAGTTGATGGACAGACACCGACTATGAACAAAGTACCATACGATAAGTTTAGTTGGCTGACAAGTCAGCTGAGTTAAAAACCATGCAATGTTCCATTCTACAGGAAAAAATATTCAAAGTAGCCAAACACCAATGCCAAACATTAGAGATATGGTGAAATGGCTTCACTTGTCCCCCTGAAAAAGAACAAGACAAGCATGATGGAGATGGGGACTCAAGTAGGCATACCCAAAGTGCATTTTGGTGCCTGGCGGTAGATATATACTCTGTTGCATCTAAATGTGGGATCAATCCGCAGCATGCTTTAGATGCTATATACAGCAGATGTCCCTCCGAATGTTCTGGTGATCAGCACAATCCCCAAAGATAAAAGTTTCTATATTACAGTGCGGGATGGGAAGAATAGGTAGCTCCAATTGATAGGCAGGTAGAGCTTCACTGGTTCCACTTCAACAGGTTTATTTTCTTGTCAGTTGATCCATAATCCATGTATATACAATTCATTTCATACCATGCACCATCAAATGTGACATGGGATTATTCAACAAGACTAGGGCGCTTAGTCTCCTTTTGTTCGGGATCTTGCTTTCTTAAAACAGTAATGCCCCTGGTTCAGACAAGCCTTAACATTGAATTAATCAGCTTACCCGGTGATACATAAAAACAATACCTACACACACACAAAGGTAAATATACAATGAGCAAAGCTGACTTTAAAAACAACAGAGTGGGGAGAAACAGATTGAGATTGACAGATTTAAAATTAAATTCTCTTCTTTCTGAGTTAGAAACGTTTTCAAAACAATAAGGATTCTTCAATCAGCCTAGCAATATCCGAGTCTGCCACACGACACTTAATTGTTTTCACACCCTGATTTAAGGACCTTTCAATGGAGGTACCAGTAGCCAATAGAAGAGCGTGTATATGTGACGTGGTGATCCAATATGACGGCGAGAGGTCATTTCAAAATTTTCCGTTGCATTACATATTTAATGTGTCTTACGCTATGGTGTTAATAAGAATTAATTCGATTCTTATCTTGCCGTCTGATCCATAGAGCCTGCTCCGCTGCAGGTGTGAATACAGAAGTAAAGCTATATATCATTTTGGGGATTGAGATCAAATCATAGAGTATTCCCTATGAAGAGGTACCCACAGGATGATAAGGCGTTTTCTCCAAAGAGGTTAATATATTTGTATCTTTCTGAGCTCTCGGCGGATTGGAAGTCCACATACTGTAAGTTACTTTATAAGAAATGAACGCAGAAGTAAAATTTTCCTAATAGCCACGTTTATGTGATTCATTGGTGACACATGCAGCATATTTATGTCCCTACCGTTTTTTGCCTTTTAACATGTAACCGATGCCATCATTTAAAATCATGATCGCACCCTATTGTTTTCAATGAAATCTACCCAAATCGAAAATTATAACTTGCCCACACTTTCCCCTTGGCTTGGTTCTAATTGAGATATCAGGACTTAGGTGACAAACTAATTTTAATTGTTTTTTAGCCAAGCAACCTTTAACAAACAATATGACCAGGTATGTCAAACCATCTTAGAAAGCGACTGGTCCACCCCAGCCCCAAAGGTCTGGTGCAAATGGTAGATAATTAATTACTTTAGGCTGTCATCAAAGGAGATAACCGTGGTATGGCCTTTTGCAGTAGAAAACTGAAATAAAGATTTACAATACTTGGCCATGCCCTCAAATGATGTTCCAAGCCAGGCCCAAACTATAAGGTTGTATTACATGCACCCTAGCATGTGCTGATCATGGGAACTAAGACTTCTGCAAGACATGGTTATAGTTATGTGATTGAAATGTTCAGACTTGAATGAACCATGTGCATTTAATATGTAGACACCATGGTCTGCTTTGAGCTGGGGCCATAGGTACAACTTTCATTCCCAAATATCAGGGTATCACTTAGATTACGATTTTGATCTGTCCATACTAATTTTAGCATTCGTCACAACTTCAAATCAATTTATCGACATTAACAATGGAAATTATTGCCCAAAACTTTAAAACGTGGTTACTTACATATTTACAAGGCAACTACTTTGAGCCACCTGATTGGTCATCGACACCTTAATTACTACCATTCAGGACACCAAATTGAGGCTGCACATTGCTCTGCTGCCACTATAGTGACATATAATACCATCGTATGCCTGACTGTCCGCCGTCACTCTGCCTGGTGCTCTCCATTCCAAATTAACCACATAAAAATGTTTACAGTACGAAAATACGTCTGGGCATGCTCAATTATTAGATAAAGACGTGTAATGCAGAAGCTGTCGGTACAGGCACCCATTAATATAGACACCCCACTACGGCTCTTGACTAATTTTCCATACGATTTAACAGGTCAAGAAGTTCACCACTTCAACAGCACTCACCACAAGGATACATATTACATATAAGGGTGGGCTTTTCCAAAAAAATTGTGTGTGTATTTGTGAGGTCTAAATGCCACTGATGCATTGAACTGTTTAGCCAATTGGGAAAATTCACCGTGTGCTCATAAGACAGGCTCTCACTTTATGAAGATGCCCTAAATAAGTGAAAACAATGCCTGGTAAACGCACGTAAGCACCATATATTTGGCAGTTTAATGGCTCAACGGAAAATTAGCAAGTATGATAATGGATCTTGGATAACCCATCACCTATATTCATAACATTTCGAGAGGAATCTTAAAGAATTTGGATTTTCAAAAGCTGATAATAATGGTGAATTTCAGACATTAAGAGGTAGCACATTCCAAAGGGGCACCATTAATGGAAAGAATGAATTATTAAAAGGATCAGTTCGGGCTCAAAAATAAGGCAAGTCAAATTTTTGACTAGTATTGTAAGTAGACGTGTCACGGTTGAAAATATTTTTGTGATTACAGATTGCAGTTCATTTGGAACTCATTTGTTAGCGATCTTGTACATGAGAATTAATTTACCATTTTCCCTACGAGATGCTAATGTCTGCCATCCAAGTTTTTCATATAGGCGGGCACTCGACGTTACGGGCATTGCACCAGTAACTATACTGGCTGCAATCAGCTGAACTCCTTCAAGATGTTCGACATCTGCAACCGTGCAGCCATCCCAGACTTGACCTCGGTACTACAAAATGGGTCTGATAAAGGAGATAACATGGTTTCTAGAGTTTGGCGGTCAAGACGAAATTAGTAGTCTTTTTCATGATGGTCAGTAATTCCCATGCTTTAGCAACAATGTCTATCATGTGGTCGGTCCAGCGCAAATCTACACGAATTGTGAAGCTAAGGTGTTTGTTCCTATTGCCTTGCTGCAAAGAGTTACTTTGCAATTTGAGTAGAGGATGGAGAGGAGGGGTGGTATCCCATGAGATTATCATGCTGTTAAGTTTTTAGGGCAGAATGAGCCAGTTGTTTGCCCATTCATCAATAGCGGAGAGATCATCATTTTAAATTTCACAAGCTGTCACAGGATGGTCGACTGTTACGTAAAGGGATGTATCATCAGCAAATATTTTGACGTTACATTGGACAAAGTCAATAAGATCAGGGATATATATATATATATATATATGTATATATATATATATATATATATATATATATATATATATATATATATATATATATATATATATATATATATATAGTAGATTCTAGTATGCATTGTTGACGATATGAAGTATATCAACGAGCACTGGATGCCATATAGCAGAAGGAGTAAGCGATGCGAACGAGTTCTGCTATATGGTATCCAGTGCGAGTTGATTACTTCATATCGTCTACAAAAGCTGCTATAAAACTTTTATCTTATGTTTAGGTCCATTTGTACATTTCAATACACAAAACAAAAATAAGAACGACATTTGCAGAAAGTTTTACTCCTAATCAACACAATTACCGATGTGGCCGGCAGAGTACCGATATCACCGGCAGAGTGCCGATACCACCGGAAGAGTACCGATACATCATATCGCGGCACTGTAGCTTTTAGGCCTCTGATACGCTATTTATACAAGCCTGTAGTAGTACTAAAATCGACCCAAACATGAGATATATATATATATATATATATATATATATATATATATATATAGAGCAACTGCTTGATTGTGGAATCACAAATAGTAAAACCGGACTGCTAGGCAGAAAAAAACAGGTTGTCTCTGAAAAAGGTGAAAACGTGTTTAAAGTTTTTCAAATACTTTACCACCACAACTTAATAAGAAAATGGGTCTATAATTGTTGTATATATTTTTAGCACCAATTTTGTGAATTGGAGTTACGTTAGCCCGCTTCCGTCGAGAGAGAAACGTTTCATACCTAAAAGAAAAGTTTAAAAGTTTGGTAAGATACTTGTACATTAAGGATGCCACTTGTTTTAAAAGATTTGTACTAATACCATCGGGCCCAGTAGCCTTAGAAACATCTAAACTGAGTAGAGTTTCTAATACTTCCTGATCTGTAATCGAAATTGATCCCATTATATGGGTGGATTGATATTTAATTCCGGCAGAGTAGCAGATGAGGAATCAGGCGTACATTGAGAAAAAATAGTTTAAAATTGATGAATTATCAGTAATATGTAAATCTTCGTGCAAAAGGGATGGAATAGTGGCATTCTGACTACGATTTAAAAAACACTTAACGGTGCTCCACCTGCTCTTCTTCTTCTTCTTCTTCTTCTTCTTCTTCTTCTTCTTCTTCTTCTTCTTCTTCTTCTTCTTCTTCTTCTTCTTCTTCTTCTTCTCCTGCTCCTGCTTCTTTTTCTTCTTCTTCTTCTTCTCTCCTCCTCCTCCTCCTCCTCCTCCTCCTCCTCCTCCTCCTTCTTCTTCTTCTTCTTCTTCTTCTTCTTCTTCTTCTTCTTCTTCTTCTTCTTCTTCTTCTTCTTCTTCTTCTTCTTCTTCTTCTTCTTCTTCTTCTTCTTCTTCTTCTTCTTCTTCTTCTTCTTCTTCTTCTTCTTCTTTGACCAGGACTAAATACCGACGTACGGAGTTTATAATGATAGTTTTGTTCAGGAGACTTAAGAAGCTCGTGATAATCGTGACGCAGACTACCAAAAGAGAACCATGCAAATGTATCACCACCGCGCCCCCTGGCGTTTGCTTTTTTATACGCACGATGTACTTTGCGATGAATGAATTGTTGCTGAGAATAATGCCACGAGAGGTTGGAATGCCTCGATAGATTTGTTAGGGATACAGTCTTTTGCAGCGTCCATAAACATTTGCGACCATAAGTCGCAGCAGGTGTCAACATTGTCAGACAAAAATCCCAATTCAAAGTACAAAGTATTAAGGCACTCACTTAAAAGGCAGTAGTTGGCCTTTCCATAAATCCATGTACGCCTGGAATAAACAGGTGCATTCTTTTGTCGAAACAAAAGACTGGCCACAATGACCCCGTGGTCGCAATTAGCGACAGGAGAAAGTTCTTGGACATTATAGAATGAAATAATGAATATTGCTGACAATTTGGTCAAGACATGTTGGAGTCTGTTGTGGAACACGAGTTGGTTCATTGACATAAATAGACAGAGAGTTCGATGAAGCAAGATCATGACGTTTGTTACCTGACGACAAATGAGTGTCTGCTTTTGAATCACCGCATATAACGATGTCAGTACCCTAGGCTAAATCAATACTCTCTTGTAGTTTATCCCCAAAAGAAGCCAAAGAAGTCTGTATATAACGCCAAAGAGCATATTATTATTATGAAGTTCACACCATGGCAGCTCGCGATCAGGAAGCCCAAGGTCTATTCGGCGCTTAATCAAAAAAAAGAGCAGAAGACAAATGTATTTTGCGTTAAAAACGTTTCTTAAATAGAAATTATATCGAATTCCTGAGATGAATTGGAACAGAGGCATCCCATGTTATCCTGATCTAAACTTCTGGCATTTAAATGACAGAAATATTCCGTAAATTTTGAGGTAGAATTGGATTGACACAATGTCGCCAGATAACAGTAAGGGAAGGACTGTAAGCAAATACTCATTGATACCAAACAATATTTAATTTAGGTAAAACTTTACGTCTAATTTCACACAATAAAGTTAGGGTGTAGGCTAAATGAATGTCGTGGTTCAAATTCACGACAAAAATAGTGTTGCAACAAACCTTAATAGATTACCCAGAGCGAAGATGATACGATTGAGCCTGCGAAAACACATACCGATTGAATGATTGGCCTGATGAGAAACCTAAATTCGCGGCACGCTGCATCGATAAAACAAAATAATGTAAAGTGAATACCCCAACATTCAAGGATTATTGTCATCCCATATGCTCTCTTTCACTAATCTGTTAACTGAAAGTGAGCCCAAATACAACGCCAAGCGTTTGTCGGCATACACACACACACACACACATACACACACACACACATATATATATATATATATATATGTGTGTGTGTGTGTATATATGTGTGTGTGTGTGTGTGTGTATGCCGATAAAAGCTGTCAAACTTATTGCAATAAACTTAGCAATGTTTACGTCGCAAGTCGGCGACCTAAACTTTCGACGAGAATCCTAAAATAGTTTATAGAAGTTTGTGTTCAAATGATTTTTACCCAATTTCAGCTGAAGTAGTTGAATTTACCACATCAACTAATTATAAAAGAGTACACACACACACACACACACACACACATATATATATATATATATATATATATATATATATATATATATATGTGTGTGTGTGTGTGTGTGTGTGTGTGTGTGTTTCAGCTGGGGTAGTTGAATTTACCACATCAACTAATGATAAAAGAGTACACACACGCACATATATATAAGTTTGCTTAGATTTTACCCTTAATTAAAACTATACACGTCATGCATCAAAAAAAAAAAGATATTTCAAATACCGGCCTTGTTGTTATACAATGAATTTTATGTGTAACAAGGGACAATTTGTAACAGTCTTTATAGTTAACTCCCCAGATACCTGTGTCACATGATCATATCATTTAGAATTTACACGTGCTAATACTGCCTAAGTTCAACATACATATCCTCTGGATCTTGCTGTATGTCAGTCTTTCAGTTTATACGTAATTAGGCCAAATCAAAATAAACCTGATTCTATAAAGTATCTCAAAGAAATCCATGCTCACGTGCGTACTAGGTCTCATCAATGTGTCTCTGCTGACATATAAGAATATTGTGGGTCAGCGCACAATGCCTGTATGTCAAAAAGTACATCGCACCGTTGTCACATTTCATGTATCAAGTACAGAATTTAAAGGTTTACTTCGCATATACAAAATATTTTTGCATCCGGTGTGCAAAGCCGTTATACATTATAAATTGGTAGCAAAAAAGCTGACCCCTGCAGACACATTTTTATTAACCCTCAGGTCTCATACTCTGGAAATTGAGTACAAGTGAATATCCATCTCTTCGGTGACCAACAAACTATATGTCAATAAAGAAATCAATTATACAATGGATGTTCCATACATTACATTTCACTTCCAGGTGTAATAAAATGTCTCATCAGTGGACTAATAATTTTTCACAAAAGGCAAAATCATATCTCACACAGTATATGTCACTATAACACAAATTAAAATGAGTATAACATAGTCACGTAATGACTGCCTGTTGCATTGGTTAACACCATTCACAATCCCTTCACATAGCAATGCCACAGTTACAGAACTGAGAAGGGGGCGGGGGGGGGGGGCTTTTACTGCCTTTTTAGACTTGAAATCTTATATCAAAGGTTTGGCTTAGTATGCCTGTAACAGAAGTGAAGTTGATTTCTTTTAATGGGTATCAGAAGATATATGTTGACGTTTTGCTAATTTTGTCTTATGGATATGTTTTTTTTCTGGACTATTATGTGAAACAGATACTATAATTGGCTCCCTGACCCCGTCGGTCCTAGCACTTCATTTATAGTACCAGGGGACCGTCTTCTGTGCAGTCACCTGCACAAGTCTTACACATCCTTCCCTGAACTTTTACTGTCACAATTTGGAGACCCATCCACGTGAGTGTGCATGGTCATTTGCAGGTCCCAGTGGCATGATTTTTTTCTACACTGTGTCTGGCATTTGGTATTAGTTCATCCAGATGAAAAGGAAACTCTGGATTTGGTTTTCTAACGAAAGCCATTTTGAGCCTGTTCACATGAACTTGTTGAATGATTTGTTTACCTGTGTTGGGATCTTTGGCCTTTTGCCCTTCTGTAATAACAGTGCGTGATACTTGTCAATTGTCGGATTTGGAGCCAGTCTTATTTTGGCAAATAACTCATTTTGAGCATATAATGCTTGATTCTGCTTCACATGAATGTCAATATATCAAGTTTCTTCCATGTTGCATTGTTGCATTGTATGCCAGACAAAGCTTGATGTCATATCAATCTGGGCCCACTTAAGTGCAGTTATAAAGTGCTATTTTTCTTTTCATCAGAATCTTGCAGTTTACGAAGCAAACTTTAGGCACCATAATCTGATGAAATCGCTTGACATCCTTTTATGGCAGCCCACTGAATTCGGCTGTGTTAATTTTGACAGCACTGGCCATGGTGTCTTCTATTTGGGTTTCCCATAAGCTGTTAGTGTCGCTCTGTTGAATAGGCAGTTTTCCCAACGAAGTAGCAGCAGCAGCAGCAGCAGTAGCATCATCATCATCATCATCATCATCATCATCATCATCATCATCATCATCATCATCATCATCATCATCATCATTTCTGCAGAAGAACTCAAAAAGTAATCTTTATTCGTCCCTGTTTCTTCCAAAAAACACACATGGGTCCTGAAATATTACCCGGATGAGATTCCTCCACCATGGTGCAGACTAGGAGGCACACACAACTAGTTGTTTTTCTCTGCCCCCCTAATTATGTTCGGGAAATTAACGTTCTCTCGCTGAATACGTGCAGTGAGATTCCCGGATTTAGACGTGCTGTAAATAAAAAAACATTTATTGTGAAGCTTTGGTTCTCATAACTAGACGATGGTGAAGTACTATGACCAGTAAAAGTAGACATACATGAAGTGTCACTTTGAATAATCTTCCCATTAAGTGGACAGAAATGCTCCTTCCAGCCCTGTTGTTGCAGGGCCCCAAAACACCACTTTACGCCCATTTTACTTTAACCACAAAGAAACACAATTTCTTTCGTTATTCAATTATCATACTTCTCATGAATCCCAACACACATGCATAAATTGGCAATCTTTGTACAAATTACACAAAGATTGACAACATTTCAAAGAATTTAACATCACAAACACTCCCAAAGCCTCAATTTCTGCTTTGCAATAACCAAGCAGTTCTAACACAGGGCTTAGAATTTCTAGTTATTCAAACGGCCACTTCGTGTATATCCACTTTTACTGGTCATGACACTTGATCAATATGTACTCCTGAGAACGGAAGCTCCACAACAAATATTATTATATTTACAACACGTCTGAATCCCGGCTTCTTACTGCACGTATTTGGCGAGTGAACATTAATTTCCCCAGCATCACCAAATGGGATTTTGATGACAATTAATTCCCAGGACCTGAGAAAGACAAGTAGCTGTGTGTGATTCCAAATCCGGAACAACAAACAACCAGATATGCATACCATGTTAGATTTGGAACCACCCCTAACAACCTGACATGTATACCATGTTACATGTTCTACCCAAGCGGGCTGATGTCGGTCATGATTAATTGTAATCTTCAGTGGCAATCCACATAACCAATGAAAGGCATTTGTCAGCATTTTGAAACTTTTCTAAAAAGTATTTCTGTCTAAGCTAGAGGGAGTGGATTATATGCATTTGTAATCACCTGAGAAAGTTCATTCGAAGTATACTGTAGGAGTTTATCTGTTTCCTCATTATGGTTATCTGCTTGGTGGGGGACACAGATAAACAATGTTCGTACTTAAAGCACGTCCCGAGTGGTACTTGGCCGTCTTATATGGCGTCACGAGTAGCCAATTTTATCCTCAGAGTGTTGTAGAATGCAAAGCTGGATCATGGATGATACATGAAACGTCCCATGAACACAAAAGGTCATCCACTGGTGATTAATTAAAAGTTTGGTGAATGCACATATCACCTCCAAAAGACACAACAGATCGTCGTGTTCAGACTGATAGGTCATTAAATACGTTTGAGCTGACTTGATCTTAGTGACTCCAATGAATAGAGGAAGCTTTCTGTCATAGCTTGACGTTTATCTGTCGTGGATGCCTACAAATCATGTACTGCAGAGATTGCATTCTTCACGTAGCAGCTTACTTGACGTCTAACACCCAAGACCAGTTAGAACGATGCTGTGGAAATTAAATGTGTGTCTTGGAGATAAATTGTTCAACGGCTAGCCATATTCACCTTCTAAGGCAAAGTTTTTACCAACATTGAGTTGTATTAGGAGGCTGAACTGCGTGTCTGAAATTGATAAATGAGATTTGGCCTCTGAAAATAATTGTTTTCTCATCAAATAATAATAATAATAATAATAATAATAATAATAATAATAATAATAATAATAATAATAATAATAATAATAATAATAATAATAATAATAATAATAATAATAATAATAATAATAATAATAATAATAATAATAAATTTCAAATTGGCCAAGTCTTTTTTCCAACCTACGCCAAGGTTTTAGTATCCAAACTTAGAAATATGGAAGTTCTCTTTGTCCTTCTGCAATGTAATAAAAATATGGCCCAAAGGTTTTAAATAAACTGCACGCCGAAGAAGGATAGTTGGTTTTCTCCCTTTTGGGGGGTTAGCGGGGCCGGGAGGTTCTACAACTCATCATTAGGTTAATTTATTCAAAGTGTGAAAGCAGCAGTGTCCAATCTAATAAGAAATGTTTTGAAATATATCAGTTTACTTCATCCTTGTGTACTTTTATCCGGAACGCCACACAGTGGGAACTTTGTTTAAATCCATAGCTTTTTCCCCCTTGATGTGTTCAGAAAAAAATTGTTTATCAACAGAAAAGCCTCACAAATGCTATATCATACTTTGGACATGTTATAAATCCCACGAATATGAACTTCCCGAGTATGAGGGTTTACTCTCCTTAATTCTGAGTATACGCTGTATAGCCGCAAAATATAAACATCGTAAAATGTAGATACGGACTCCAATTCAAAGTTGAAACCCCATGATCTAAACTGAACGCAAAATGCGACCCTCTACATTTTGCCTCTACTCCAAATGAAGTCGTCACCAAAAGAAATCTGCAAAACATTTTAGACTATGCAGGCTCTAGACCAGATAATATACAGGATGAGTGGGGTGAAGGCTGAAACTTGTGCTTACAGTTTATTTTGCCTTTTCTGAATCTATTGAGGAAGAGATATACCTGTAAAACTTCTTATAAAATCTCTAACACCTCATGTATAGGGAACAAGAATTTAATTTCATCATGAACATCAAACATGACTTTTCCTTTCTTAAACACCTTTCTTAAAATGCTTTTAAACAAGCCTCTTAACCATGCTGACAGGGTTGTTCATTCACCTTTAATGTTAACAAAGTTAGCAACAATATCTAATACGAAAGGTGAAAGTGACTCTTTCGTAAAAGAATTAGAAATGTGAACATTTATATGTATATATAATAACGTGTGTTACTGTGCAACTTCAGGAGATCAATCTTATGTAAAAAATTATAATACACTGATCGATTCCGATTTCACAACACAATTTATATATTACTGGGGGCACTAGTGCAACGCGTGGGAATTTACCATCTGGTTCCCATTTGGATAATTTTCAAACGAGTCTGCTCTTTTACATATTGCATCAGTCCACATTTTGTTACCACTTACATAAAAACCCACCAGTGCTTTCGCACCTGTATCCACTATCAGGGCAACCTTCTCCCCTCAGCTCTACCTTTCACTCAGCAGGGGCTCTTGGGAGGTCCGACTACAGCTGCTACTAACTTCATAGCCTGGGGGAAGATTCTGCGTCTGATACAATATTCCCACTGCTGCCAACAACTGATAATTTCAAGCCATTGGATTTACATTTTTAGGTGATGCTCACACTGGAGAAATATCCCATTTTATATTTTACAGTAGATTCATTCAACAAATCAACCCACCGTTAACACTAATGACACATATATTTTTGGATACTTCCTTTTCAGAATATCCAATCGGGACTAACCCATAGTGGCTGCCATTTTGAAAATAGTAAATAATGCATCCAATTGCTTGCAAAAAAGGATCATAGTATTTAGACAATCTTCGGGGGGGGGGGGTATAATATATGAAACTAAAAGTATATATTTTGCAAATATGTCAGAGCATCAATGATAATATGATATATACTGTGGCGGTGATTCACTTTGATATCCAAATCAACTGTACTTTTGTGCAACTGTCCCGCAGTGTGTTGTGCAATGTCGAAAATGGTGCATGATTTGCCGGCTCGAGGTATCTTGTCACATGTGCAATTGTAACTGATGATAATTGCTTCAGACACTATCGAGCGGGCAGATTAAAGATAAGGTGGTAAGTCTTGTTTTAAAATTGCTGTAATGATTCGTTTGACCGCATAAGACGGAGAACGGACATCTCGAACCTGCGAAATATTACGATACCGACCATCGAACAACCTTGGCTAGGCCTTATTTATCTTTGTGTTGCTCTGCTGTTTCCCCGGCCTAAGTTAACCCTCCAGACAAGTTGAAATAAAATGCTGTATAGGAGTTGACTTCACTGCAAAATAACGGCACATGCTTCTTCGATAAAATCTGCAGATGGGGCTCTGGCCGTTCTGTTTCCCCGATCAACCGTGGCTATGCATCTACAGTGTATGCCCTTTCGGCTCTGCCCAAGTTAACACTCCAGTCCAGCAATGCTTGAATAAACATTAAAAGCACACGGCAGCCACTTCCTCGATAAAATCTTCCAGCAAGGATCGATCAATTTGTATTAGGGAAGGGTGGCTTAACACTTTTTTTATCATTATTTTACGGGTCATAAAAAAAAATATAAAGGGTCGGGACTCCTGCCTTTTTCAGTGGGGTCAGTCAACTATCTGAACCAGGCATATATTTTGGCTAGGCCTTAAGTAACTTGGAGATTTCTTGAAACATGCTTAGAATGATGGTTCTCTCTCCTTTTACATTTTACCTCCTTTGACGTCAGTTTAATCTGTTTCTTAGGCACAGCTGAAGGCTCTTGTACCATCAAAAAAGGTGTTTTGCAGATTTTTTCGGTGACCACATTTTGAGTTTTACGTTTAGCGTTCCGTTTATATTATGGGGTTTCATCTCTGATTTTCAGTCAGTATGTAAATTTTGCGTTAAAGCAAAATGTAAATGTCTATATTCTGCGGTTTTTTATATTTTGCGGCACTACACTAGCATATAAAAAGTGATGGCCTCACCTTAATGGGCCGTCAACTTCAGTCTTTGTGAGCATCACTTGTACACATACCGCCTAGTTTTCAAAAGGATAGGTTGTTAACTTTATCTGTACCCTGTTTATCTCCCCTAATACTACAAGAATATCGGCCAGCATATGTATATATTTAATCGTTAAAAAAAATCTAGCTTAGCCATTATATCCGCAAACCCGTTTTGACTTCTCTCCCTCTGCCCTCGCAAAAAATGAGCAACCTATTAGCGCATATGTATGTATATCCCTTTGTGGGGCGAGGCTCTAAATACTTCAGCGTCCTCACTTTGTTTAACGAACATCTTCATACAATTCGTACGTCTAACAGATTGCCGTGTCGTGTCCTGGGTTGAATGAGGCTTAAACAATATATACAGGGATCATACGCTCTAGAAATAAGAAAGGTGTTATTGCTTGCTCAAGGAAACAAGTATACGCAGACGCACAAACCTAATATGGAATGAATTTCAATGCCAACTGCCTTTTTGAAATGTTATCCAGATTTATGTAATCTTCCTGGCTTAGCTTTATGTAAATGCTGTCGCTATCTTGTCTGAGAGAAAGTGTTTTCACAAGGTACGTGTGTAGAATCTGTCTTTTTTTTCTCTGGACTTCAACATTTATCAAAGAATTCGTGTCAATGCATTTCACTCACGATGTGCAGTTTATATTTCGAGGCAGAGCCTTTATCATGACCTTACTTTGATACGGCAACTTTTATCTCAAAGTGGATCAGACGTGTTCTAGACGCATTATTGTCGGCTTATATAGGAGCCGAGAAGCGCACTCACAAGTACAACACTGGCATACAGGTTTGGCATATCTAACTGTTTGATAACTTGTTATACAGGACCTGTCACATGTTACCAGTCAAGGACTAATACATGTATAGCGGTTTCTCAGTATGCTTGTAGGTCTTCTCCGTTATCAGAGAGACAACTGTCATAATTATAAAAAGCGTCCCTGTTCCCATACAGCGCACACAAAAATGCCAAGAATCTTGAGACATTAAAATTTTAGCTTGAGCTAAATAGTGCCATACCCAACATGGCAGTTCCCAGATGAATGGAGATGAACATGGCGAGTACTCACGCACACAGTGAGTTGTTGATGCTTGTAAATCATGGCACTTTCACTGTCACTGATCATTCTTGGTTGGTGCTGCGAATTTTTTTCCCAGCGCTCCATGTGTATCGGATTTTCTCCAGTGCCGCTGCAATGGTGATGTTGTCATTCTTTACAATCCACTCTCAAGCACGTCGTTATCTATTTCCATTCATTTAAGATCAAAAGATTCGATCCGCTATGTAATGATGATTTGTAATTTTTAATTGATAAAGGCATGTTTCAAGTTCTTCGCTTGTCTCAAACTCTGCAATAAATTGATACAGTTTGGCAATATAACTCCATAACTGATGACTTATATCTTGCTGTCTGCTTTTACGTCAGTTATGTTCCAAAATAAACATAATTGTAGTTGTGATATCGTGTAATTATTTTTGGCTTGTTTGATTTTGACACTTAAATGCTGTCCCATTTATCTTTGATTGCAGCGTCTGTTTAAAAAGATAATGTTCGCTTATGCAAAGATTATACACTATTTCAGCTTGACTTATTTCATGTTTAAACATGTCCGCAATTCGTTCCAGCTTTAAGAACATAGAAGTCAATGTGCAGCAGTTTCACAAATTCTTTGAGCTAACTATTTTTCTACACTTTTTAACATTTTAGTTGAACGACTCGAAATTAGTAATGTCAACTTGTTTCCTTTCCTGGGTATCCCTGAAATATCTTACATAGAATTTCGTGCAACCTGACAGTGTATATAATGTACAATACATTTATTGCATTCAAACATGATGCGCACAATTCCATATAAACATGGTCAATGGCTTATGACAAAGTTAAACGATACCCATGGCCTGATAAAAAAGTAGGAAGATAATAAACTTTCACTAATTAAAGAAAATACAGAGAAAACTCATTATTAAAACACCATCTGTCCCCTAAGAAATGTGTCAGATAACTGAATATGTCCAATAAATGAATCAAATAACAAAGAAATAAACTTTTACCATGAAAATTTGTGTCATTTAATTGAATGTGTCGGATATCTGAGTGTCGTTATAATGAGCTTTCACTGCATATAGCCAGCAGGCAGAGGGCAAAAAGTCATAAAGCCTGTAAAGGGGTTCCTGGTGTTAAAACGAATAAAACGCATTATAAAAAAAAGGCAAGCCTTGATTAAAAAAAACCTAAATAAAATGAATATTCGTAGTGGCAGAATTGTTCATCATATACTTTTGGAAATGAGAATTTATTTCAGGGGGCAAAGCCACGCAGATGTAGCTAGTACGCAGCAGCATCCAGGGGCTCAGCTGGTTTCACTGCGCCAGTATTGGTCCCTTTCGTCAAAATCACAGTCAATATAAGGTTTTGAAAAAGACGAGTCTGTAGTCAATGTAACAATATAATACAGGGACAGTTTATGTTATCAATTTTAAATGGAAACTGGTCAACAATTGTCGAGCCAAATAGGCGGATGACCTGTGTGTGGCACACGATATCAAGCTGACCAGCTGTCCATAAGCACTTCTTGGTTTTCCGAGGCACGGAGTAGTGGCCTGTACGAGTTTATGCGGGGAGAATTCTATAAATCGCAGCAACTGCCTCACCATTTTATTTTGGACATCACGTTGCATTCAAAAATCATTATCACAGATATTTATGTAATTACTATACGCTATATCTTTGTTTTAAGTTTTGCTATTCAGATTCTACAAATTGACTATGGTTTCGCATTTTTGCCAACCGACATTCTTGTAAAAACATAACAAAGACGAGTGCAATTCTTCTTTATTAAAGATGTGCTTATATTGCAACCTAAATTCGAATCCATTGGCATTGTCTCTTGATGTAGCTCCAGCGTAGTTGTTGACCTACTATATCGTACGTTACATGAACTTTATATACATAAACCTACTCATGCGGATGAACTCGCGGTACAGCAGTCGTGATTTTGGTGTTGGGCACGAAAACGTTTTGTGGCTTCCGAAATGTCATTCCAGAATATCTGTTGGCCACGCTGTCCCAGGTGTACCCCATCATAGCGGTATATGGAGTGTTCTGGTTGCAGCATGTTTTGGGTGTGAACGATTGGACGCCCATCCAAAGCGCATGATTACGGACCCAGCCATTCAAGTTCATCTGCACAACAGCTTCACTCTTTTGGTTCCTGGCACCGCAGTACCGCAGCCGTGGTAACATTTCTATAATGGATTGCGGCGTCTGAACTCTTAGCCAATCCAGTAAATTTGCAATGCGTACTGGTCAAACACAGCTGCTTGTCCTCAGCATGCAGGTCACTGGTGCCCACAAGAACAATGACCATGGCCGGGTGCTGCAGGCAGTTTCTCGTGTCACTGAGGTCGGTGTGGATTGTCTTTATCAAGCCGCCGCCGATACCATATGCCACATGTATGAGGTCATTTAGGGGACATTCCCAGCTATGTGTCCCTGCAAGAATAAAATAACCCTGATACAGAACACGGCATGCACGCAAACAGTAACTACTACTTTATTATTTCATGCGTTAAAAAGCTGTGTACCTTGGTATGATACAAACCATATGCATCGATATATTTATAGGTTATCTCATCATTGGATCAGTATTCTACCCTGTACAGTCCCCCCCCCCCCATCCCCCGCCACGAGACCGGAGGATTTGGGGTCTCGGGGAGGATACAGCTCGAGGTTTGAAGTGAATTCCTCCGATTGGTCAGTTGTTTTCAAATTCCAGGGAGATATACAGGCCTATGTTATTTCTATGCACACCCTACATAGGTTTGAAGTGCATTGCTATGACTGACCACTTGTTTTCAAGTTCCAGGGAAATATACTGTCCAGGCCCATGTTATTTAAATGCACACCCAGTACGCAGTCCCGTGCGCATCCCTGCCACTTATTTGTTCTGGTTGGTCCATAGCTTTGAAGTGAATAGCTCTCATTGGTCAATTGTTTACAAGGTTGGGGGGGGGGTATGCAGGCCTACGCCATTTCAATACACACCCAGTATGCTGTCCTGTATGCTTCTCTGCTAGTTATTTACTCTGATTGGTCCATAGGTTTGAAGTTCATGGGAAATAAGAAAGGCAGGTGTGATTTCAATGCAAATTCTGCATTGCACGGTATGCTACCACCAACCTTTGTCAGAATATTTTTTTTAATGCAAGTATAATCTCGGTTAAAACACCGTATGCAGGAATTTTTGTTGCTTACCATACGAGACTATATCAGAATCGCGGAAAAAAGCAACTGAACTATCAATGTTGATTGGCCTGATAGACATGAGAGCCAAAGAAACGTCACTAAGTTTTAAATCTATGTGTTAGTTTCGTATTGATTGGCCTGCTGTAGCTGGTGACAGCAGATGAAACCATCTCCCCCATGATTATATCGTCTCAAAGGGGATTCCTAAGTCTGCGCGAGAAGACGCGGCTCATATCCTGAAGCTGTTGCTTTTGAATGAGGAAGGTTCCAGATTACAAAAGTTGAGGAGTTGCTTAGGAACTGCTATGAACTGAAAACGACTGAGTTGTAACTCAATAAAGTGGCAAAGCGGTGGGCCTACCTGATGAGCTTATATTTGAAAGTATCTTTGCATCACAGCGGCCACGTTGCTTTATGGCGATATCTGTATCTTTATAGGAATCTTGCATTAGTTGCTGTTTGAGTGGAACAGGACAACTGTCATCGTGCCACTATAAAAGGATACATCTGATCTCAGTATTGCATCAGTAGAGTCGGATCTTTTTATTTCCCTACGGTAAGTTGCTGACTCTTAAGAAGGCAAAATAACATACTGAAAGTGGTGTGTTGAACAAATCGGACTCCACAGTGTTGGCACAGACAGAATGAGTTGCGGATGTAAGCTTTGTTAATATGTCAAAACTCATTGGAAATCCAATACCTTGCCTGTCCTCTTCGCTCCTTTCATTAACTTTGTGATGACAAGGTTACCGGTGGGGTCTGGGAGCAAGTTAATTTTGTGCACCTAACTTATGGCAGATACATAAGACACCATAGTTAATGACGCCATACCTTTCAAAGACAATTATGCCATAAAGGCAGCTTTCTTATTTTCTCCCATACCTTGCGGCTTTCCCTAGACATTGTTGCTGATTCTCCTGCTACAGGCTGTAGGAAACTTTCCCCACTGCTGCGAATCCCCTCCTACTGGTTATTTTTTTAAGGATGGGGACTACTTTCCTTGGGAGCTCCCACATGTCTTAATAGCATAGACAGTGATCAATGTCATTGTGGTGAAAGAGTATCCAGTGCAACATTTTGTAATCTTTCGATGTTAAATCTAGTTTGTTTGTAAATATGTACTGCAATTTGTTTGTGTTCGGAGTTTGTCATGTTGTATTAATAAAATATAATATGACTATTTCATTCAGTGCGTAGACAGAAATTAGTTTTCATCATTTGGCGGTACAGCGACCCTTGCGTGGGAGGATATCAAAAACAAACATGGCCGCCGCGATACTTCAATATGTGCTGGATTCGAAGTATGTTTTACAATTCTTGTAGCACCGGCTGGTATTTGCAGACCATGGATGTGGCACTGCTGTTGGAATTTTTTGGTTAACGCCCGACACGTTTCACTATAAACCGAAAAATCCAGCAGCTCGTGCAGCAACATAGACTTCAACTACCAGCCAATGCTAGATTCTTCATTTTTGTGCTGGCTAAGTTACAGATTTTCTGTATCTAATAAAGAAACTGCTCTTCTGTAGGCAGATTGCATTTTAGGCGCCAGTAACTGTGACATCAAGCGAGACGTCTCTTGTACTATTTGTGCGGCTGTAAATGTTCTACGGCAGTCGGGACGGGTCTGCATTCTTTGCCGCGGTCCTGAATCTGCCCCACTGATAACACAAGAGAGCGTCACATGTCACCTTTGAAACTCCAATTTGTATCTTGAAACAAAAATTACTTTGCACTGTTAAAATGTTAAAATCAGTTTTCTTACTAAGACCATGCTATGTGGACACATCGAATATTGGGGCTGTGGTTTTTTTTTGGGGGGGGGGGGTTGGTTGGTTTGTTTGTTTGTTTGTTTGTTTTTTTGTTTTTGTTATTTTTATTTTTTTTTTGTTGGTTGTTTTTTTTTTTTTTTTTTCGTTTTTGTTTGGTTTTTTGTTTTGTTTTAGGTGTTTTTTGTTTTTGTTTTTTTGTTTTTTGTTTTTTTGGATTTTTTTGTTTGTCTTTTTTTTTTTTTTTTTTTTTTTTGTTTTTTTGTTTTTTTGTGGTTTTTTGGGGTTTTTTGGGTTTTTTTCTGTTTTTTTTGTTTTTTTTGTTTTTTTTGGGTTTTTTTTTGTTTTTTTTGTTTGTTTGTTTTTTTTTTGTTTTTCGTGTTTTTCTTTTTTAATAATTTTGACCTGCAAACTACTATCACAGTGTAAAACCAGTTTAGTGCTCGCCGTTTGTCTGCCCCAAATCAACATGGCCAGTCTTATGGAAAAATAACTACACGTAAGATATCCAGGGACCTTTCCCAATTCCTATTATGTCCGATTTATCGTTTAACCATAACCGAAAGGTAGGCCCTGAAGCCCTGAAGCCCTGCTGTCAATGAGAGTCGCTCTGAACTAAAACGGTATCAGGAGAAAGCCAGGATCATAGCTCTACTATCAATGTTTTTCAAAAAACCATGTCCAGACAATAATTTTTACCTTGGCCTCATGATTGATGTTTATCCTGCTTAAGTTTGTCACTCCGCTTTTTGTGTTATTAGTGTAACCAGGCGTTGGAGGAATGTAAACTCGTCACAATAATGGTCGGTATTGGCAGCGCCATTCCAACTGTTTAAAAACAGTGCAGGAACACACTTCGTATCTTGAAGCACCTGCTGCTGATTTGACAGCCCATTGACGAATTGAGAGCAACGTAATATTTACCTTCAAGAGTGAACCCCAAGAAGCCAAAGTCAGACCTATGTATTGTCAACAATCTGAAGGCACGAACAATGTCTGCTTTAATGACAAGGGTGTTCGGTCCCCACTTTGCTATTCTGGCCACCGCATCAGCGAAGTTTGAATGGACAACTTTAGAACTAATCAGAAATATAGTCATTGATTTGCTGTCCTTTCGGAAGGATAGATGAAGTAACCTACAGTTATCTGGTTCTAATTTGGGGGCCAAAGCTAAGGGTGCAAAAGACAGTGTAGCTATTGGCGAACGTCAAACGGACATGCTATTCTTCCCAAACATATTTCTTTTTGGATTTTTTGCTTTGCGGCCTAAATACCGCGATGTCATATTCTTGCAATTGACTGGTTCCCGCGGCCCATGAGTCTGATCTGAAACCTTCATCAACACCCTTAATCGTAGCAGGTGCTTCATTCGGGTATAATGCAAGCAGTCCATTCAGTTCTGCTTTTTTGCTGGATTACTGACTGCCTTTCTGAGGTATAATAATGCTAGTTGCGAAAGAAACCCATCAGATTTGGAGAGGGTTGGAACGGGAACAAATGGAACACTTGTACATGAGGCGGCAGGGAGTTTTGTCGCACTTGCCGCGGTTGAAGGCCCAACACTCTCTTGGTGGCTCTGTATTCCCTGGTGCGCCGGTTGGTGGCTCCACACTAGGACAGGTGTTGGATGAGGAAAGTTGATTTTGTTTATCACAGTATTGCCGGAGCCCAGCTGGATAATGTTGAAAGGTATCTCTGGCGACATAGCTTTTTGTATCCTAAACTGTTTAAATCATTATCCAATGCCCCTCTTGTGCTGTATTTCGCAGCAGCTTCTTGGACGATTGTCGCGTATTTGATTAAATTTGGGCTTCATTGCCGTAATGTTGAAAGTGGACAGACATAGACCATAAGCAAGGCGTCTATCCATTCCAATGTGGTAAAAAAAATCCTTCTTTTTTGCCACAGACGACATTAACCATCCCCAATGAAATCACTAAAAAAAACCCACCGGAATATAAAATGGTTGTCTGCTTAACGTTTTACTTAAATTCACTGTACCAAAAACACTTTTGCTGATATTTGTATGTGAGACCATTCATGATGGCATCTCTTGGTCAATAGCTTTCCTTAGCGCAAGTTGAACGGAATGTGCCGATCCCGTGCCGTGGAAAGCTATTGATAGAAGAACAGCTATTGTGTAAACTTACTTTATTTGACAAAGATTAAACGCAAAGTGATAACAAGCCACATGCGTATACTAGTTCATCTCCCAAAACATAACACAGTCATGTCAAATTAACATATATACATTGTATGCAAAAAAGCAGACAGTATTTACAAAAGCGTTGGATATTCAGTTGTATCGAGAACAGCCAGAAATATGTATTAGTCTGTGGATAGAAACCACGCAAGCCCTAGTGATGACTGTACTCTATGCAACACTTTTTCAGCTTTTCTCCTCTGCCTAAAACAAAAGTCTTGTTGCTTTTCCAAATTTGCTCAGCAAATTTGTATGGACGGTTGTCACTACCAGGCACTGAAAACTTCTAAATGCTTCACATGTTCATTGAATGTGACGTCACACAGTCTGGTCTCAGGGCGGGACAACTGTTAACAGAAGGTGACAGCCTGAGAGTTCACTTGCTGTGGTACGTGGCAAAGTGTTGAATTTGAGTTATCTTGAGCAGAGTCATGACTTATTTTCATATAACAGAATAAGGTTGGACTCAAGGTACTGACCGTTACTATCCGTAGGCTCACCGTTTGCCGTCTAGACTGCCGATGGTCTGGCAGTGGTCCTTGTCTCCGCGGATGGCTTCCTGTTTGCTGCACCTTCGCGGGCAAGACGTACACTTGATCCGCTTGCCCTGTGTCTGGCTGCCCTGAAGGCCTGGGGCGTGTTTCTTTTTAGGTGGTATATTCACGAGCCCCTACGAGCGATTGGAAGATTCTGAAAATGAGTTCTGAGGTTGAAGACAATTTTGAAAAAAGGAAATTGTTTTAAAATTAAGCGGGAAAAGAAATCGATCAAAAACAGAGAAGTCAAAGCGTAACAGTCCTGCAAAATGTATAAGCTAATGTGGTTGTCCAAAGACGATCCACGCACTTAGGGGCACAAGTCAACCAGTGCGCATGCCCAGGCCCCAAGCAGATTGACTTGCAGACTTAAAGTCTACCCGCAGGCACTTCCATTACCGTTTATATATATATATATATATATATATATATATATATATATATATATATATATATATATATATATATATATATATATATATATATATATATATTTCAATTTCACTCCTGAGATCGCATAAATTTAGTCTGCGTTTCGTAATTCGCACAACCGAATTTGATATCTACCCAGAAAGGGTTCTAAAGAACAGGCGCGCCTGAAAGCAATGAGGCTTTTCGTCCCACATTTTGTACTTTTCAAATCCATTTAGCACCGTCAACTTATATATCTGCCCGGTTAGGGTTTAAGGGCACGGCTTGCTTGAAAGCACTGTATTTTCATCCCACATTGTCTGCTTTACAAGTCCCAGTTTGTGATTCATCCACTTACTGTGTATCTTGACTACTCAGTTCGGTCACTGAAAATTAAAGAAAATGTAGTTATCGTCAGCTGACGTGAGAAGGACGTTAAGTTCTCTCGCCACTCTTTTACAGCTTGCTGAGGAGAGGCGTAGTTAATACAAGCCTTTCTCTCTATCTGGCAGCACCAGTGGTCTGAAGACACTTGCTCATCTAGAGCGAGACAAACGGCAGCGAATCTGTTTGTCGTGCAATTGAACATAATATTAACCACATTAAGTTTTGTGTAATTGATTGGTAACATGTTGTAAGACATGTTTTATTTACCTGAAATATGCCATATGATCATAATCTTACCAGGCTTTTTTTTTTTCGGTAAAGCATCACTATAAATCACGTGTTTGGGATTTAAGGGATACAAACCGTGAAGTATTCCCTGTATAAAGAACGAGGTAAATTCTTCTTAGAGCATTACCCAGGTGAAGCTCACTATCATACTTTGGCGGCGGGGTGGGGGTGGGGGGATGAAAGCTTCGGAGATTTTGGTTCTTCGATGAGCGGATAGATTCATCAACTTTTACACATCTTGTTTGTTGGACTAATTAGGTCTGCCGCAGGAAGTCATGCAAAAACGTTTCTCTTGACAAAATTTTACAGACATTTGTTATACGATATGAAGGACAAGACTTCTTTTCATGAACGTGTAAATTTGTGTAAATTTAGGTTGTACACTCACCAACTTTCACTACCATAACGATAATATCGAACAACTCTCTGTATCTGTCTGGAACGCCTGTGTCAGAAAGACAGTGCGATTCACCAATTCTAGCGTACGATTTTAGCCATGGTTTCCTATCTAAACAGACTATTGCTACCACCACGATTGTTAACCTCGAACACTTCTATCAAACCTGGCCTGCACCTGGTTCGCAAAATTTCCGCCAGTTAAAGGTGTAATTGGGTCCAAGAGCTGTAAGGCACAGGTAATTAAGCTCTTCAGTTGGGACCGGCACGTAATCGCTAGGCAGGTCAAGGAATATCAAGTTCGTATACAATTTGATGTGATTTGCACAAATTCGTTTAACTAGCAAAGCAGGTGCCAGAACTACTGAGAAGCCCGGCGCACATAAGCATGGATATCTCAACTCTCCACCCCCATGAATTAAAATTGAGTCAACAGTTTTCTTAGTGCGTGTTGGACGCTAAGCGCCAAACGTAGATCAAGGAAGGTTTTGACCTATGACATGCTGGCTTGACGGGATTCATTTCCAATTTGATTCGAACAACTTTTCATTACTGTTAAAATTAGTCCAAAACATTGAAGTAGACGGCATGTCTCCGCACTGGCAGCCAGTTACTGGCTGTGATCATGCTTATTGCGTCGCACTGCATCCCTACAATCGCAGTTCAAACACATTCAAGCTTATAAGGTAAGGTAAGGTAAAGTAAGATAAGGTAAATAAGATAGGACAAGACAAATTCTAAATTCAACAGTATACACAGACAAAAAATGATCACATGTAGGTACACAACTCTCGACTCCAAACTTGTTAAAATGGGGTAAGTGCAATCAGAAACTTGGGCAAATTGTACTCTTAAGGACACGGTTATTCATGGTTTTCGGAATGTCAAAAAAATTCAAGTATTCTGAACTAATATTCTAGTATGGTGGAATCTTAATGATCGTAATGATTCAATAGCCCTGACATTGGGATAATTGACTTTTGGTTGTTACAGTTCACTTTGCAAATATTCTTGAAACATATTTCTTTTATTAGCCAGGTACTTCATTTATTCAGAGCTATGCGAAAAGTGAAATACCTCATTTGTAGCTTTTTAATTTTTTTAGATACAAAATACCATCTGAAGAACACATTCTACCGTGTCAAGGTAAACAAGAGCTGTTCTGTGCCAGGTGGTCTAATGTTAAAGAGTAATTAGACTAGTTAATTTACAACTGATGAAGTACACTCTGCCATTTAGTCACATTACATGTTTTACGTATTCTTCAAATTTGCCATATGTCCGCTACATTTGTTTTTGTAAGAGTATGTTAAACCTTTCTGCCGTCTGATATGTGTATTTATGACTTTACATGTTATTTGTTGATACCCATAATTGTATTTTATTATGTAGGGAAAATTCAGCAAAGAACAAGTTAAAGAAGGGTTGATGCACAAGGACAGCGTTATGAATATCTATTGCCTACTGATATATGGTGTGGCTTCTCAGTTTTGTGTACAGATGGGGACCTGTTCGTCGCTGTTCCTAAATTTATGAAGTTAGTCATTTGTACTTTTGCTCTAGCCTTCAAAGGAAACTGTAGACCATTCTATGGAGGAGTTGATCCGGTGCGACTCCAAAATACGGCATTAGTACAACTTCAATGGTAAAAAAGCATGCACGATGGCCACCATGACTCGTTTGGTCAGTTTTTTCCCTGTATTACCGATGTTTCTTAAATGTTAACGGCCTGTCTTCCATAATTGATTGACGCGGCCTTTCACGTCTATTGCTCGGTCAAATACAACCCCAAGATTTATTGGTTGCATGTTGAGACATGTCATTTCACTAACTTTGACCACCGTAAGCTTTGTATTTATACACGTGGCTCGCTCCCTTTCTTGGGTAATTTTGTTTTTTTACGGCATTAAACATATCGTAATTGGCTTTGATCTCATGTATACGAGTTCCTATTGCACTCTTTGCAGTGTTTTCTTACTTTCAGTCGCAGGAAGAAGAAGAAAGTAAATTTGTGTGTCGTGAGCACATAGATAGATCTGTTTGTCATACTTTAGGCGATTCCCGCTGAGAAGGCTGTGTTTAGGAACAGCAGTGGACCCAGGGCGGTGGTGTTGCACTATATGTATCCCAGCAGTTTATAGCTACTAGGCGTCAAGACTTGGAAAGTCCCGATCTGGAATTATTATGGGCTGAGATTAAATTACATAACAATAAATTTTTATTAGGAGTTGTATACAGGCCACCCGACTCCCCTGTTTCATTCTGGGACAAGCTTCAAGCTAGTCTCGACCAAGCAAAAACTACCGGTACCCATAATATCATCATAACAGGTGACCTTAACGCCGATTTTTCCACGGCACCAGGTAAAAAGCTTGACCATTTTTGTAATACTAATTTCTTTTTTCCGCATATTCATGAACCCACCCGCATAACTGAAAATACGTCTCGTTGTTTAGATCAGGTCATTTCTAACATCCCGAATTTTATTTCTGAATCAAAAGTCTTGCCACCAATTGCTAATTGCGACCATAGCGTAGTGTCTGTCAATATTAGTTTTCGACGCAAAATTGAGCCCGTGTATAAAAGATTTATATGGTTATATGAACAGGCAAACTTTAATCATTTCCGAGAATATTTAAGTCAAATCGACTGGGACAACTTCTTTCCATCCAACGATATAAATGCCTGCTGCCTGCTATGGACTGAAGGCTTTCTGCAAGCCGCCAAACAATGTATTCCTAATAAAGAAGTTACCATTCGTCCGGACGATTTACCCTGGTACACATCTTCTCTGCGCTGTGAAAAGCGCAGAGTGATGCGCGCATATTCCAAAGCCAAAGATGGTAAACACGGACCTAATAATCTCGAACTTTGGGCCACTTATAATCGGCTTCGTAACCTGTATCAGGAACATCTCCGTGAAGCCGAGGATCGACATCATAATAAATTAAATAACTCCTTGAAAAATTCTAAAAACAAACATAAAGCGTGGTGGAAAACTGTTAAACATTTTTTGAATCGAAATCATCGTCAGAATATTCCTTCTTTATTATGTGATGACAAACACGTCACCGACAACGCTTCTAAAGCAGAAATCTTCAACTCGTTTTTCTTGAGTCAAAGCACTCTTGACTCATCTTCAATTACCAATCCTCTACCGCCTGACCACCCCTTAAATACACTCGGAGGTTTAAACATTTCTGAAGGTGAAGTACTGGACACACTCAAAAGTCTTGATACTACTAAAGCAACTGGCCCAGATGGGATTAGTACTAGACTTTTGAAAGAAGCAGCTCCCATTATTTATCGTCCTCTCACTAAACTATTCAATTTATCTCTATATCAGAAACAGTTCCCGTCTATTTGGAAAGAAGCTCACGTGACTCCTTTACACAAAAAGGGCGACGAGAACCTGTGTAATAACTATCGTCCTATATCCCTTTTAAGTTGTACAGGGAAAGTAATGGAAAAAGTAATTTTTAAACATGTGTTCAATTTTTTTCGGGACAATATGTTCATTTCAGCAAACCAGTCAGGATTTATTCCTGGTGACTCAACAGTCAATCAGTTACTTTCCCTATACCATGAGCTATGTTTAGCCATTGATCAGCAAAAAGAAGTAAGAATTGTTTTCCTAGATATAAGCAAGGCCTTTGATAAAGTCTGGCACAAAGGTCTTATTCATAAACTGGAAAAAAACGGCATCGTTGACAATCTTCTGACATGGTTTGAAGATTACCTGTATAATCGGAAGCAACGCGTCGTTTTAAATGGTCAATCCTCTAGCTGGGGAACTATAAGTGCTGGTGTGCCTCAAGGATCTGTATTAGGTCCTTTACTCTTTTTGATTTATATTAATGATATAGTCAACGTTGTAAATTCAGAAGTCAAACTCTTTGCGGATGATACGTCCCTTTATCTTACTATTGAAGATCCTGTTCATGCTGCTACTGTCATGAACGATGATCTGGCCTCCCTGGACGAATGGTCTAGGGAATGGCTTATATCCTTTAATGCTGTTAAAACAGACACCATGCTCGTCTCTCTAAAAAGAAATCCCCCTGATCACCCTCCATTGATATTCCAAGGTCATCAATTAGAGAATGTTTTAGAGCACAAGCATCTGGGTCTTTCGTTAAGATCAGATCTAAAATGGAATGAACATGTTAAACAAGTTGCAACTAAAGCCTGTAAACAAGTAAACATTCTGAAAACTCTACAGTATCGCCTTGACCGGGACACACTAGAAACGATTTATACCTCCTTCATTCGACCTATTTTAGAGTACGGAAATGTAGTCTGGGATGGCTGCACGCAGGATGATGCAAAACTTTTGGAAGATATTCAAATGACTGCGGCCCGCATCGTGACAGGAGCAATGAAAACCACCCCTATAGAAAAGCTATACGAAGAAACTGGCTGGGAGACCCTGTCCAAACGAAGAGAAAGATCCAAACAAATCATGATGTATAAAATAGTTCATAAATTAACCCCTAGCTATTTGTACTCTCTTCTCCCCAATATTCCAATATTCCACCGTAATACTAGGGCACAACTCGATCAAAGCAGACGCTCAGACTTACCCTCTTTCAATTGTAGAACAGTCTTATTCGAAAACTCCTTTTTCCCTTCTGCTATCACGTTGTGGAACCTTCTCCCATCGGAAACTAGAAATCTTCCAACTTTGTTCCAATTTAAGAAGAAAATTTCAACTCCCAGACAGCTTTCTGTTATATTTCCCGAACTTCTTAATGTGGGCAAAAGATATCTGTCTATTTTACATTCTCGTTTGCGTATGGGCCGCAGCCAATTGAACGAACATCTTTTTAAGATTGGTGTAAAAGATTCAGCAGCTTGTTCATGTGGCGCCACCACCGAGAGTATCTGGCACTTCTTTCTCACCTGTCCAAACTACATTGTCGCTCGAGATGCATTACATACAACCATTGGTCGTTTGGCTCCATTTTCTATTAACACAATTTTGTTTGGCAGTGCTTCTTGCAGTCTCGAGGACAATATTATCATATTTTTATCTGTTCAAGAGTTTATTGAAAAAAGTAAACGATTCCAAGGTGAAACTGTAACTTAATCATTCATATCGATAATTCGAAAATGCAAATTAATAATATATACTGGCAATATTGACAAGTTTATGAGCCCCGCTATCTGTGTTTGTCCTGGTGGCGTCTATCCTTCCGTTTGTTTTTCCGACTACGCTGCTCATCAAGTCCCCTTGGACTTGATGAACGGTGGTTCATTGGAGTT